>CAMXCT020001304.1:0-162584 GCA_947184155.2 Cladocopium goreaui
GTTGATGATGATGATGTTGATGATGATGATGGTGAGGAGGAGGAGGAGGATGGTGATGATGATGATGATGATGATGGGGATGAGGATGATGATGATGATGTTGATGATGATGTTGATGATGATGATGATGTTGATGGTGATGATGATGACGATGATGATGATGATGTTGATCATGATGATGATGATGGTGGTGATGATGATGTTAATGATGATGTTGATGTTGATGATGATGATGATGGTGAGGATGATGGTGATGATGTTTATGATGATGTTTATGATGACGTTGATGATCATGATCATGACAGTTGTATGTGTGGAGCAACGTCCGGGTTGGGCGGATCATGTGCACTTGGTATCACTTGGTCCCGCCTCGTCACGGATGGCCGTGGAACGGAGGTCGTTGTAGATTAACTTGAATAGGCAGTTGTAATCCCCGGTGCCTGCCAGCAATTTTCATTACCCTAGGATAATCTGCCCCATAGATATTCAAAAACAAACCATTTGTAGCCAAATTCTTGGGGAAAACCCTGTTGTTTCCACATCCATGTTAAGGTTTACCCTGGGGTAAGTCCCATCTGCCCATCTGTAATTTCTTAGGGGGGCATATCCTCAATAAGAACCTGGATCCGGATGATTTAGTGTAACATAATATAACTAATTATCGTAAATCGTACTGTCAAAGCGTCAATGAGGATGTAACCATCAACCATCTGGGATTTCATCTGATAAGAATTTGCGAAACTACAATGGTGAGAGAATGCCGGCCAAATGGGATTTACCATCCCAGACACAAACAAATTTATTATCATTGATTGTTTTAATGATATAGAATTATATATATATGCATGTGTATATATATATATATGTGTATATTATATAGACAATGACAAGCACATGTTTACATATTCATAATCACATATACATCTGCTGTATATATATATATATATCTCTGTGTGTGTGCGCGCTCATGCAGTGCCAATATACCAAGTAAACTCAAGTAAACTAACCATACATGAAGGTATTGGACCTCATTCCCATTTGCCATTGCCAGGTGCCCAAGGAATTCGGGTTTCTTTTTTAAACTGGCTATCAAAGTGGACATGAAAAAACATGATAAGCCCACCATTTGCAATATATGAAGGGGAGGCTTCATTTTGGTTCATTGAAAAGACGTATTTGTCCTCTGATATGAAATAGTGATCCAAAATGACCTTCCCCTTCACCTCGCTCAACCGGGCTGTCATCCCGCCAGGGAGCTGTCTAAGATGCTCTTGAGCTCAGTGAGTTCGGTATTTTTGCAGCTCAAAATCAAATCCTCAGTGCCATCCCATTGGCTTCCCCCGAAAACTTGCACCATCCATCCGTTCATCCGGTCTGAAAAAAGGACATTCCCGAAGTGGTATCGATCAATGCCTGCTCGATATATCTCGATATACTCCCAAGCGAAAATCGAAACATGGCAATCGTAGATGCCATCTAACGAGATGCCACAACACGTATGGCAACTCGCGGTTTTCACTCCTAAGGCAACTCGCGGATCTCCGCCGAGCCACACGCACGTATTCATTCCGCCGGCCGTTGACGCCATACTTTTGCATGCCCTAAGCAAGGCAGCGGCAAAAGACTTGGCCAGTGATAGGCCCATCCGGGTACAGTAGGATGTGTATGTGTACCAAGTAGCAACTGACTGAAATGTTGTTTTCCTGGGTCCTTAGTTGTGACATGTTGTGATATGTTGTGACCATGTAAGCATCAATATTGGGTATGTGAGCAATATATAAACATCGGGATTTGATTTGACGTGATTTAACTTAAGCAAAAACAAGGGAACAAACCGCCAACACCAGTCAGTGGTTGAGCCACCGCAGCCACCTCCCTGGATGTCAACGGATGTAGTGAGTGGAATACACACACACATATATATATTTATATCATTTGCAAGCACCATCACAACCCATTGGGGATCCCCCATTTTATTGCAAATCTACCAACCATTTCGTCACTTGGCACAGAAATTCGCCCAAGAAATGGACCAGCCTTCCCAGTCACCGAACAAATGCAGTGCAGTGGCGTTCAACAGCATGGCTTTGCTCCAAACGTCCAACAAGCCTGGACTCGTCATCGACTGGTGGCCAACTGATGGAATACGACGGTGAATCCTTTGAAACCCTTGGGTTTTAAGTCAAAGACACCTGGATTTGCTTGAGATTGCCCGGATAGATTCCCCAAATGGTGACTGAACAACTTTGAACATATATATATTATGTATACATATATAAATATATTATGTATACTTATATACATATGATGTACATATGGCTGTCCTTCTGCCATCCCGCCATGTACCATGCCTTTACCCAAAGCGCTTTCCACCAGTAGCTCGTGCACTTCGTAGCGCGTGGCCTCAACACATCGGTGGAATCCTGGTGGCCATTGGTGGCCAGCGAAAGGTTGGTATATGCTGCTAGCTATGGCCCATAGAAATAGATGGTTTATGATGATTTACCTATTAAAAATGGTGATTTTGCAAAATCTATATCTGGTTGGTTGATGATTAAAAATGATTAATAATCTATATCTGTTGATTAAACAAAGTGATTTTCCAAAATCTATATCTGGTTGGTGGTATACCTACCCCCTCTGAAAAATATGAGTTCGTCAATTGGGATGATGACATTCCCAATATATGAAAAAACAATCATGTTCCAAACCACCAACCAAAGAATATGTGACTTCCAAGGCATGGCATCCGATATGTGCATAAGCTCTCTCTCCCTCTCTGTATCAATATTGTAGAATCTGTGCATATGTATTATTTGATGTTTAGATACCTCTATCATACAATATACGTGCATGCATAATATGTATATATATGTGTGTGTGTGTGGAAATTGTGTATTGCCGGTATGTATAAAGAATCTATATATAAAGTACAGTATATCATTGAGTATGATCCGAGACATCAACTAAGCAACTAGGCACAGATGCTCCCACATGCTCAGCATGAGCCAAAATCCAACGCCCCAGTGCTGTTTGACACACCGGAAACGGCCTGACATTCCAGGATGCTTTACAATCAAAGACACAGCTACAAGCAGCAGCCCGACAGCCCCATGCACTCGTTCCAGCCTGAAAAATGGACTCCAGATTGACGCGCATGTAGATCTCGCGCATCTCGCTGTGATCGCCTTGGAAACATCCCGATTCATCCCGTTGAACTCGAAGAAATAGTGATTTTGACGAAAAGAAAAAGGATTGTGGCTCATGGCACATTAATGGGACGTACCATCTGGTAATTTGTTATACATATATATATATATGGAACATGAATAAGTTACAGTATCTAGTTCGACTATTTGCCATCTTTTCACGGTGATTGTCCACACCAAAGATGTTGGTTTACTGGAGGGCACCCCCAAATCCCCTTTGGAAAGCGCTGATCAACGACCACAAAGGTGGCAACCATTCCACGCAGGCCATGCCTTCTTTAAGACACATTGATTTCACCGACCTGGTCACAACCACACCATGACTTCCCTGTGGGCACCGCCGAACCCAACAACAGTTCAACAGTGTCTGGTGTGGCCATGACACACTGCTCCAGAACATAGGTTAGAAGTTCCTTCACCTGCCGTTCGCAGAATGGGTTGATGTTGCTTCGTTTGCAGCAACCATGTTTAGATAATTGATGATACCCTCTGGTAAACTAACATATCTATGGAAAACCACCATTTTTAATGGGAAAACTCACTATAAATGGCCATTTTCAATAGCTATGTTAAATTACAAGAGTGTAATTGTCTCAATAAGGCCATAGTATCCTCAATGTTTGGAGGATTTCCCAAGGTTTCGCCGCCAGTTTTCACCAAGGTTGAACCCCGTTTTCACTCAATGACATGGGGGCGCCTTGTTGAGCGTGTTGCGCCGGATGACGATGCGAGGCACTTCTTGGATGACCAAATAGGTCATCAAAAGGACCCAGGCGACCTATGGGCGAAAGCAAAGCATTGGAAGATACTAAAATCCATGGATATGAATGGCATCTACATCTATGACTATATCTATACAAATAATAAACATATACATATACATGTATATATATAAAGCAAGAGCGAGACATTAAGATATGATATATCATTATATATATATACATGCGCAGTAACATTTGTGGACAAACAATCCCGTGCCCATTTCAGTGATTTCTTTACGAAAACGAGAGACGACTTTGACTCTGGGGCACCCGGATGGGATGGAAGAGCACCCAGGCAACTTCGAAGTAATTCATCGCTGCCCTTAGTGGTCGTTCTCAGGAGGTACACCCCCTGAATGGGCCCCCTGAACATGTTTAAAATATCACACCCTAATTGGTCCTCTTCAATAAAAAAATCATCTGCCTCACCCCATCTTTTAGGTTCCATGTTAGATTTATATTGATTTGTGGGGTGTAGTTGAGTGGGTTAGGAAGTTATGGTGTATACCTATGACCCCGCGAAAGCGTTGGTGCTGGACATGTTGGACTTGAGGTTTGAAGTGCTGGAAAATGGTGCCTCAATAAATGTGACGTCTTGGATATAATGATCAAGCTATATGGATTTGTGAAAACAGCAGAATTTTTACCAGGAAATCCACATTTGTTTCATGGGAAAACCTGGGAAACACCATGTTTCGCAATATGTTTCTACAACTTTTATGTTGAAGCACCCGACAGGAAACAAAGGAACATCCGCTTTCCCAGCTTTGCCAAGTAGCATCTGGGTATAGAGCAGTGGAAGCAGCAGAATAGAGAAGACCTCGACTCTTGCTGCAGCCCATCCCCAAAGAAATATTAGTGGGTAGGGATCATCATATATCATCATACCAAGGAGGCCAATGTTGAAGTCTTGCAGTTGATGAAACTGGACATATCACGACTTTCGATTGGCGGCCCCGAATGCCTGCCGATGGAATAGGCCCACTTCGCGCTTGATGGAGAGCTTTGTCATGTACCTGGGTCGACGGGTTGGGTACCCTCCACTGTCATCAGCTCCATGGCTAGCCGGGAAATCCCCAAACTTAAACTCAACAGGCATTTGAATGGGAAAATATAGGAAATCATCTATGAATCGGAGATTTTCCATTGCCATGCTTGAGTACCAAAGGGCAAGCATCATTTTAACTGCAAGTAGTGGTCATTTGGAGGCCCAAAATGTGGCCACAAGTGATCTTCCTCGCTATGTTCAGTTCAGGGATGTCCATGGAAAATGTCTTTGGGGGAATTGTTTGGTGAAAATCACCAACAGTCTTCCATTGATAAGTTACACAGGAATCCCTTGAAATGTCTTTCCCTTGGGCAAATGGCAGAGTTTCTCACATCACCCACCCCTGATGATATCGACTCATGAAGGCTTCACCACCTAGGTAAACCCAACAATACACCATCCCTTAGCATACGTGCCCGCGCACGTGACGAGTGAACGTGTCAACGCACGTGCGTACGCTCACACGTCCGTCCACTCGTACTCACACGTCCGTCCACTCGTACTTCACGCGTCCGTCCACTCGTACGCTTACACGTACGCTGGGTCGTACGCACGTCCGTCACCACGTTCATTTGCACTCGTACCCCCTACGTTCACTTTTTGCCTATAGAGGCTTTAAAAACACCTTTTACGAGACTTTAAAAAAAGCTTAACCATCCCTATAAACAATAAAAGAGGGATTATTTTACATCATTACTGGGTGGTTTTAACCATCTTGAAAAATATTAGTCAAATATTATGGAAAATAAAAAATGTTCCAAACCACCAACCAGATTATAATGCCATATAAGTTATAAGTCATTCCAAGCGGGGGTCTATGCATAACCAGAAACCATATACACATATATATATATACACTGTATTGGGATTGGTTCATCGTAAACCGAGACTAAGTTTTCTACCTGTCCTCCTCCCCCAACACGACGCATCCGCGCCGAGCTACACTTCAAGTTGTTGCAAAACGCGCTGGGCCAATCTGACGATGCAAGCGCATGCCAAGTTTCCCAACCATACCGCGTATATATGTCACTTATCATCCCGGATAGGGGGGAAGAACTAACATATATTGACATATTGGATACTCTGGGTAAACTAACATAGCTATAGGAAAAATGACATATTCAATGGGTCAGCGAAGCAAATGGCCATTGTCAATAGCTGGTTGAAATTATCAGCGGGTGCCAACAAGACCAACGAGAAGGGTGAACCATCTGCTGGTGGCGCACTTGTCATCTGAGTGGGGCCGAGTCCGAGTGAAGGTGCGATTGTCGCCATGCGCGTAAAACCTCGGCAGGCTGTACGCGCCAAGAAGCGCACTGTGAGCTACTATATAGCTAGGGGAAACGAGCACATTCCTTTCAAAAAGTTGATTCATGATGATTCGGCCGTTCATTGGAAAGCTGGGATGAAGCAAACCCATCGCAAGTTCTTGCCAGTTCCCGAAAACAGCCACACAATGTTGCCGATTCCAAGGTTTCACACGGATGAACAGGTGAAAAATCGGCGCCACCGAGGAACGGCTTCATGTGCCTGGGATTTATGACGCTCACGTAGATCTTCCTGAGATCAGTTGGTCAGTTGGGGATGGCTCAAACTTGAAGCACATAGCAATGTGCAAATCGCACCCCCCAACACATCTAAGCACAAACCGTCATGTGAAATTTCAGGCCTTAATTGGAACAGATTGCCTTCCTGAAAATGGGGCGGTGTAGGTCCCAAGTCGAATAGTCTGGTTGCTGTGAGTCTCAGTGCTAATGTTAAGTTTGAAAAAACAATGAATTTACCCTCTGGTAAACTAACAGCACTATGGAAAATCACAATCTTCAATGGGTAAATCCACTATTCACTATAAATGGCAATTTTCAATAGCTATGTTTGTTTACCAGAGGGTAGATGCTCCAAATGCTTGGATACCACAAATGGCGAAATTTCACGTCGAACGCATAGCTCAATTCTTCGAATCCCGCAGTCCTCATCGGCCGTGATACTACACAGATATATGGAGATGATATGTCATCAAATTCCATGCATCAAACATATCCACCAAAATACGTGTCTTCTAGCCCTTTCCGGCCCTTACCCTCTGGTAATTTGTTACAGTTTGCTATTGAACATGGCCATTTAGATCCATTTAGTTCGTTGATTTAACTTTAACAATTCAAAAAAGGGTGGATTTTCCAGTTCGCTGTGTTAGTTCCCCATCGTTTTTTGGTATGATCAGAGGCATATCAGAAATGTCCCGAAGCCAAACAAAAATCCCGGGGCCCCAAGGGTCATCACGATCAGCACCGCCATAAAGCGCGCGACGTAGAACGCCACATGCGTCCGACCGTCCAAGTTCTTGTTCGGCACCACCAGGAAGGCCCTGGAGACCGGATAGAGACCGTCTGAGATCAAGAAAAATGTGCCAAACATGGCCAAAGTCCACTTCTTTTAATGAATATTATTATGATATTGATATTATATCATATATTATCATATTAGATCATATTATATCATATTATACCATATTATATCATATTATATCATATTATATCATTAACCTATGTCAACAAAGTATGGTTAACCTATAAAACTGATAGATATTATCACGATTTATAACGTATTACAACTACAGGAATGAACAGGAAAAGCGCGCAGGGGCTGCGGTTGCTAAGTCCAAGGTGCGTCAAGGCTCCTACGATGGGCAACCCCAAAATCATCCAAACTACCCTCTGGTAAACTAACATAGCTATTGGAAATCACAATTTTTAATGGGAAAATCCACTATAAATTGCCATTTTCAATAGCTATGTGGGTACTGATCATTTTCCATTGGGAAAACACATGGTCTCGGGGGCAGCTGAAGTTCAATTTAGAAAACACAGGTCCGAGGGGCACAGCGGTGGTGCTCAGGACAAAAATCAAATACCAAGCTTCCTGAGTGCCATTGAGTGCCATTGGGTTTTGACAGTTTTCTGTCGCTGCTTAGATTAGATGTGTGGGATTTTGTTCTGAAGTGGCTATGTTCATGTCCATGTGAAATAACCCAACAATATCCAACAATATCCAACAGTATCCAACAGTATATAGATATGTGGGAGATACAACAATTTCACATAAAAGGATAACTGGTTGGTGGTTTGAACCCCTCTGAAAAATATGAAAGTCAGTTGGGATTATTATTCCCAGCATATGGAAAATCATAAAATTCATGTTCCAAACCACCAACCAGATAAAGGGTCTTTTGACATTAACCACTTGCAATTTCTGGGAGACCCGAAGTAACTGCTGAAAGGTTCCACCACTCAATGTTCTAAAGCAGGAGATCGTCTCTCCACATCCAGGAAAAATTGGAGAGTTGGGTTCTATGGGTGTCTGAAAATGCGGTATATCCAGATGTTTAATAGGTCAATGGTCATTTCAGGAACCTAAAATGGAGGTACTGTACCATATAAGGCCATATGTTGCCGGTATATTCCCTTACATAGGCCTTATATATGGTACGTACCTCCAATTTAGGATCCTGAAATTTCCATTGAATAGGGAACATGATGAAATTCATCAGTCGATTTTTGGATACCGTATTCTCAGACAGTTCGATGGAGATTTCAGGACCCCCCAAAATATGGAGGCACTGTACCACATGAAGCCAGCGAGTTGGGGGCATATCTTCGCCTTACATAGCCCCCTATATAAGCCTTATATATGGTGGGTAGCTCCAATTTAGGTTTCTGAAATGGCCATTGATCAGTGTATCTAAACTGGCGGTTTGTATTGGATTTACCCCTTGGTAATCAAACATAGCCATGGAAAACCACCCATTTACTTCGATGATTTTCAATGGATTGATGGAAATGTTTCAATGGATTGATGGAAAAAACAGCAAATATAGGGGGGTTCCAGCAGATTTTCCCTTGAACCGATGCTAGGATAGCTAGTCTGATCTAAAAAACATGGGGTCCCACTTGAGGTGTGGGATAGATCCAAGATGTTTCTCCAAAAAGAAAGGGGTGGCTGCCAAGAAAAATTGCAAAGACATCCAAAAACATGATAGCGGACATGATTTGCATCATTTCCCAGCCCCCAAAGAGTTCGGCTATTCTTTTCCGCTTAGCCAGGTCATTTCTAGAGGGACACCGCAATGCTCCCACAGCACGTGCTGCTCAAAGACTGCCAGGCGAGTCCAATGACAGGGCCCTCCTTCAAACAAGAGATACAACACTGCAAAGCAGGCCGCCTGCAGATGGGAAGATTGCCCACCTGGTGGGTACCTAATGGGTACTTAATCAGGTACCTAATCCACGAATCAGGGAATATATTACTAATCATTACGACAAATAAACTAAGTAGCAGAAAATGGCGCAGGCAATTAATATGCATGCATACATGGGTAATACACAATCATCTTCAAACGACTGTTTTTCACAGCATCCAATTTCATATTCCACAGGTTCGATGGATTTCATCGTCTTGTGAAACCATCTCACCATTGGGAAAAAAAGGTGGCCGGGATAACTTGTAAACGTTTACATAGATGTGAAACAGCCACCATGAATGTAGATCATGTTCCGGAAACCATTGGTTTTTCACATCTATGCCCTGGGGTATCATTTATCTCATGGCAGTTTCAATCACCAGAAAGATCACTGAAAAAATCATGATCCCAATCCATGGAAAATATTTGTAGTTCAAAAAAACCAGCCCATGAAAAACATACCGTTCCCCATGCTAACCTTTAATTTACCCAAATCTTGGGAAACTCGTGGGGAATGATTCCTCAAAAAAAATATGGCCACAAAATTCACCAATCTCACACCTCAATGGATTGATTTACGGGAAATCTTCAGCCAAAAAACCTGGCTCCCCTCCAAATAATCCCTTTCACCCAAGAAAAGGCCCAAAATGAACAAATCCAATCCATTCCACCAGGCTTTCGCAAGGGGATATTAAGGGGGAAACCCTTATAGTTGATGGTAAGAACCCATGGTTTCCGGGTAAGATTTTCCCTTCGACCAATCCAATGACCTTCATATATCCATACACATATGTATTTATATATATATACCTATATATATATATACATATCTATATATATATATATATACATATATATATATATTCCATGTTTCATGGTTAACTCCCATTGTTCATGGTTAAATCATGTTAAATCCACTATATTAATTTGGCGGTTCCGTCAAAAAACATGTCCCAGGCGCGATGATCAAAAGCTTCAGGGACAGGCGCTCCAGGTTCTGCGAATTGGTGATTTCACCAACGAAAAAATGCCGAGATTTGAGCATCAAAAATCATCAAAACCATGGGTTTAAGGGATTGGTTGAAGGGAACATCTTACCCGGAAACCATGGTTTTTACATATCTTTACCATGAAATGTAGAGGTTTCTTGCAAATTGCCTCATCAAAACATACCCTACTGCTCCAAACACCTTCTGAGACTGTATTCGGAGTTTTTTGGGGTCTAAACGCCTTCTCAGAGGCTATTTGGAGCACTAGGGATATTCACAAAAATTCAGAAATGGTGATTTCACCAACATGCGGTGATTGAATTCAACACAAATTCTGAGTAACGCTAGCATTCAACAGTATAATGCCGGTAATTTGCTGGTGATTAAGCCACCCCGTTGTTGATTTCACACTAATATGGTATTAAAACCATCAACGCCTCGGATTGAGACTGGTTGGACCCTCTAGCGATCTCGCCTTTGTCTGGGGTTCACAGGCTTCTGCACGAACTCAATTTCTTTGAAGTTTCGAAGGTGGTTAGCAATGCTCAGTGACTACTACTTAGCTACTATCCTTGTTACAAGAGAAGCAAAACCAACAATCACCAGGATCCACCAGGATCCACCAGGATCCACCAGGATCCACCAGGATCCACCGGGGGTCCAGGTGCTCGAAATCGTCAGCGCAAGCGCCAGGTGCATAAAAGGTTTGACCAGGATGGGTACCTCTGAGTCGTTGTGTTGATCGCTGCTTCAAGATGCTGAAAAAGTAGCTCCGGCTGGAGAATAGCAAACAAAAGATACGAACATGCGTTTTCAAAGAAGTAAGCGTGATGATAATGTGATCATTCATGAAAAATGAAACAGATGGAATTACTACCTGCATTAAAAGAACTATATGAAATATTGAGAAGAGCAACTTAGGATTATTTGACCAAACAAGAACATTTCAGGCCACAATACTTAAAACTTAAAAGCTTGGACTATCACCGATTTGAGGCCTTTTCTCCCCTCCCACCTTTTGGTGCAAACGGTCTAGAGATTCCCCTCCGAATTTCATCACACTTCAAAAAACCTATATAACCCCAGGGTACCATTTAATATGCATGTGCAACAGATGTTCCTTTTTCAAAATTCAGAATGCACATTGCCATCTTCACTGATTAGAGGGTAGACTTAGCAAATTCTTGCCTCATGGGTGACAACCTGGCCCGAAGCTTTCACAAGGCGGCGTCTGGACCCCATACCGAGACGCTGTTTTGACAGCCAGCGATGTGCCAAAACCTCTGGGCTTAGCACAGGTGGCCCCATGATGTTGGAACATCATGGAAAATTCATGGTAAATTCATGGAACATTCATGGAAAGTTCATGGAAAATCATAGAAAATCATGGAAAATCAAGCTGCATGGTTTCCAAATGTTTCCAAAATTAGACACTCTCGAGTCACTTTCGTCCCAAACATCTCCGGAGCATGCAGCATGGGTGTAGCATTGGGATAAACAATGGCTCACCAAGTGGAAGCAACTTAAGAAACAAGCCACTATGGTATTGTACTGTAATCCCCTGCCGAGTTTACCGATGTTTACCGTGTGGATAGCTCAACTTTTAATGGATTTTCTATTGTGTACTGGGCGCAGCCAGGGCGCAACTCTTCCTTCCAAATGGGCCAGTGAACAAAGGGCATTTCCGTCCATGCCAGGCCAAGGAAAGCTGGGAGAATGCGTCGAGAAGATTCGCAGCTGGCACTTTATTTTTTTTTGAGAACTTTAATTGAAGTAGAAAAACACCGGGACAACGACAGAAACTGGGACCTCTCCAAAAGGTGTTCCAATCTTGAGGGATAATTCTTTTTTTTGAGCGGATCCATCTGGACAGAATCGAGTCACTGGCCATTTGATTTCGGCATTGGTTTGTCCAAAAATGATGGCCAGCAAAATGGCACAGAGCGGCTCCAAGTTTGACTGCCTTTTTTGGATCAACAATATCGTGCTTTCAAGCAGTTCGCTTTATTTAGGCCGGAGCAATGCCGAGGCTGGGAGTTCCCACACGTTGACTGTTGAAGCCAAGTTCTGGTTGATAAGGACTGGGTTTGTCAGATCAGCCATCACTGTTTCAATGCCTGCGTGTTGATGATCTATCATCTATATCAGCTGCATTTATTTAGTATAGTATAGTTTATTTATATATCTATCTGCCAATCCGTCTGTCTGTGCATCTATACATGATGGAGGTATGGTGTGGAAACCGGAGTGACCTTCGTGAACTGGCGATTTCAAGCTATGAGTCACATGGAAGCCCCTAGTGAACACCCAAAAAATGGCAAATGGATGTTCATCAAACCATAATATATATAATTATATATATATGTAATTTGCATATGCATATACATATATATATATGTATATATATGATATATATATATATAATGTATAATATGAATATATGTATGTATGTATCTTATATATGGTAGAATCTGGCAGAACAGGTGTTGATCCATCCCAATTCTCGGCAGGGCTACCCCCGTGCCATCTTTGATTTCCGGAGGCTAAATCTGGTGGATCCAATGTGTGAAATCCATCTCTTTGTGGATCAAATCAAGGCTGTTTAATTGGGGGGATACCCTTTACCCTCTGGTAAACTAACGTAGCTATAGAAAATCACCATTATTAATGGGTAAATCCACTATAAATGGTCATTTTCAATAGCTACGTTAAATTACCAGAGGGTATGTATCATATTGTGACTCCAAATGGAGGGTACCCCCACAATTAATAAACCATGGTTTTTTATGGTCTATTAATCCGGAGTTGACATTATATCAATTATTTGCCTAAATCTGTTTTGAAAAAAGAAACGAACCTGTCAACTGAGCTGAAAACCATGTTTTCAGGATCAAATCCAAAATCCATCTAATCAATATTAAAAATCCTCATGCCGTGCTGCTGACCCCTCAACTTCCATCTTTAGGCACCCCAACCCCAGCTGAGCCACCTCAACCTGCGGCAGGTTCAATTTGTTGGATTTTGTTGGAGGGTAACGCTTTGGTTTTGTCCATTCTCTTGACGTCTTTGTTGATGATTATAACATATTATAACTTTTCAATGGAAAATCGGATGAATATTATCGCTGATATCACCTTCACTGCCTTCATGGGCTAGGATCTCAAATCACCAAGCCATACCAGGTAAGCCTGGGTCAAAAACAGCCCCCCAAAAAAGTTACTTAGAGCTTTGGAAAAGGTGATGGTAGGTTCTCAAATGCTATCAGTGACTTTCTCTCTATCTCTTTCTCTCTCTCTCTCGCTGGGTGTAGCCGCCCATCCGACCGCCTATCAATCCTGGTGGAATAACTTGGGCTTTCTTAATGTACAAGCAACTGCAGACTTGGAGAGATACCGAATGATATCACACCTGCACATTGTGATGTTTCCTGAGCCTGTGCAAGAACCGTAAGCCGTAAGACCCACAATCCCCTGAGATGTAGACTTTCATCAAACCATCCTCCATGGGTGGAGTCCGCTCCGGAACTAGAGACGCCAATGCATGAGCCTTGCCCGGCAACCCAAAGCGCCTCTCTCTTTGATCCTCTGCAGGCAGGGGGAAGTTCCTTGAATCCAAGGGCCTGGAACACCTGTAGAGCCGAGGACTGCAGTGACTGGATCCCAAGGATCCCAGTGCCTGGCAGCACTTCCAGATACTTCCAGATACTTCCAGTGTTTCATCTCCCAACCCAGCTCCTTGCTCCGCACCATGGCAACAAAACCCGACCAGCAAAGTGAGTTAGGCGTGTTGGAAACATCTTTCGAGTTGAGGAAATAGATTCTGAGAGGCAACATTCCATCTCCATGTATCTCTCGTGATGTTGATTGCACATGGCCAGCTTCTGCTATCAGTGTCAATTGATACTCGAGTTGCTGGAATCTTCTCCCAACGAATCGCTTGAGATTTGGGAATGACGTGGCCAATCAGAACATGTCGCAGGGTGCAATTCACTTCAATCAGCCTAACACCTTGTTGCGATTGAAAAGAAGGCGAAGCATGGACTTTCATGTCTATAGCAAATCCCTAAAAATAGAAAGTAAAAATATATTGAGCCAGTGATAAATAAACGTTCTATCTACCTGTTTGGAAGATACAGAATTATATAGCTTATACCAACGGCTCATAAACATCCCACAAAAAGGACAAAAAAACATTGGTTTGATCAGACTTTGGCTGGGTACCTGAGGTTGGGGCGAAAAATGTGCCCACAATTCTGATGGGGCAACAACTTTAATCACAACAGGTGCCCCATGCAAGTTGCTTGCCACCGGCAAATCGCAAAAGGCCTCCCCTGCGAATGGCCAGTGTGGACCAGGGCTACGCGAATCGCGAAGGTTTCCCTTCATCCCTTTCTTTGGAGCCCAATGGACACATTAGCGCATCGTGTCATTGTCATCCACTGAGCATACGCAGTGGGTTGGCCCCAAGCTCCCAGCTTCTGAGACCCAAACTCCACGCGCAAAGCGCGCTTCTCAGAAGGCACTGGACCATTTGCCTCACACCTGGCCAATGGTGTGCAGAATGCCCAGGTGTTACAGTAGTATGCTTGGACGCTCTGTGGGTAAGGCGGACAGGCAGGAAAAGCAGGCAAGTGAGACGTCATCATCTGTCTGGACAGGCTGTCTGAGCTTGTCTCTGGAAGAACCACGTCTATGTTGCTTCACAAAACAATCAAACAAATGCAGTGCATGCAGCATGCAGTACATTAGAAACTAATAGAAACAGGTTTCCACATCCAAATCCTGTAGTTGGGACAAAATATACTTACATTACCCTCTTGGTAATTCAACAAAACTATGGAAAATTCCCCATTTGTAGATGATTTAACAATATTTACTATAACATATATGTTCTTATAAAAAACTAGACGACGGATGGCCCGAGAGCGTAGAGGAGCAGGGTCTTCTCTTGTTAGTATGGAGACGCAATTTTAGAAACGATGTATGAAAGATGTGTTATAGGCAGTCGAGAAGAGGAGAATCAAGACCAAATAGTGAGAAGCTTTTACACACAGTAGCTTTTACACAGACACTTTTACACAGAAAGCTTTTACCCACAGAAGCTTTTACATACAGAAGCTTTTACACAGAAACGTTTACACACAGATACGTTTACACACAGACACTTTTACACGCAGACCCTTTTACACACAGGAGTTGCTTTTACACACAAATGCTTGTACACACAGAAGCTTTTACACATAGACGCTTTTACACACAGGCACTTTTACACACAAACACTTTTACACAGAAACTCTTTTACACGCAGACGCTTTTACACGCAGACGCTTTTACACACAGACGCTTTTACACACAGAGGCTTTTACACACAAACACTTTTACACACAAACACTTTTACACACAGACGCTTTTACACACAGACGCTTTTACACACAGACGCTTTGACACACAGACGCTTTTACACAGACACTTTTACACATAGACATGTTTACACACAGACACTTTTACACACAGACCTTTTTACAGACAGGAGCTGCTTTCAGACGCTTTTACACGGACACTTTTACACACAGACATGTTTACACACAGACACTTTTACACACAGACCTTTTTACAGACAGGAGCTGCTTTTACACACAGACGCTTTTTACACACAGACGCTTTTTACACACAGACGCTGTCACACACAAACACATGTACACACAGAGGCTTTTACACAAACACTTTGACACAAACACTTTGACACAAACACTTTTACACACAGAAGCTTTTACATACAAACACTTTTACACACAGACGCTTTTACACGCAAACGCTTTGACACACAGACGCTTTTACACACAGACAACCTCTAAACACAGACGCTTTTTACACGCAAACGCTTTCACACACAAACACATTTACACACAGAGGCTTTTACACAGAAACACTTGAACACAAACACTTTTACACACAAACACTTTTACACACAGACGCTTTTACACACAGACACTTTGACACACAGACGCTTTGACACACAGACGCTTTTACACACAGAGACTTTTACACACAGAGACGCTTTTACACACAGAAGCTTTTACAAACAGACGCTTTTACACACAGACGCTTTTACACACAGACGCTTTTACTTTTACACACAGAGACTTTTACACACAGACGCTTTTTACACACAGGCGCTTTTACACACAGACAAGAACGGCACAAGTAAAATTGCACTTTTACCTCAGTTTTTGCCGATCGACCCTCATTTCGTGCGAAAGGGTTGCTCCGGCACAAGTAAAATCGCACTTTTACCTCAGTTTTTGCCGATCGACCCTCATTTCGTGCGAAAGGGTTGCTCCGGGGCAAGTCAAATCGCAATTTTACCTCAGTTTTTGCCGATCGACCTTCATTTCGTGCGAAAGGGTTGCTCCGGGACAAGTCAAATCGCAATTTTACCTCAGTTTTTGCCGATCGACCCTCATTTCGTGCGAAAAGGTTGCTCCGGCACAAGTCAAATCGCAATTTTACCTCAGTTTTTGCCGATCGACCCTCATTTCGTGCGAAAGGGTTGCTCCAGCACACGAAAAATCGCAATTTTACATCAGTTTTTGCCGATCGACCCTCATTTCGTGCGAAAGGGTTGCTCCAGGACAAGTCAAATCGCAATTTTACCTCAGTTTTTGCCGATCGACCCTCATTTCGTGTGAAAGGGTTGACGTTTCGTGACTCGCCGCCGGCACCACCCTCGGCCTTAAGAGAGAAAGATAAAAAGAAGGCGAGAGAGAGAAAAAAAGGAGAGAGATGTGAGAGCAGATGTGAAGATGAGCAGATGTGAGAGAAGGTGTGAAGATGAGCAGATGTGAAGATGAGCAGATGTGAGAGAAGATGTGAAGATGAGCAGATGTGAGAGCAGATGTGAGAGAAGATGTGAGAGAATATGTAAGAGAAGATGTGAGAGAAGATGTGAAGATGAGCAGATGTGAGAGAAGATGTGAGAGAGATGTGAGAGAAGATGTGAAGATGAGCAGATGTGAAGATGAGAAGATGTGAGAGAAGGTGTGAAGATGAGAAGATGTGAGAGAAGGTGTGAAGATGAGCAGATGCGAAGATGAGCAGATGTGAAGATGAGCAGATGTGAAGATGAGCAGATGTGAAGATGAGAAGATGTGAAAGAAGGTGTGAAGATGAGAAGATGTGAAGATGAGAAGATGTGAAAGAAGGTGTGAAGATGAGCAGATGTGAAGATGAGCAGATGTGAAGATGAGAAGATGAGATACAGATGTGAAGATGAGAAGATGTGAAGATGAGAAGATAAGATACAGGCCCCCACTATTGGAAGAACCCTGCGCTCAGACGCTCTCGGGAAAAAAAAATCCATAGCTACATTAAATTACCGGATGGTACCTGATTGGCTGTGCAAAACTGGGCTGATTTGGGGCCTGGGTCTGGGGCCTATGGCTACAGCCCAGGACCCAAGATATCGCAAAAGGCCTCCCCTGCGAATGGCCAGTGTGGACCAGGGCTACGCGAATCGCGTAGGTTTCCCTTCATCCCTTTCTTTGGAGCCCAATGGACACATTAGCGCATCGTGTCATTGTCATCCACTGAGCATACGCAGTGGGTTGGCCCCAAGCTCCCAGCTTCTGAGACCCAAACTCCACGCGCAAAGCGCGCTTCTCAGAAGGCACTGGACCATTTGCCTCACACCTGGCCAATGGTGTGCAGAATGTCCAGGTGTTACAGTAGTATGCTTGGACGCTCTGTGGGTAAGGCGGACAGGCAGGAAAAGCAGGCAAGTGAGACGTCATCATCTGTCTGGACAGGCTGTCTGAGCTTGTCTCTGAAAGAACCACGTCTATTTTGCTTCACAAAACAATCAAACAAATGCAGTGCATGCAGCATGCGGTACAGTAGAAACTAATAGAAACACGTTTCCACATCCAAATCCTGTAGTTGCAGAGACAAAATATACTTACATTACCCTCTTGGTAATTCAACAAAACTATGGAAAATTGCCAATTTATAGATGATTTAACCATATTTATCATAACTATCTTCTGCTGTCAAAAATGATTTGCCATAGCTACATTAAATTATCAGATGGTATCGGATTGGCTGTGCAAAACTGGGCTGATTTGGGGCCTGGGTCTGGGGCCTATGGCTACAGCCCAGGACCCAAGATATCCTAAATTAAAAGGCCTCCCCTGCGAATGGCCAGTGTGGACCAGGGCGACGCGAATCGCGATGGTTTCCCTTCATCCCTTTCTTTGGAGCCCAATGGACACATTAGCGCATCGTGTCATTGTCATCCACTGAGCATACGCAGTGGGTTGGCCCCAAGCTCCCAGCTTCTGAGACGCGCGCAGTTCGCTTCTCAAAAGGCACTGGACCATTTGCCTCACACCTGGCCAATGGTGTGCAGAATGTCCAGGTGTTAGTGTGCTTGGACGCTCTGTGGGTAAGGCGGACAGGCAGGAAAAGCAGGCAAGTGAGACGTCATCATCTGTCTGGACAGGCTGTCTGAGCTTGTCTCTAAAAGAACCACGTCCATTTTGCTTCACACAACAATCAAACAAATGCAGTGCATGCAGCATGCAGTACAGTAGAAACTAATAGAAACACGTTTCCACATCCGAATCCTGTAGCTGAGACAAAATATACTTACATTACCCTCTTGGTAATTCAACATAACTATGGAAATTTGCCAATTTATAGATGATTTAACCATATTTATTATAACTATATTCTCCTGTCAAAAATGATTTGCCATAGCTACATTAAATTACCAGATGGTATCGGATTGGCTGTGCAAAACTGGGCTGATTTGGGGTCTGGGTCTGGGGCCTGGGTCTGGGGCCTGTGGCTACAGCCCAGGACCCAAGATATCGCAAAAGGCCTCCCCTGCGAATGGCCAGTGTGGACCAGGGCTACGCGAATCGCGTAGGTTTCCCTTCATCCCTTTCTTTGGGGCCCAATGGACACATTAGCGCATCGTGTCATTGTCATCCACTGAGCATACACAGTGGGTTGGCCCCAAGCTCCCAGCTTCTGAGACCCAAACTCCACGCGCGAAGCGCGCTTCTCAGAAGGCACTGGACCATTTGCCTCACACCTGGCCAATGGTGTGCAGAATGTCCAGGTTTTGGTATGCTTGGACGCTCTGTGGGTAAGGCGGACGGGCAGGAAAAGCAGGCAAGTGAGACGTCATCATCTGTCTGGACAGGCTGTCTGAGCTTGTCTCTAAAAGAACCACGTCTATTTTGCTTCACACAACAATCAAACAAATGCAGTGCATGCAGCATGCAGTACAGTAGAAACTAATAGAAACACGTTTCCACATCCGAATCCTGTAGCTGAGACAAAATATACTTACATTACCCTCTTGCTAATTCAACATAACTATAGAAATTTGCCAATTTATAGATGATTTAACCATATTTATTATAACTAGATTCTTGTCAAAAATGATTTGCCATAGCTACATTAAATTATCAGATGGTATCGGATTGGCTGTGCAAAACTGGGCTGATTTGGGGCCTGGGTCTGGGGCCTGTGGCTACAGCCCAGGACCCAGGATATCGCAAAAGGCCTCCCCTGCGAATGGCCAGTGTGGACCAAGGCTACGCGAATCGCGTAGGTTTCCCTTCATCCCTTTCTTTGGAGCCCAATGGACACATTAGCGCATCGTGTCATTGTCATCTACTGAGCATACGCAGTGGGTTGGCCCCAAGCTCCCAGCTTCTGAGACCCAAACTCCACGCGCAAAGCGCGCTTCTCAGAAGGCACTGGACCATTTGCCTCACACCTGGCCAATGGTGTGCAGAATGTCCAGGTGTTACAGTAGTATGCTTGGACGCTCTGTGGGTAAGGCGGACAGGCAGGAAAAGCAGGCAAGTGAGACGTCACCATCTGTCTGGACAGGCTGTCTGAGCTTGTCTCTGAAAGAACCACGTCTATTTTGCTTCACAAAACAATCAAACAAATGCAGTGCATGCAGCATGCAGTACAGTAGAAACTATTAGAAACAGGTTTCCACATCCAAATCCTGTAGTTGGGACAAAATATACTTACATTACCCTCTTGGTAATTCAACAAGACTATGGAAAATTGCCCGTTTATAGATGATTTAACCATATTCATTATAACTATATGTTCCTGTCAAAATGATTTTCCATACCCAGTGGATCGAATGTCTGAAATTATTCCTTACATTCAACAATGTCAGAAATATTTGCTACATTGCCCTGCGTATAGCCTGAGAAACGACATTCATTTATGACTTTTGTCTGGTGCCCATTTAATTTATGGGTTTCCCCCCCTCTCACAACGCACCAATCCCAATTCCAAATCTTAATTTTTCACACTTTTCAGCTTCCGCCGGTAAGCACCAAGGCGAATCATCCATCTGCCCAGGACTCTCAACTCCAGCATCCTTCGATGTACATGTCGACAGAGCCCTTTTATAAAGCCTATGCAATCCTTATCCACAAAGCAATGGTACTTACGGCAATTGTACCGCTCCCATCGCATGAACCAGGCCAGCTCCTGGAACGCCTGAGATGTTCTAAGACTCAAAGAAGGTCATTATTCCAGAGAAGACCCTTCAAAAAATCACCCTTTCAGGTAGCTGAAAAGAAGAAAGATGCTACTAGTTCAAAGCAAATCCAGGGCACATGGTGCTTCGGCTTGAACGGCCATCGAAGGGAACCCATACGTTGATGATTCTGTGCCAGAACAGTGTAGGCTAGATGTTGATTTGCTGTAACTTGGATAGCCACAACAAAAATGAATATATATATATATATACAAAAACACGTACAGAAACACTTTACCAGGTCACTTCATACTGCAAGCCCAAATTTCATCCACTTGCTGTTGACTCAGATAGAGCATTCATAGCCTAAGAAGGCATGGTGCAGAAGGCTGACAACTTCAAACACGACAATCGAAGCAATTTGCTAGTGTTTTCTGACAGAAACAGTGGTCTACAACTTTCTGAAAGAGCTGTGGCAATGGCCATGCAAATATCTACTGGCTGCTTCAGCCTAGAAACACCGTCTCATACATTGGGCCCAATGTCAGCTCTCAGAACAGACATTCATTTATGACTTTGGGGTTTGGCGTGAATTAGCGTGAATTGATATCCTTATGCTTGAAATCGAGGCATTTGGCCGTAGGAAGGGGGTGCAAGCTGGGCTTAGTTGATCCCAATCTACCGCTGATGGCTTCTCATTGCCAGCTGATTCCCTTGAAGAGGATGCTCTGCTGGGCGTTTCTAGGCTGAAGCAGCCAGTAGATATTTGCATGGCCATTGCCACAGCTCTTTCAGGAAGTTGTAGACCACTGTTTCTGTCAGAAAACACTAGCAAATTGCTTCGATTGTCGTGTTTGAAGTTGTCAGCCTTCTGCACCATGCCTTCTTAGGCTATGAATGCTGCTATCTCTGGTGCTGCCCGGCGCAATCATCAGCCATCCCAGTCGTTCCCAGTCACCCTATGATAATATTAATCTATATATATATATACATAACATATGATATAGATATATAATATATATATATATATATATAATATAATACAATTATATAATGCATATCTGCTGGCATGGGCTTGGGGGGGTGAGATGGCACCTTCTGAAGCTTCAACGGAAACACCACAAAAGGTGTCAAAGCGACATGTTGCAGCTGCTCGCTGCATTCAGAGATGGAAAAACTGCAGGGTTTTTTGGTCATGATGGATCATTGATTGGATACAACAGGTTTATCGATGGATCTCATGAACATATCACGTTGATCATGACAGTTGAAAGATCTGAGCATGATGATATGAGTTCAATTCTAGTAATATCACGTGAATAATCCATGAATCCCACATCAAATTCCATTTATGACTTTTTTGGGGTAGTCATTAATGAACGTCTGTTCTGAGAGCTGACATGCTGAATGTAGCGCCTCAGGTGCGACATTGGCCATGTAGTGAATAATGTGCTACAGGGATCCCCAGGGATAGCTGCATTAAATTATCAGATGGTATCTGATTGGCTGTGCAAAACTGGGCTGATTCAGCCCAGGACCCAGGATATCCTAAATTAAAAGGCCTCCCCTGCGAATGGCCAGTGTGGACCAGGGCGACGCGAATCGCGATGGTTTCCCTTCATCCCTTTCTTTGGAGCCCAATGGACACATTAGCGCATCGTGTCATTGTCATCCACTGAGCATACGTAGTGGGTTGGCCCCAAGCTCTCAGCTTCTGAGACCCAAACTCCACGCGCGAAGCGCGCTTCTCAGAAGGCACTGGACCATTTGCCTCACACCTGGCCAATGGTGTGCAGAATGTCCAGGTTTTGGTATGCTTGGACGCTCTGTGGGTAAGGCGGACAGGCAGGAAAAGCAGGCAAGTGAGACGTCATCATCTGTCTGGACAGGCTGTCTGAGCTTGTCTCTGAAAGAACCACGTCTATTTTGCTTCACAAAACAATCAAACAAATGCAGTGCATGCAGCATGCAGTACAGTAGAAACTATTAGAAACAGGTTTCCACATCCAAATCCTATAGTTGAAACAAAATATACTTACATTACCCTCTTGGTAATTCAACAAAACAATGGAATATTGCCCATTTATAGATGATTTAACCATATTCATTATAACTATATGTTCCTGTCAAAATGATTTGCCATAGCTACATTAAATTACCAGATGGTATCGGATTGGCTGTGCAAAACTGGGCTGATTTGGGGCCTGGGTCTGGGGCCTATGGCTACAGCCCAGGACCCAGGATATCACAAAAGGCCTCCCCTGCGAATGGCCAGTGTGGACCAGGGCCACGCGAATCGCGTAGGTTTCCCTTCATCCCTTTCTTTGGAGCCCAATGGACACATTAGCGCATCGTGTCATTGTCATCCGCTGAGCATACGCAGTGGGTTGGCCCCAAGCTCCCAGCTTCTGAGACCCAAACTCCACGCGCGAAGCGCGCTTCTCAGAAGGCACTGGACCATTTGCCTCACACCTGGCCAATGGTGTGCAGAATGTCCAGGTGTTACAGTAGTATGCTTGGACGCTCTGTGGGTAAGGCGGACAGGCAGGAAAAGCAGGCAAGTGAGACGTCATCATCTGTCTGGACAGGCTGTCTGAGCTTGTCTCTGAAAGAACCACGTCTATTTTGCTTCACACAACAATCAAACAAATGCAGTGCATGCAGCATGCGGTATAGTAGAAACTAATAGAAACACGTTTCCACATCCAAATCCTATAGTTGAAACAAAATATACTTATACATTACCCTCTTGGTAATTCAACATAAGTATGGAAAATTACCCATTTGTAGATGATTTAACCATATTTACTATAACATACTATAACTATATGTTCTTATCAAAAATGATTTTCCATAGCTACATTAAATTACCAGATGGTATCTGATTGGCTGTGCAAAACTGGGCTGATTTGGGGCCTGCGTCTGGGGCCTATGGCTACAGCCCAGGACCCAGGATATCGCAAAAGGCCTCCCCTGCGAATGGCCAGTGTGGACCAGGGCTACGCGAATCGCGTAGATTTCCCTTCATCCCTTTCGTTGGAGCCCAATGGACACATTAGCGCATCGTGTCATTGTCATCCACTGAGCATACGCAGTGGGTTGGCCCCAAGCTCCCAGCTTCTGAGACCCAAACTCCACGCGCGAAGCGCGCTTCTCAGAAGGCACTAGACAATTTGCCTCACACCTGGCCGATGGTGTGCAGAATGTCCAGGTTTTGGTATGCTTGGACGCTCTGTGGGTAAGGCGGACAGGCAGGAAAAGCAGGCAAGTGAGACGTCATCATCTGTCTGGACAGGCTGTCTGAGCTTGTCTCTGAAAGAACCACGTCTATTTTGCTTAGCACAACAATCAAACAAATGCAGTGCATGCAGCATGCAGTACATTAGAAACTAATAGAAACACGTTTCCACATCCAAATCCTGTAGTTGGGACAAAATATACTTACATTACCCTCTTGGTAATTCAACATAACTATGGAAAATTGCAAATTTATAGATGATTTAACCATATATTTATTATAACTATATTTTCCTGTCAAAAATGATTTGCCATAGTTACATAAAATTATCAGATGGTATCGGGTTGGCTGTGCAAAACTGGGCTGATTTGGGGCCTGGGTCTGGGGCCGATGGCTACAGCCCAGGACCCAGGATATCGCAAAAGGCCTCCCCTGCGAATGGCCAGTGTGGACCAGGGCCACGCGATTCGCGTAGGTTTCCCTTCATCCCTTTCGTTGGAGCCCAATGGACACACTAGCGCATCGTGTCATTGTCATCCACTGAGCATACGCAGTGGGTTGGCCCCAAGCTCCCAGCTTCTGAGACGCGCGAAGTTCGCTTCTCAAAAGGCACTGGACCATTTGCCTCACACCTGGCCAATGGTGTGCAGAATGTCCAGGTGTTAGTATGCTTGGACGCTCTGTGGGTAAGGCGGACAGGCAGGAAAAGCAGGCAAGTGAGACGTCATCTGTCTGGACAGGCTGTCTGAGCTTGTCTCTGAAAGAACCACGTCTATTTTGCTTCACACAACAATCAAACAAATGCAGTGCATGCAGCATGCAGTACAGTAGAAACTAATAGAAACACGTTTCCACATCCGAATCCTGTAGCTGAGACAAAATATACTTACATTACCCTCTTGGTAATTCAACATAACTATGGAAATTTGCCAATTTATAGATGATTTAACCATATTTATTATAACTAGATTCTTCTGTCAAAAATGATTTGCCATAGCTACATAAAATTACCAAATGGTATCTGGTTGGCTGTGCAAAACTGGGCTGATTTGGGACCTGGGTCTGGGGCCTGTGGCTACAGCCCAGGACCCAAGATATCGCAAAAGGCCTCCCCTGCGAATGGCCAGTGTGGACCAGGGCCACGCGATTCGCGTAGGTTTCCCTTCATCCCTTTCGTTGGAGCCCAATGGACACATTAGCGCATCGTGTCATTGTCATCCACTGAGCATACGCAGTGGGTTGGCCCCAAGCTCCCAGCTTCTGAGACCCAAACTCCACGCGCAAAGCGCGCTTCTCAGAAGGCACTGGACCATTTGCCTCACACCTGGCCAATGGTGTGCAGAATGTCCAGGTGTTACAGTAGTATGCTTGGACGCTCTGTGGGTAAGGCGGACAGGCAGGAAAAGCAGGCAAGTGAGACGTCATCATCTGTCTGGACAGGCTGTCTGAGCTTGTCTCTGAAAGAACCACGTCTATTTTGCTTCACAAAACAATCAAACAAATGCAGTGCATGCAGCATGCAGTACAGTAGAAACTATTAGAAACAGGTTTCCACATCCAAATCCTATAGTTGAAACAAAATATACTTATACAATCTTATACATTACCCTCTTGGTAATTCAACAAAACTATGGAAAATTACCCATTTGTAGATGATTTAACCATATTTACTATAACTATATGTTCTTATCAAAAATGATTTTCCATAGCTACATTAAATTACCAGATGGTATCTGATTGGCTGTGCAAAACTGGGCTGATTTGGGGCCTGGGTCTGGGGCCTATGGCTACAGCCCAGGACCCAGGATATCACAAAAGGCCTCCCCTGCGAATGGCCAGTGTGGACCAGGGCCACGCGAATCGCGTAGGTTTCCCTTCATCCCTTTCGTTGGAGCCCAATGGACACATTAGCGCATCGTGTCATTGTCATCCACTGAGCATACGCAGTGGGTTGGCCCCAAGCTCCCAGCTTCTGAGACCCAAACTCCACGCGCAAAGCGCGCTTCTCAGAAGGCACTGGACCATTTGCCTCACACCTGGCCAATGGTGTGCAGAATGTCCAGGTGTTACAGTAGTATGCTTGGACGCTCTGTGGGTAAGGCGGACGGGCAGGAAAAGCAGGCAGGTGAGACGTCATCATCTGTCTGGACAGGCTGTCTGAGCTTGTCTCTGGAAGAACCACGTCTATTTTGCTTCACACAACAATCAAACAAATGCAGTGCATGCAGCATGCGGTACAGTAGAAACTAATAGAAACACGTTCGCTGCAACACCTAGGTTTGCCCGCGGCCAGTCCCGCATATCCTTTGACATGCTCAAATCCCTTCGCAGGGTTTAAGTTTTTTACTTTCCAAAACAACAAACACCAAAACCCTAAAACCTCTAAACCTAAACCCTAGATAAAAACGCTAAATCATGAAAACTTAAAGTCAAAATCACTGCGTATAGCCCGTGTTTTCATTGATCCTCTGGTGATAAGTATATCATATTGTTTGGATGTGTTGTTTGAGTGTGGGCGAACCAGGGGGTTGCGGGGAACACGTTTCCACATCCAAATCCTGTAGTTGAAACAAAACAAAATTACATTGCCCTCTTGGTAATTCAACATAACTATGGAAAATTGCCCATTTATAGATGATTTAACCATATTCATTATAACTATATGTTCCTGTCAAAAATGATTTTCCATAGCTACATTAAATTACCAGATGGTATCTGATTGGCTGTGCAAAACTGGGCTGATTTGGGTCCTGGGCTGCAGCCACAGGTCTGGGGCGTGTGGCTACAGCCCAGGACCCAGGATCACCAAAATTTGCTATGCAATATGTTAAACCCAATGGCACGTTATATATCTATACTAATGTGGATTATGTAGATTATCAATACACTATCCATTGTAGTTTATCTATAATTACTGTTAGTAAAGCTGCCATAGTCACCATCCCAGCCATCCCAACTGATTGTATGACCTGCTGGACCTGCTGTTGCTGCTGTTCCTGCTGCTTCCGCTGCCGCTCCCCCTTGACGGGGTCGGCGGATTTGTGACAGTTTCGCTGTGGGTGTTCGATCTGAGAGCAAGAGTTATTTTGCTATTTTTCACATTTCCAACTCGGGGCCGTGCTGAGGTGGTTGCATTGGTCGTTAACCTACTATGCGCGGGATGCAGAAAGCAAGAAGCAGACCTCGAGACGCGTGCACAACAATAGCTGTTGCTAGGTCTTGCAATCCTGCAAGGGCCCTAAAACGGGGTAGTCAATGTTTGTCGCCCTAACTCGGGGCTCGGGTATTTGCTGTAGTTGGTGGAAACAAATCGTTTCAACAGCACATCCACTCCTGCGGCACCTCAAAAGGAGTTGGCTGGGCATGTTGGGCCAAACAAAACGCAATGATTTGCAACGTGAACAGAGTTGACACAGAACTGACACAACCAAGGTTCACAAAGTGAGCTGCACGATGACAAGGATGTTGATCACTGGATAATCATGGATAATCTGTGTATATTTTTTGCTCAGGCCACAACAACCTCCAAAAATTATCTGCGGCTGGTGCGCCCTGTGCACAACTGTGGAAGATCAAACGAAACCGACCTGATGCAAGAGAGCTGGTGAAGTGCTGAAGGCTTTGTCCATTTGTGGCATGTTTTGCTTTGAAACAGGCAATGTTGACATTAGTTGACATCAGTTGGCATTACTTGGCATTCTTGACATCGTTCTGGAATCCAAGGCTTCCTTCCCGCGGCCCGCCGCGGCTGCACATTTTCCCCCGACCGACCAAGTCGTCGGAACCCCTAAAACAGCCATCCTTGAAATCAAGACTCACCGAAAATGGTGGTTGATGAGGGTATCTGGCCTTCAAATCACGAAACCAGACTCACTAGTAATGAAAACAAAGCGGATAAAAATAAATGGTGTTTCAGACTCTTGAAACAGAAGTTGATACAGGTTTTGCTGGTTGGTGTCTTAAAAGACATCAACCCCTTGGAAAGTCACCCAAACATTTCTAAACTCAGACAACCTGACAACCTAGAAAGGAGTTCTTTTAAAGCAAAGCATTCCAACATTATAGCCCCTCTTTCGCGATTTCAAGATGTTGTATGGCTACACATACACATATATAAATATAATGTGTATATATATATATATATCATGTATCTATCCTTTCACCCACCTAAACAACCAAGAAATACCCCACTTAAGCGCTTGAAATATCTTGAAATATCAGGCCGTCATCCCTCATATTCACCTTGGGCTGCACTCCCCGGGTCATCTACCAGCTTGACAGCAAGCTGGACAGTTGGCAGGGCCAAATTTCATCCATTCTCCAACCAACAAAACAACAAACAATTCAGCTCCAAAGGTCCGAAAAATTAGTTTTTCTCAGCATTTTCCAGTTGTTCTTGCAATATCTTCCAAGATCTTCCAAGTTTCACCAGTCGGCACCAGATCTTCGTCATAGTCTTCGATTTTCACCACATATTACATGGATTCCCCATGGGTTTCCAGCAGTTTTCCCCCGTTCTTCCACCGTGCGAACCGCCGCTGTTCACGGTTCCGGCGCCGGCGCTTGCCGCGCCAGCAGCTGCCGCAGCTCTGCGGTGGAGGCCTCCGACGCAGCGAGGCGCTGCTCGATGGACTCCAGGAGATGCGTCAGGACGTCCATCTCGGTGACCTGATTTCAACGGTGGATGGTACAGTTATGGCCATTTTATGGTACTTTGATGTGGTTTACCTGGTGACTGGTGGATGGTACCCTCTGGTTATGTCAAAATAGCTATTGAAAATGGCCATAGAAATAGTGGATTTACCCATTAAAAATGAGTGGATTTTCCATAGCTATGTTAAATTACCAGGATGGTACCAGGAACTTTTAAGCAACGAAAATTCATGGTGAGTTTTGTCAGCAAGATAAATATGGTGATTTTTAAGCATACTTAGCTAAGTTGGTTTCGATGGTAGGTATATATATAATATATATATAATTAATGGAGGTTCTAACCACCGGAAATCAACAGAAATGGGATAATTATGGTGATCATAGATAATCATGGGGGATAACACTATAGGGTTTCATGGGATAATGGGGTAGAACTGGATTACCAACCATAGCTAGGTTGGTACAATATGGGTGGGTCTATTTCTAGAAAATTGTGGTCACAAAGCAAGAAAAATAAGATTAATTATGATTAATTATAAGATATGGTGAGTTAACCAACGAAAAATGGTGATTGAACAAAGAGAAATTGTCATTGAACCAAGAAAAATTGTTATTCAACCATACTTAGCTAAGTTGGCATATATAACTATAGGTGAATTCTATGGTTTAGTTTATGGTATGCCTAGAGTTTTTATGGATGTTGATGGTATATCGGTATATCTATAAATAGAAGGATTTCACCAACAGAAGCCCCATACTTAGCTAAGTTGGCATATGGTCTATGATGGTTTATGGTAGGTACGGTATATCTCTATTATTCAGAAATGCATTGGGTTTATAAACAAAATATAATCCAATAAAATCCAACAAACATCACTGGGGGGGGACACCACCTTCTAAGAATCTGCTTGAAATATCTTGAGCCATCAAACATGGTGATTTTTCATGGATCTTCACAGGGAGTTAACTACTGTGAAAAAATGTTAACGATCATGTAAAACTTCCTTAACCATCAAATATCAAGGAAACATTGGTAATTTAGCCATCAAGAACGATGATTTAGCCATCATGACTACTAGAAGTTTAAGCTTGTTGATGGTAATCAGTGTAGGTTGTTCCTTCTTTAGGGGCTGGGCACTTTCAATGATGAACAGTATGGGCATTCTACAACCGGGATCACCAAAACCACTGTAATTTAATTGAAAACGGACATGACAACAACTAAGGACAATCCACCAGTTGAAGATCTGGTTCCCACTAAAAAAACATCCATTTAGTTCAGGGGTTTTCCAGCAAATCACTTTTGATGACAGAAACCGTAAACAATATAATTATTAAACAATCAAATCACGGTATATCATGGTGGTGCCATCTTCAGGAATCTCTAAAAACACATAGCGGGGCAACAAAATTTCCCCACACATTCCCCTGCCTGTATATTTTTAGCTAGGCAATATCATTGATTGATTCCCCATTTCTAGATACGCCAACAAAAAAGATGACCCATGTCCACATATTATAGAATTTCTCAAAGCAGGAAAGACATCTCTCTCCATTGTTTTTCCCATTAATATCATACTAATGAAAGAATTGAACAAAATGCGTATAGCGTTGGACGCCCCCGTTTCAGGAACCTCCCACTACTCACAACGCCCCTGGTGGAAAGGTACCATCTTTTCGAGCATCAGAGCAGCCGCTTCCGGAAGATTCTGCTCTTGCAGATCAGACACCTGGTGTTGGCTCCGTGGATGCGTTTTGGGCCATGTTCAAATATGCTACCCCAATCAATGGATGGTTTATATACGGAAAATCCAAAAAAACTGGATGATCTGGGGGTACCCCCATTTTAGGAAACCACCATATGTTTATTGTTCGTAGTTGATTGACCATCCAAGTGTTTGAGTTAACCAACAAACCACAAATCCATGACACTTCTGGTGGCCGAAACAAAGAATCTGCCTAAAAAAACCAAGGCGGAAAGACGTGCAAATGATCAAATATTCGTGCTGTGTGCAAGTCATTGTCTAAGAGAACAGCAACGAGGAAAAATGAACTCCTGTGAAATTTATTGGTATGGCATGGTTTGTGAATTTGGCTTTGATTCAGGAGCTAAAAATATAAGTAGGCAGGATTGGAAATTGTTTGCTCCTTGATCTCTTCCAAACCTGAGCAACTGAACTCCGGAAAATAAATGAAAACAAACACACTTGCTTGATGAAAGCGATCATCTAGAACAAAGGTGGTGTGCCACTCACTTGCTTGACCTTTACGTTGCATCATCCCAGTCTTACTGGCATCCCACTGCATCGCCCAATGGATTCCCAAAAGCACCACTATATAAGGCAACTGAATAAACGAACCCGTTACTGTAACCCAACCCGTTCTTCACCTAAATTGCATATCAATACATCTGAGTCAACTCCGTCATCTTCAGCCCTGTCCCCCAGCCACTTTCAGACTTTCAACAGACCCAGAAAAATCGGCCCCAAGGGCACCTTGCTTTGCAGCACCTGTTCCCCAGCCCACGCCGCTTCGAGCAGTTTCTGCAGCGAGCCCGGTTTCTGCAGCGTCTTCTCGGGCGTCTCGTCACATGCGCCGGGTGCCGCGCCGTCTCGGGGGACGGTGCTTGGGGTCTCTTGACCCCGAGTAGCTGGGTCCAAGGCCTAAGAACAGCAGCTGGCGTCAATCTTGGCTCTCCAAAAAATGGAAGTCAATAGATACCAAGTCAATAAATAATGTTCAACATTTCAATAACTACCCAGTCAATTTCCACTGTATTGTTTTTATTGGGATTCGTTCCCCATCTTAGAATTCATAAACCACCCATTGGGAATGGTAACCATACCTATAACAATGGTGATGACTCGGGGATGGTTTATGGCATTGTTTTACCCACATTAGGCCATACCCTCTGGTAAACTAACATACCTGGTAACCCTCCAGATTGCTTTTTTCTGCTCTGTTTTAAGAAAACGTGTTTTTTTGCCATTTTGAACGCAAAAAGTGCTTTGGAACGGTTTTTTCCAATCCGAACGCTTTTTTACGCTCTAGAGGTGTTTTCCTTGCAAAATGACTAAATCATACCATTTGGCACGATATCTTACGATGGCCTCCAAACTCAAGCTGACTGGCTGTTGTTTGTAGAAAACACCAATATAAAGCTGATGTGTATATATATATATATATGTATAGTCTGTATAGTCTTATAGAGGGAAACAACTGCAGGCTATCAGCTTCGCCAAGCCAGCATGATCTGGGTAAGGTGCCGGTTGAAGGTACGCAATGCCATCAAACGAGGTGATACATGTCTGGTTATGTAGGCAGCATGCGAATCTTTGGAACCAGGGAAAATTTCATCTGACCTTTCTCACGTGATCTAGCAGGATTTGGGATTGTGAGGCTTATACTGCTGAAACAAAAAACCAACCACAGGACTGAGACGTTTGCTTTGCCAACTGAAAAATTATATAATTGCCAATCAAAAGCTATAAATGCATGCACATCCCAGTCAGTAAAACTGATGTAAATTGAAAAGGGATATATGAGTCTCAAAATACCTTCAAAATTATGGTGTAACCTCTAGTAGCCGATATGAGTCTCCAAACAGGTGACCCGTGAATGTTGCATAGCTGAAAAAACCAAGAGAGAGGCAGCGCACTGCGGTAAAATCTTTTCCAGCACGTCAACTGCGGATAGTAAATCTGAAAAGGGTCAATGTTTTGAATCAAGTTTTCCCAGAGTGGTCAAGGTGACTTTGGGGACGGCATGGTTTGGATCTTGAAAAGTCTTTCATTTTACGTAACATTTTGCGTAATGTCGAACGGTTTCGAACGGTTTTCGAACGCTTTTCGAACGCTTTTTGAACGCTTTCGAACGGGTACGCTTTTTTTACGCAATTGGATTTGAACGGTAATTTCCAATCTGAACGCTTTGTTTACGTAATTTTACGCTTTTTTTCAATCCGGTTTTTCCATTTTTTTAGCTTTTCTTGATGTTCTCTTTTTTTTTGGGAAACGCTTAAAAACCTGAAGATTCCTGTTAATGTTCCATTGTGGGTCAAAAAATCCCAGATGACAAAGCCAATATTTGGCAATCCATGGGTGCTCCCGGGTCAACATGCCCCCAATGAAGTTTACAATTTCAGGGTTCCCTGCAGCTGCCTACCTGTCCCTCAAAACCATTTGATCGAATATATGTAGGCAGTGAAATTGTTTCAAAGCATTTTGTTGGTATTTAGGGTATACCTTTCCCCATAACCACTCTGATCAAACTTGATCACAGTCTTGTTGGAAAGCATTGCTTCCATTCCTCCGGGAGCCGGAGGTTGACATTCCCACGAAGGTATTTAATTACCTCTATGAGTTTGGCCTCAGACCAATCAGACCATTCATAATATATATAAATTGAATTTGGGAACAGGACATGTAATTTTGTGCCTTGGTGCGCTATATTATTGTTTCTCAATCCCACATGTTGATGATTACATAGTGTATATGCATGTGTTTGTATGCATGTGCAATTTTCAGGAAACCTCTATGTATTTTTAATATCATATATATATATGTATGTAAATATATACAAACATCTCCCTCTATACAGTTATGTTCACCTGAGATTGGAAATGGTATACCCTAAAGACTCAAGAATAGCCTCGAACGGTAAAAAGTGCTCTAGAGCACTTTTTTCTACACTGTTTGCAAAAAACCAGGTTTTCTGGAAACAGAGTTGTTTTTTCCAATCTAAGGGTTTAGCAGGTATGGAAAATCACCATTTTTAATGGGTAAATCCACTATAAATAGCCATTTTCAATAGCCATTTTGACATAACCAGAGGGTAAACCACATCAAAGTACCATAAAATGGGCATAAATAGCTATGGAAAATCCACCCATTTTTAATGGGTAAATCCACTATTTCCATGGCTTCATCAGCAACCTCTAAAAAGGCACGCCCTCCGCGTTCCGTTCCTTCAGCGTCGCAGCATCCGAGGCTTTCAGCCCAAAGACGCCGAAAAATGCCTGGTTTTCAACGGAAAACATCCGTGAAATACCCTCTGGTTATGTCAAAATAGCTATTGAAAATATGAATTTGCCAATTAAAAATTGTGATTTTCCATAGTTTTTTGTATGTTTACCAGAGGGCAGATGGGGTTGGAGAACATCCATGTCGAAAAAATATGTTTCCTTGCCAAGTTGTTGATGGCTTCGGTGAAACAGTTCCAACGATCCAAATTCTCAAGGTCCTCCAAGCAAATCGGACTACCAGGTTCCACGGACACCCTGCTTCCAATGCAAAAACAAAAGACAATGGGACTGATGAACAGAATTGTGATACAGAATAACAATGTCTAATGCTGAGAATGATGATCATGCTGATCAAACTGATAACTGATAATACTGATATGAATGATAATTGATATACCAGTGACACGAATGACAATAAGAATAGCCTAAGTCCTGGTTGCAATAAGAATAATTCATCCCCACTGGAAGTCCCAACAGCAAACCAAGTGTGGGCTCCATCTAGACACCCACTTGGCTGACTGTCCCATAGATCGTTTGACAACCTGTTGGCAAGCCTTCCAACCAACTTATCCCCTCAATCAGCAAATGGAAAGTTATATTTTGCTACGTGCAGCAACCCAAAAAGTCATAGATAGAACCATTGGACACCTGGAAATCGAGGCAAAATATGGCCAAAGAGCCGCAGTTCTGCTTTCAAAAGGCCATTGATTCAGTGACCAAGGGTCTGGTTGGTGGTGCAATAACCATCTTGAAAAATAGTCAATGGGAGGGATTATCCCATATTATGGAAAATAAAAGCCATGTTCCAAATCACCAGCCAGTTGTCATCTGGTCTTGAATTCACTCAACACGTGTGAAGTGGTCACAGGACAACGGCAACATAGACACTTGGAAGTCGTAGAACCGTTCGAGTTTACAGTCGACAAGTCATCCCTTGCCCCTGATATTCATCTTGGGTCATTTTGGGAATTTCATGTTACGAATGGATCTGTTCATGTTCTTAAATACATCCAATCATGATCAATAATCATCATCATGCGGTATTTACCCATAAACTGCCGTAAAAATCATCCCCATTGTTTCCAGAAATTGCTGTCATTTGGCATTTTTAATACCATGGTTTTCTCCAAGTCACCTCCAGCGTGGGAGACTCCTCCGCGGGTAGGGACCAGTAGAAGACCACCTCCGAGTCGCAGCTCAAGAAGTGCTCCCCTGCCATCGATGGGAAAAAGTCAAGAAATCCCCTGAAGATATGGGATTTCCTGAACACGGGAGCTTTTTTTATGGGTGAAAGATGGTTAAAGGGAACATGTGATTGCAAAATATGGAGAAATATGGGATGTACTCGACAAATATGTGGTTCTTGCTGTGCATTTGTTTGAACCATGGGACCAAAGGGCAAGGTTAGAATGTCATTTCAAGATGAGTGATGGTGAAATGACCTAGCTCCATATCAGCTACCAGCGAAGATTCCCAAGGAAAACGTGTTTTTCGCTTTTTTGGAACTCAGTAGATGTACCACTTAAAGTGATCAATTATAAATCATATATATATATATATATGGCAATGGGAAATCCCTCATAAATGGAGGTTTTACGGGAAAAAACATGAACAATGGACTTTGAATAGCTATAGCTATAGGTTGGATTACCAGAGGGTATCCCGTTTTGATTGCTTGCAAATTTTGCCTTCGACATCCTTCGACAAACTGTCGCATGGAACTTGCTCCCATATTGAAATTGATAACTGCCGTACTTACATGTTCCCACCAATTGTGGCAAGGTTCCAATTTCATCTTGTCAACTTGTGACAACATCTAGTGAAGTCCCATCGTGCCTCACCCCCAAGGCCCCCAAGGCCCCCTTGGGGCCCCTCAGTTTCCAGGTGGCGCAACGCCTGATTCGTCCCAAGAGCAGGAATGGATCGGTCGATCGTGGCCCAGGATGCTGTTTCTCAACTTGCCAGCCCTCAGGTCCTCAGTATAATCCCAGCCACGTTGCTGGGATGATGATGGATGATGGATGGATGATGTAGAAATCATCTCTTAACATATCTCTATAATAGGGTCTCTTATGTTGAGCTTAGTTGCCACATGTTGCCATCTTTCTACTGGTAACTTGACCCACTGGCCGAATGTCCCGAATGTCGCCGAATGGTCCAGGTGCAAAGATCTCCCCAGGGGTCACTGAATAGATTCGTTTGGCCGAAACAACAGCGAGAAACAACTGCCATTATTCCATGAATATTATGACTTTTCAGTGATATGTTTTTATGTGACACATTCCATGATCATCGAAAAAATGGTTCGACTTTCTAGAACTGTCCTTTCATCTTTCTTGCAATTCAGGCCGCATCTCGTCTAGGAAGCTTGACCGTCAAGCGGGTGCCCCCATTGGTTTTTTGGGTACCCCAACATTGCATAGCTTCATCAACCCCATCCATATATAGACCTCCTTTAACCCTACACATAGCTTCTATGACTTGAAATCCCAAATCATAATCTTAGATGCCAAAAAACGGAGGCCTTTTTGGCTGTTGAATATCTATCCGTCTAATCCTATTTGCAGCAATGATTGATGAGCCTTCATTGTGTTATTGTAGCAGCCTCAAAAAATTGGCTGGGGGTTGCTCCAAAGATTCTACATGGATTGGTTTAAGTTAAGGGACAATTTACGGGAAGTCCACATTTCATATGGTTTCTGGCCGGTAAAGATTTTCTCTTAAACCAATCCAATGATCGCAATCTCTCTGAATTAAATCCCAATAAATCACCCTGTTTTCATGGTTAACTCCTATTCTTCATGGAAAATCCTCGTTTTTTTAACCAAAGAACTTCCACCCACCGTTCATCCCAAGGTTCCCACAGCCGCAGTTGTCGATCCGCCGCGCAGGACAAGATCAGGTCCCCACGCGGATGGAGCGCCACCTGCGTGATGGGACTTGAGCCTTGGTGATGCTGAGAGGGTTGTGACATGGGCTGTGAAAAATGACATTTTATAAACATGGTTGATAATGGATGGGAATCATATAACTTTAGATTTATTTTAGATTTCATATGATAGTCACTTATAAGGGTTGGGATATTGATATAACTTTAGATGACTTTAGATCAATGGGAATTAATCAGAGAACTTCGAACTTGGATCCAAGGGGGCCAAGGAGCTGAAATGGCACTGCAACGAGTCTTTGTGGGCAATCAACTAGACAAACTATGATCTATGTTGGTTAATCATACCTGTTTGACTTGCTCTCTTGATGTGTTTTTTTTTCATACTTTAACACCAACTCATAATCTTTAGTCTCGAACATTTGTGCGTTTGCACGTCATTGCACGTGTTTCCTCTTTTTTTTTGGGGGGGGGGTCGGGGGAAGGCTCTTCATTTGAAGAAACCTCATTCCTTCATGCTCCAAGCAACCATGGGCACGGCCGTAGTGCTGCCGTAACTGGAAAGATCCTGGTAGCGGTCATTTGGGGCTATGGTTGGTGGGTTTTCACCACCCTGAAGCATTTTTAATGATGGTTAGTTATGAATATTGAACCAAGGTAACCAAGGTTTCCTCTTGGTTGGTGAATCAAAGCCCCACTAACCATTATAAAAACCATCATTAACCCCATTAACCATTTATATGATGGTTGGGATGTCGATTTTACCCAAAGCATATGGAAAATCAATGGATAATTTATGAATTATGATGGTAACATGATGATTAAGAATGGTGATGAGGTAAACAAAATAAGAACCATCCCCAAAATCACCACTTTTATGGGTTGTATCAAGCATCCCCAAATGGTAGGTTTATCATTGGGTTGCCCACACAGATTTTTGTCAGTCAGCATCATCATGGCTAGGTAGAAAATTGTCCCTGTAATACCCAGTTCTGAGTAGTGATGAACCCTTGCCGGAAAATATATGATATTTCCGAGCGTGAAATGGAGCACATTTTTGAAACGATCCTAACCATGGTGAGGTGATGGCGAGATCATCGTTGATAGTTTGCTAAGTGCCAGAGTTACTTCTTGAGGAAACCATGGGCGGTTTGCTTAGTTCCATCGTGCCTTTGACAAAATCCCACCCTACATGAGACTTCAACAATGAATTGATCCATTATACATTCAATCAGGTTTCTGGGCGACTAGGGGATACCACGGGCAGGAATTATGTCCGAAAACATTGTACAACAATGCTTTTCCCCCAAAAAAGTATGGCCCTTCGGCCATTGTTGGGCATCGAAGATACTTAAACCAAAGGCATCCTTCGCTCAGTTAGACCATTCTGGCAGGCAACTCTAATTCGAAAAATTCTCTGATTCACAATAGTTGGTTCTTCTCGTCAAGTCGTTCAGAACTAGACGTTGGAAGATCGGCCGACCGTATCGGTCTGAAAGGTGGTACTCCAACCTGTTGTACAGACTATTTGAAAGCCATCCAAAATAATTAATCATTTTCACTGGCAATTTTAGGGGGTTGAACTGATAAAAGGATTTACGCTAATGTCAAGTTCGTATTGATAACCCCCCCAGAAGGTCTAGATCCATGAGAAGGTTTTCACCCCCAAATAATGATCAGCAAAACAACAAATTGGATTCATGAGATTTAGTACGAGACAGACGACAGGCTTTGAATTTCTGAATTTCCATTGGTTTTTCAATGGGATTCATGGGATTTACCACCAAAAAAAAGTTTTTTCCGGAAGGGTGCCCATGTTGATTAATAAGGGGCACCAACCCAAAGTAGTATTGCCAACATGTTTTTGGACTGTGGGTGTTGATGAATGGAGGATCAATAACATGAACTTCATATTACCTGCCTCAAAATCAGACATTGCTGGGGGATCCCCGAACTAAATGGGATGTCGTGCTCCCGTCATCCGTCATCCATCCGTCAAGGCACGCACGTCCCAGATATTGATGCTGGAATCCCAGCTGCTGGCTACAGTGATGCTATCACCAAGGCCAAATTTGGTGCCTCAGGCAAGGTCTAGGGTTTTTATGGTAAATGGGTTTAACCTGAAACTGAGGATTCGCTGTCAAAAAAACCAACCAAAACACGTTGCATGTCACGATTTCATACGATTTCACCAGGCAAAATCGGAACTGGTTTGCCCCAGTTTTGTTGGTTGGAACCAGTGGGTTCGAGGCGTTTTTCTGTTGCAACCCAAATGCCAAGACCGGCGACTGCCAGACTTGACACGAAAGAACTTGGTCAAAATAGGATTGGTGGCCAAAAGATGCCAAAAGGACCTATGATGCTGATGATTTCTGATGATTTCTGATGATTTCTGATCAAGGTCCAAAAACCTGTCCTTACATCATTTAGGGTCATTTTAAAACAACACCCTGCAAAAATCGGAGATCTCTCCATCGCCATCCCGGAGGTTCAGAATGGGGCTGAAGGCGAGGTGGCCCAGCCAAAAGGGAGCCGCGTCACGAAGGCAACGCTACATGCCAGAATCTGTGCAAGTTATCATCTGGTAATCAAACATAGCAATGGACATTCAACCGTTTAATAATTTATAGTGGAATTTCCCATTAAAACCTCCATTCATCATGGATTTTCCCCGGATTTGCCACGAAAACCACTGGTGTAATGACCTGACATCACGCTGGGCCAAGCGACAGGTAATGCTTGACGCACTGTCGTAAAAGGTTTGCAGGCAACCTGCTGGTCAAACATCCCAAAAACCTGTCAATTTATCAACAAAAATGTTCCATGAACAATATTGAACCATGGGAGTTAACCATGAAACGTGGTGATTCATTGGGTCATTGGGATTGATTTTGAGACATATTGGGATCGCTTCATTGGTTAACCGGAAACCATGGGTTTTCCCATGAAATATGATTAGGGGATCCTGTACAACTTCCCGTAAACCAATCCATTGACCATCCGGAAAATTAACACAGCTCTTGCAGCCATGGCAGATTCAGTTCGATGATTTACACATTACACATGGCGATTTCCATGGCAAACTGTAAAATGACCAAATGGCATTGACAGCAACAATCATCAATAAAGATCACACATGGGAAACCATCCCCATCAACAATAACATCTTGGACCTTTTTAGTGCATATATATATATATACATATGTGAAGACATGAACATGTTGGTTTTGAAGACATCTTAAAATCGATCATCGTTTTTCTTTTTCATGTACGGTAGGGTCACTTATGTCACTTATCTTCAAAATGCCATGGTTTCCCATCCCTTTAGGGAGAATCTGCTGAAGTTCATATTGGTTACCCTGGGGTAAACTAACATAGATGTGGAAAAGCCATGGTTTCCATATATAGGAACAAATCTACTGTCATGATCGATGTTCAACATCTATGTTCGTTTACATGATGGTATCCCGTTGTATCCCCAGGATTATCACTGTAGTTATAATCCATAACTCTAGATGTTCCAATAGATGATCCTTATAACTTATTGGACTATAACATACTATATAACTCTAACTTGGCAAAGTGGAAAGTTCATGGTTATTCATATGACCTCCATATTAATGACCTTATTCCCCAAACATATCCAATAGAATCCAATAGATGACATCGAATTTCCCCCATGAAAAAGCCATGGGAAAAACTGCTGAGTCGTTCAGCCCCCAGCAGCTCTTCTTCTCCACATCCCACAGCCGCACGGTCTGGTCGTCCCCTCCCGACATGATGCGGCTGGCAGAGGGGGAGAGTGACCTGGCGCCACCATGGGGGAAACATACAAAAAAGCTATGGAAAATGGCCATAGAAAAAGTGGATTTACCCATTAAACATGGGTGGATCTTTCCAGTTCGCTATGTTAAATTATCAGAGGGTAAGTGATACTACTGTCAATTTTTTTAATAACCCTAGGGTTAATATAATGATATGATAATGTCAAGCAATTTCCTAATTCGTATGATATAGTGATTATGGATATTATGGCAAGTGGCCCAGGGAAAATAAATGTGCAAAGCCAGGAATTTTGTTTGAACCCTTTGAACTTAGGTGCATTTATCCAAGATCCCATATCCCCACTAGCATGCCGCAATCCCACCTTCCGTATGTCATCTTGCATGTCATGGAGCATATTCTACCCGCCAAATCCTTAATTTGTGTGGTTCAAAACCCATCTCTTTGGTTGTAAAAACACATAACACATAAAATGGAATTGTTCAGAGAATAGCTTAAAACAGGTGAACACCAATCATTGGACATATATTTGTTTTCTCTCTCTATCTCTCTTTCGCCCTTCATCAGGTCCCCAGTTGATCTTGGAGCAGTCCATGGTCGGTTGCGATCTTATTGTTTCTCCAATTATATCTTTTGACTATGGTGAAATCCCAAATAGATCAAGACCTTACCCAGGAAAATAGCTGCTAGTTGTGAATCCCCACAACTCGGTATTTGATTCCTGATCTCCGACAGTTGGTACTTCAATTCACTTTACCATCCCCATCCGTTAGTTCCGTCAGACCCCTATTGACCCAACCTTGGTGAAGTTGGACAGTTTCCGAGGTTCCAACCCCCTTTTTTCATCTTTCTTCTCCCATGGGATCCATTCGAAGCAAGCTACGCAGCACGCAGCCAGTTGGAATGTCCCAGGTAGGACGCCACGAAGCGTCGCCCAGGGAGCGAGCTGAGCTTCAGCGTCTTATCGTCCGAGGCGGTGAGGAGAAGCTGCTCGTCCAAGGACAGGTCCACGCAACGCACCGGCGAAAAGTGGAGCTTCCTGGCAGATTTGGCAGTGAAACATCTGATATGGGTATGGGTCAATACCTATAGATACATTTTTAGTGGGATGATCCATTTACCAGCTATTTTGGGGTTCACTAGGTACCAGGGTTTTGACACACTGCCATATGACACTTCTTTAAAATAAGAAGGTGTCGAAGAAATGATTGAATAATTATAATAATTGGATGAATTGGATGTGATGTGTTTTTTTTTGGGTTTGGGGGGAGATTGGGAAAGATCTTTTTGATGATAAACCTTGTGGCTGGGTTGTAGATGGTAAGACCTATCTTCTCATCCAATTGATATGAGATTTTGGCGGATGTGAGCCAACCAACTAACTCGGGTCGATGGACAACCACAAATGGAGAATTTCTCATGTGATTGGGGCAATGTTGAGAAAGTTAGACACTCATACTAACGTGAATTGAGCCAACCAAGCCCCAAAACATAACGAACTGCCTGTCCGAAAATATGTTCTTACCCCAAAATGCACGTTCATGCAATTATAGGGAAAAATGGCGGCAAACATGCGGATCAACAATCCATATTTCTTCAAAATTGGGGTATCCATTGGTCCATGAGTCAGATGGCCACCAAGACAGCCATGGCACAGGGTGGCGGGCTTCGCTTTGGACCTCTCCCAGTTTTTCCAGATGGAGACGGTGGAATCCTGGACGGGGTGATGTGTGGATGGCAGACATCCTGCCTTGTGGATGGTTGAAACCCTGTTGAAACCCTGTTGAAACCCTATAAATAATGGATAAACATGGATAAACCAATAAACCACCTATCAACTGGTGCAAGATTTCTTCCATCCACGATATGTCTCCGAAATTTCCCCGAATAATTATGGGGTAAGTGCCAAAAATCCAAGAGCTTCAACGACCTACGGGTTGCCGATATAGCTACTCTAGTTGTTCTAATTTCCAGCAATGTTTGAGCACAAAAAAAGCCGTGGTGAGAATGGCTCACCGTTTTTTACATGTTTTTACCCACAAGCAGCCAATCTCCGCTCACTTACCAACTGGCATCCTGATTTTCTAGAACATCCAGAACCATCATATAAATCATATTTCATAATTAGCCTTTTCCCCATTTTTCAATATCGAAAGAATGGGACAACTTCTGCGAAAGCAGCGCGTTTCAACAGCCACGGAACCATGGAGGAGGAGACCAAGGTCTGCCCCACCGCCTTGATGCAGGTCACATGGCCTGCGTGGCCTCTCCCTGTGCCCAGCCGAACGGGTCTGGGCCGTCCGGGGGAGAGGTTCCATAGCAGCAGGCTGCCTGGCGCGGAGAGGTCGTGGCTATGGATGGATGGGGAAGATGATGGAAGATGGGACCAACATCAAAATGAACTATTTTTGGATGCAAAATTGGACATTGGATGATTTCATGGGGCGCGCAACCAACTTGAGAATCTTCATATGATTTAGGTTTGTCTGGAAATTTGAGACATAATCACCCGATTTATGGCAATTTTAGTGGGGCAGAATGGTGAGCACCCTTTGCTGGCGCAAATCCTCTGCATTGCTGATTCGACTCCGAATCATCTTTTTAAGTCCTATAGCTCAAAGAAAGACATATATCATCATATATCACATACCTCTTTAAAATCTGCATGTTGAATGCTCACATCAGCATTTTCTGAGATCCTCCTGTCACCGAATTTCACTCCTCACTACTAGCAGGCAAGGTGCCATCCTGGCTTCCAGTGGCCTCAGTAACCGGTGACTGCAGCACCAATCATCTGGCATCTGGCCCTGCCTTGGTGAAATACCCTATCATCCCTATCTTTCTTGGTGAAATCCAGTGAAATCCGCAATTTTTTGTGCTTATTTTCTGGTGAAATCACGTGACATCCACCCAAAATCGCCCAACGCCGCTGCCGCTGGGTCACGACCTGCTGCCTCCCAGGCAGCAGACTGCAGGCGGTCAGCCGCCCCTCGGGCGGCCCCTGCAGGCTGCGCAGCAGCACAGGCTCCGCCATGGAGACCGTTTTCGGACGCTGGAGCCAGGCCGAATGGTCCCAGGGCAGTGCTAAAGGTAGGGAATGGATGGGAATGGGAAGATTGATGATTGTGAAAATAGGTATGGATTGGGTCAAATGACCCAATCCCTATAATTATTTTACCACCAGGAATTTCTTTGATTCTTAGAACCACCTAAGAGGATTTTGAATGATTTCATCATCAAATTCTCTGGAATTATTCTTCTGAACCATTGTTCCTATAAATGGATGTCCTGTTTAATTAAAACTTCATACAGGAACCGGGAACCCCATATGTTTTCACCGCAAATTCCGGGGCTCATAGTCATATATAATCATACCGAGTCATATCTGTAAAATGTGCCTTTTTCTGGTTTAACTGGTTTTCCAATTACATATTACGGATATTTACGGTTTGTACAATTGAAGCTAACCCTGGGACGGTCTCAACGAGATGGTTGCACCCTGATGGACTTTCCGGAGACTTTTGAGGTGATGATGATTCAGCCTCCAACGGCCTTCTTGGAAAAAGATGGAAGAAGGACATGTCTGAATTCAAAATGTCTTCGAGTGTCACTGGGAGCCAGCTGTGCCCTAATTCACCATCAAAGTTGTGCTGCACCACTGCACGGCACGTTTTTGTTGTCTGCGCGCGCATGTGCTGTACGAGGTTGCCTCTTGCAGGGCCCTCTGCGGAAAATTTGCCATTGGGTATGGCCAGCTATGTAGCATGGGCGCATCACAGCGCATGTGCATCTGCAATACAGTCAGTTTGCGCATCATCAAAGGTGGACCCTGGAGTTGTTCAATTTTGTTTGCATATGTTTGCAGGTTTAAACAACACCCTTGTCAAATTGAGCATGCACAAGGTTGTAACAATAATACTGAATCCACAAATTGACGCCCTATGGCAGATGATATTGAGATCCATGTGCAGTAACCCTGAAAGATGACAACCTGATTTACCACTGTTTTAGGAACTCAGATCTGACATGTAGCTCATGACATCTCTTGACTTCTACAGCGGACATGGCTCTCTCAACTCAAGCCTGCTAATGCGGTGGCAATTCGGTGGCAAAATCTGGTATGATTTTATACGATGAATGGAAGAGACACAAAATGGAGCCATATTAACCATCAACCAATGGTAAAAAAGGTCAACCACCAACCAGCCATTATTAATCAATGATTAACCACTATTGACCATGGATCTGTAGACTTCAAGCCTGGTTTTGCAATACGATGGAGGTCTTAAGAGTCAACCGGCCAACCTTCCCGGAACTGATGCCACTGGCAACTCCCCAACCCCCAACCACAGCAAAATTCAAAACGCAGATGTTTCACCAAAAAAAACCATGAACCATGGTTAAAATCAGTGATTCTGCGACTTCAACCGTTTTTTTCGAGTGAAACAGCGAAAAAAAACCTGCTGCCCTAGGCGCCCCGTCCTTGGTGGTGGTGCCTGGGTGGCGAGAAGCCAACTGTTGGTTTTTTGTTGCTGTGGTTAGCCGTCAACTGCATTTCTGAATGGGAAAAATGTGGAAATAATCGTAGTAAATGACAATTAATGTCAATTAAATTAATGTAAATGACGTGTTATATATTGTACGTTATATCACCATACTTTAAATTAATGACGAATGTCGACAGCAATCATGTGAACACGCAAAAAAAACCATAAACATAAAATAGCAAGGCTTGGTAGAACAAAAGGGGGCAAACATGACATATTGATGAATTACCATCTGGTTATTTAACATAGCCATGGAAAATCACCATTTTTAATAGGTAAGCCATCTATTTCTATGGGCCATCTATACCATGGCTATGTTAAATAACCAGAGGGTACATCTTTACAGCGATGGAGATAATATAGCGACAGGAACCACAGATTGAATCTGCTCAAATCCTTGAGCCTCCGGACGTGTTTTGGTGCGCATGGTGCACCTAAAAAAAGCCAGTCCCGGCTGAGAAAACCACGTGCTCTCCATTTCATATGGAAAATGGATGAACATGGCCCATTCAGTTCAGTGATTTTACCATGATGTACCTATAAAATAATGGTGATTTTCCGTAGCACACCGTTAAAATATCTGAGAGCACAACCTTTTTTCAAATCTATGATGTGCTGAAACAATTCTAAAACGTAGATCCTCGGTTGATGATGCCAAGCTCAGCTGCTCACCACTCCTCTGCAGCTGTGGGATGAATGCCCACCTTAGATCCACCCACACATTCACCAGTTTTATGGCCACTGAACCATCAACATATGGGTGGTTTTTATTATTGCTGTGCTAACATAATAATTATATAATTGTACCTGTACCATGTGTTATCGTTTGCCAATTGGTTGTTTAATTGGCCAATTAGGGTGACCCCTCTGTTAATCAAGCAAGCAGTGAGAAAGTTGACCAAAATGCACTTGCAAAGGCATGAGTTTTTCCGTCACGCTTAATGAATAACCCTCCGAGATTGAGTCCCTTTTCTCCCAGACATGAACCCATGAACACATAGATATTAAAAAAAATAGATTATTAAAAATAGGTCTCCCAAATAGATAATAACACATAGATATTTATGAACACTATGCCACTCTGCACTCTTCAAGACCCAAAACCATTGGGTAGCAGCTGATTCGTGCCAGCAATCAGGGCACGGTGGCGTCGAAGTCCGCCTTCTTGGCACCTGCCTGCGGCAAAAACAACTCGTTGTTTGCGAAGCTGGCGATGCTTCCAACGTGGACTTGTTTGGCAGCACCCCATGATTACCATATCTATGGTTAATCTCGGTTAATCTATGGTTAATCTATGGTTAATAATGGTTGATATATGGTTCATAGGTGGTACATTTTTTGGAAAAACAATGGAAACAATGATAAAAACGATTCCAGCGTCGCTGCTTTTTGTTTGTCAAAGGGAGTTTCTGCACAAGTCAACAGCTGGAAAGCGACGCCTTCATGGCAATTCCAATGCCCTGCATCATCTCACCTGCTTCAGCTCCCACCTCCGCAGGTACATTGACCCACTGAGAACAAGAATAATCAGTTGAAGGCAAACAAGCTAAGCATCAACCTCCATTGCCAATCTTAGATACTCTGCCAAAAACATGAATTCTTAGATTCTTAGCTGCAGGCTGGTTATAGTATATAGATTTTCCATGACATCCCTATTATACATGCATAGAAAAAACCGATTAAAAATGGTCCAAAGTACCCATCCAGTTGGTTGACCATAAACCATGAACATCAACCTGGGGCCCCAGCCATGTGGCAGCCCACCACCTGGCGTTTCAGGGACAGGATGTGAAGGGGGGGAAGCCAGCCTTGAATCAGAAAATGCCACATAAATATCAGGTTGAACAGAAATTCCTCAAGAAATATGTTACATTATCATTATATTGCAATATGTATATATATAATATATATATTGCAATATATTGTAACACTGTACATGGATGAAAGGGTGATGTCTAAATCAATACGTGCTTCAATGATCTTGATGATGATCATTTACTAGAAAAGACCGAGTGGCGATATGTCATTGCCAGAGCAGCAATCTTCGAGATGATGGTAGAAGAGCATGGCTCAACAAAGACGACAACTATCAGTCGCAGGAAAGCAGGGCAGCTGCAACAGCAAACTGTTTTTTACCACTTCAGCGCATGCCACCAGCGGCCGCGGGTTCTTGCATCTTCGCAAATGCCTCAAATGCACTCTACACACTGAAGTGCTGCCGAACGGAGAAACTACATACACACTGGAAAGCTCAGTAAGCTCCTTGACCATTCAAAACACAACAAACTCAACGAGATCATCAAATACAACCGGAGAAAAAAAAAAGGACAAGTGGAGAACATCCACTCTTCGAGGTTGGCTCCCTTTTGCAGCCCGGAAACGTGGCCATGCATCTTTCGGCACCTACCACAAGATCACTGAGACCGGCGGCAGCTGAGACTCCCACTCTTTTTTTTTGTTCGTTGAGAATTTTCGTGGCCTTCAAATATTCACCCAACATAAATCTCGCTTCCACCACTCCCCCCTGCCCTGAGTATCCATGAGTATCCTAGGTATTCCAATGGGTATCCAATGTGTATCCTGGGTATCCTTTCCCCTGCCTTCCCCGCATAGCTGAAGATCTGCCCCACGTGCTCCGGGCGCAAGGAGGTCATAGATCTCCGCGCCCACCGGCACAGACTGGGCACAGACGTCTCGCTCCAGCCGCTCACCTGGCGCCTGAGCGGTTGACGCCTGAGGGGTTGAGACAAGGGGGTTGCCCCATGGGTGGGGGTTGAGTCGGTAGCGAAGTTGGTTGAAATAAAGTATAAGAGTTAACTATATTAACTATGAATGGTTAAGTATGGTTAACTAATGGTAGATATATCATATAGTTAATGAAGTTTATAAACCAACTTCTTCCTGCCGGAGGGACCAGCTTGTAGAGGGCCAACACCAGCAACATGTACTCCCCACATGCTCGCCAGATTTGAATTATATAGCGGGGGCGGGGTGCTTTTGATACTATGGGAAAGGAATAAGTGCGAAAATTATGAATGGGTAAAGTATGGTAAAGTGTGGTCAAGTGGGACTCATGCTTACTTCACCAGGTATGTCTCATGATCTCAAGTGCATTCATCGGCCAAAATGGTCTCTTAAAGATCTACAATCTCAGGAGCAGTGATGGTTTTCAAGTTTTCAGCCATATCAAGTCAGCTGACACATTCCTAACATATCAAAGTCCCCAGTTTCATGGGTTTCATTAAGTTCCACTCCCACTGAGGTCTCCTCCAATTCTGCTGCAGTCCCCCCATCCTCCACCCCCTGCCGTCAAGCGAAGCGTCATTGCAAAGCCCTCCAGCACATCCAGCAGCCCTGCTGAGAAGCGTTGAACGTGCTCTGCGCAGCGCAGCCTCTTGGACTCAAAAAATGGTCGACCGGAAGCCCTGGTACATCCTCTGGTTACTGGTTTTAACCATCTTGAAAAATATTAGTCAATGGGAAGGATTATCCCATATACTATGGAAAATAAAAAATGTTTGAAACCACCAACCAGTCCTGGTACTGTGTACCCTTAAAGTAGCGACGCCTGGGCATAGTGGTCTTGGCTTCTTCCAGTTTCCAGGTTTCAGAGACTGCGTCGTACCAGACCTGGCTTCATGGCCAGGTCACAAAGAGGTATTTTGCATCAGCCACTGCAACGGAAAAGTTTGGAAAAGTGGCATCCCACTTGGGTGATGCTACTTTTGGACATGCAGCTTGAATAACAATATGAAATCAAGTCTTTGTGTGTTTGCGAGCAAGTACGACTTCTTGAACCAAGCATAATCTGGGATGAGTTTTATATATCAAAACCAAATTTCTCAACTGACCCTCTGGCGCCTGCAACAGGCAGTCCACAAACCGGAAATGATTGCGCTTTCAACCAGCCCCGGTTCCTTTTCCCAAGGACCAATCAATCTGCACGAGGTATTTCCAAGATATGGGGGGTGGCAGCACGCCGTTTCCCCATTGGTTGCTGTTAACCGCTGGGTTTGTTCATTGAAGAAACACAAATCCCATGGTTGATCCGCGCTTCTTCATTACAATTACCATCTTGGGGTATTGTCCATTTTAGGGCAAACCAAAATACATACTGAAACCCGGCATTGGATTGTCCAAAGGAAAAAAACATGTCCCGCAAACTCTCCTGTGATTTTCCTCAACGAAATCCCGCAAATTTCATTGACAGATAGAGAAATCCTCATGTTTGTATGTCGGCAATAGCACATTTATCCCATAGTGACATGTGCCAAGATATCATCAACGACGGCAATGGAAAATCCCACATTCACAAATGATTTTCACATTAAAAACATTAAACTGAAGACTTGTAGGGAGGGGATTTCCGCGCCGTCTTTGATTGCGGGAGGGTGCGCAGTATAAATCATATAAAACATTGTAATGGATAGTATCCCATCAAAAACAAAAACAAACCCCAAATTAGCTCCCACTAAATGCATATTGTCTTGTAAAAACACAATTTGATGCTAAATAGTTAGTACAACCTATTATATATCCCATTAAATCCGCATTGAATCCAATGAATTCTCAATTAAATCGCCTTAAATCAGCATTAGATCACATTCAATCTCCATTCTATCCCACTATATCCCATACTTAGTATCCCTATCTCTATCCGATATCAGCCCTTCACTCGGCTCATTTTAACTCGGCTCAGCCACCCATGTTGGATCCGCCACTTGAAACTCGTGGCTGATGAGGTCGCTGGTCTCTTCCCTTAGAAATCAGCACCAAACATGGAGGTCTGAAAGCCTGTAGCAATTAATAGTGATGTAATGGAATTAATGGAATATGTGCATATACATAAGTATATATATATATATATATATGTGTGTGTGTGTGCTATAGCCATTCTGAAGCAAATAGTTGTTGTTCAAACATATTGCCATTTAAGCGAAAATATTTTGAAATTTCCATATTCTATCTACTCCAGGATGACTATATACATATAATGTCATACATGCATAACTATAATGGGATAACCAACGATAATGCATAAACAATTATATAATGGATCATGGATATTAGTAGGGTAAATAAACATGTGAGATGATGGGCTATAATTAAATGGATATATAACCATAGTTATAGGGGCCCCATATCCCAACTTCTGGGGGTTGTTGCCATGGTTCTGGACATGTTGTTTTTTTGGGGATAGTGACCCTTGACATTTACCATCACTTCAGTGAGGCCGCGCACGTGAGGTCACGAAGAGATTCATCCAGATATTTCATGGGAGATGGGACATAATTATAACATATTAACCATTATTAACCATTATTAACCATTATTAGATATTATAACCAACAATTACTGTAGTGATGTTTGGGGTTTACAGCAATTTCTGCCGCCAAAAGAGTTCATGGTATTACCCCATAACATGTTGCCATCTTAAACATGGGGAGTTAACCGCAGTTAACATCGTCCGGCAGTTGATTTTTTGCTGCCAATGTTGCAGCCAATTTTTGTCCGGTCCAATTGAGCAAATGATGACTGGTTGGTGGTATACCTACCCCTCTGAAAAATATGAAAGTCAGTTGGGATGATTATTCCCAATATATGGAAAAATAAAAAATGTTCCAAACCACCAACCAGATGATAAAGCCCTTGGATTTTAGGCGTATCATGAGACCAAGACGCATTGGTTTTGGGGGGAAACGTCCGGTGATTTTCCAGGCTCAACGCGCCAAGTGTCTGATAGGCCGAAATGAACTGGGCAATGTCACCAGAAAATCCCGCATCATCTTCCAGCACCCAAACGAACTTTGGTTTGGATGCCAGGGAGCCTCGTGAGGCTTCCAAGGTCCAAGGACTCGATGGAAATGTGGAAATGGGCCAACAGTGCAAAGATTATCCTTTTCTGATTTCATCTGTAATTAGATGCAAGTAGATAGATATATGATGATATATGGTATATCTATAAATATCTATCTATTTATTTATCTATGTATCTATGTATCTATGTATCTATGTATCTATGTATCTATCTATCTATGTATCTATCTATCTATCTATCTATCTATCTATCTATCTATATACATTACATTACATTTAGATGCGATTAGGTATCTATCTATCCATCCACATCTTATCCAAACCAAGGTGTGTCAGCACCATCTAGCAGCTAAGACAGGGATCAATAGGGCACCTTCAATCCCTTCATGTTTCCAAACCAAATCATCCCATCCGATATGAGTTACACGGCCTAAATTTCATTGCATTGTCCCCAATATGTGGTTCAATCTCCCATAAAATCATATCAGCCATATCAAACCAGAACGAACCACATCAAACCATATTTAATCACATCAAAATATAGCCATAATAAAGCCATATGAAACAATATCATAACCATATATTATAGCCATATCACCTAGGCAAATTACAATAATTCACTAACCTGAAACATGCGGCCATTTTGGGATGATTCCTCTTATTAACCATGATTCCAGTGAGGGAGAACAGTGAGGTCGTTATAATTTGCCCAGATATCATAACCATATTAAAACCATATCATCTGGGTAACCCAACCATTTTGGGGATGCCCCATTTATGGAAACCCCCATTGTCAAACCATGTCATAGCCATTATAACCATATTATAGCCATATTAAAGCCATATTAAAACCATATTATAGCCATATTAAAGCCATATTAAAACCATATTATAACCATATTATAACCATATTATAACCATATTAATCACATTATAACCATATCACAAAACATATCAAAACCATATCAAAACCCATGTTATAACCATATTAAACCATGGTTTCCCCTGGGTTCCCGTGCGCCACCATAGCAGCAAGGCTTCGACGTGGAAGCACCAGGCCAAACTCTTGGGTCCGGGCAGCTGGAAACAGTCGCGCACCTCGGTGGGATGTTAATGGGATATGTTCATGGTATATTTAAAGATGAAAATGGTGTATGATGATTGGTATATTAATGGTGTATTAATGGTGTGTGTATATATATATACATGTAAAATCATGTTAATATGGAAAATATATGGAAACAGAAACATATATGTATAATGATTGAATTACATGGGGGTTTCCTAAAATGGAGGCTCCCCAATAGCTGGATGCTTTCTTTCATGGAAAATCCTTTATTAACATGGGATGATTTGGGGGTACCACCTTTTTAGGAAACCCCCATATTTACAAATGGTATATTAATGGTAGACCAATGGATCTTTTTAATACCATTAGATACCATTAGTGATCATAAATACTGCCTATAGAAGGAAATCATGAGAAATCAACTATCACTAGTATGATCTGGGTGAATAGTGGTCCATTTATCGATTTACCGAATAAACCCGCGACTTTCCAGAGGAAACTGTGAGCATTTCTGGAGGCTACCCAAATACTTGATCATATGATTGGAACATTCTTAGTAGCTCCTTGCGCCCCATTTAATGGGGAATATGTTGAATGCCAATATCTCCACACGGTCCCTTCCTAACCACTGGATATGCAAACTTCGGATTTTAGGAGATCTGCCATTCCCTAGGGCCGTGGTGCCTAGGCACATCTTGTCGATCAGGCAGTGCAGCATGAATCTCTGAAAGGACAGGGAAATCTGTGATCATGGCCTCTTGGCCATACCAAAAGACCTCAAAGGTGGCCGGGGTTGGAGCCAGAAAATGGTCCTCTTCAATCGGGCTGAGTCATCGTAGAAAAATACGCAAGTCAAGTTGTCAAGTGTAAAAGATCATGCAAGAAATGCAAGGATCTCAGATTAATTATACCAACACTCGTTTCATAAGTCTCCCTTTAACTTACTGCTCAATAGGATTTTCCTAGAATTGTTTGTCAATCTCGAATATGAATGAATATGTTGCAATTGGTTAGTTAGTATAACGACGTAAATAATCGTAAATATAATATGGTTGGTGGTTTCAATCCCTCTGAAAAATATTAGTCAGTTGGGATCATTAATCCCAATATATGGAAAGTCATAAAAAATGTTCCAAACCACCAACCAGATCATCAATGAACCAAGGGTTTTGAACTCTGCTTAATTGGTGCCTCCGAAAAAAATTCGCAGCTGAGTCCTGCCAAGACCACTGGAAGCCTAGCGGCTGAGAAGGGGATGTCGTCGCCCATCCCACGTGCTATGCCTGGGATTGCTGTGGCAACCCATACTTTGAAGCAGGGATGAGATGCCCATTCGATTGCATCATGATTCTACATGTAAGAACGCACATAGATTAAAACATTGAAGCAACATGAAACAGCCAATTACTGTACCAAGCCGAATTAGTCCCAAGCAGCATCTAAGTAGCCAAGCATCTGCAAACAGAAATGCGGAACCATGTTGCACCTATACGGGTTTGTCTCAAAGGGTGGGGGTTCTTTACGGCCATTTAACTGTGGAATTCCCCTGTGGATTCTGGAAACAGTGGCGCTTGGAGGACGCCCATCCCACCCCCTTCCACTCAGACACGGGAAAGTCTCGCTCGAAGGCTGCTTTGGCCTCCGGATCTCGGACGAGAATGGAGAGGGACTTGGGGAAGGTGGTAAACTCCATAGGTAAACTCGCATCTTTTCCAGAAAATGATGCAGTAACTCATCATTTTTCCCAGATTCATGGAAACAACAAGTGCTATTTTCTGAGGTGTGTTTTATTATTGTGGGTAAAGGATCCAATTCAAACAGGCCGTTGATCTTTGTTGCTGGTATCTGGTTCCATCCCTTTGATTTGCTGAATTCACATCAAGGTACTCAAAATTGTCAAACACCCTGGATAATTCGCAAAAAAACATGGCGCACCCGTCCTTCAGCATCAAACGTCTCATCCGCTAAGATCCACAATGGTATGGCCTGAGGAGGGAACGGGAGTGAACATGGCAATGCTTCAGGAGCTTTCAACCAAATCACCGTCCCCCCAGTCTCTCAGCAGGGTCTATGCTACCGGTAGTTGGGATCTCTCTGCATCGCCGTCCCTTGTCCCCGGGCTCCAGCGGCGAGCAGGCTGCGATGGCAACACAAACTGAATCACCAAGCAAACAGGTAGTAAACCCCAATGGCACCCCCTATCATAAATAATTCATCATGCATCTGGAAACCTATGTGACGCAGCATGATGTAGCATGATTTAGCACCATTCTATCTATACGTCGTGCGTTTTATTCCCATGCTACGAGTAACATCGATGAACCCCAGTATGATTAATTCCATTAATCTACCAGTATTCTCCATTACTGAGATGGGAGGTTGGATTAACATCATATTCAATTCTCATTTGTATCACCATGGCAATCTTAACACTCTCTCCATCACCTTTTTTTTTAATGGATCACACCTTCAACTGGCAAATCTAGATTAGCAATTATACCCCAATATTTGACAATTATTTGTGATAACAATACCCCAACATATTCTTACCACCTCATTTCCTGCAGGTTACGAAGTGTATCTCAAGATCCTCCGGTCCAGGTCGAATGGCCCCTGATTTTTCCAGGAAGTCCTCCAACCCCTGACTCATGGGGTCATTATGTTAGTTGGGTGGATAGTAACCCCTATGTTATCCCCACTAAATCAGGTAGTAAAACTGTTTCAATCCTTAGTTGATACATTACATTCCCGATTCTCCGCCCAATTGACGTCTATTCTGACGTTTTATCTGGGATTCTATCTGACATATATATATTCTGACATTCTATCTGACATATATTCTGACGTTCTATCTGGCATTTTACCTGACCTCAACATTAATCAAACTATATCCAGCTAATGCATGTCAATGCGGCAAACCCAATGTAAACCATCCCCAATGACTTGAAATCAACTCCATGGTGGTGGGTCCCACACTTGTCCAGTTACCATCTATCCACGATAGTCAAAACCTCATACACTGCAATGGTACTGTAAGATAAACCCCATTACAATCCCATTTGTAGGTGACTTACCCTTAAAAAGATGTTGTTATTCCATACTATCCGTAGCTATGCTAAATTACCAGAGGGTAACTATATCTAGCATCATTGGATTAAAATTCCATTTATCACCATGTTAAATAGGTAAGTCATCCAGTTTCGTTAGTTTGACCCCACTCAACTAGATAGTTTCACTACCTGATTCTCCAGAGTTCTCCACCTGATAGATGAACCATTCACATGATGAACCATTATGGAAACCATTAATCAACATCAATCACCATTAGTCGCCATGAGTTGTTACTTCTATGAATTAATTATAATTAATCATCATTGGTCACCACTACTAGCCATTCTTAACTAGATTCTTAACCATGTTTAACCTTTATCATCATTAACCACTAGCAAGCCTTGATTTTCCTTAACATACCTACCATCTGGTTATTTCACATAGCCATGGAAAATGGCCCATAGAAATAGATGATTTTCCCACTCAAACCTCCATTTATTTCAGGGATTTTCCAGTTCGCTATGTTAGTCATAACCAGGTGGTGCAATGTGGGGCCCCCTAGTTATAAGTTGGTTTATAAGCCTCAATAACTATAGTTATTTGCGTACCATAAACCATAGTTATTGGAGTTATGTGCACCAACTTAGCTATCGAACGGGGGCCCCACTTTGTAGTTCCAGTTCCATCATTAACCATCATTAACCATCATTAACCAGTTCCCTATCTCCAGTTCCATCCAGTTCCCTATCCAGTTCCATCCAGGCCAAGTCGCCCAGTGCTTCAGTGCCTGCGCCCAGCTGAGATGTCGCTGTAGCATCGCATCGCTGCTGCCGCCGTGGAGCCGCACGGCCACGGCGACCCCGGCGACGCCGGCGACACCGGCGACCGGACCTGGCGTAAGGCGCCCCCGTAAGGGGCTCCATGGATTGCCCGGGGGAAACTGTCCCATAGATGTGGAAAATCAAGAAGGTTGTATATGGTTGTATCCATTTGTGGACGATTCTCCTTCGAAAACCATGGGTTTTCCACATCTAACATATCTGAGATAATGGGTTTTTTTCCATGGCATCTTCATGGGATTTCACCATCATGGGAATATCATTGGAACATCATATGGAATATAATTGAATCAATTTGATATGATATATATATATATATATTGATGCATGGGTAATGGTCATCCATCCCATGCCATGGGAATCCATTAATCGCTTGAGAACCATCCCCCAAGAACTGGGTGAATTAGCCAAGTTTCGAGCATGGCCACATAGGCATCAGAATGACACATAGTGGAATGAGATGGGATTATGATTGGTTTGTCCCATTTTCAAGACAAAATTTAGCAACCCATATACCCATTATAAATCACAAGGGGGTTACATGTTTCTTCTTGAACATGGACTATCAACAGCAAACGATTGCTCCCCAGGGATGGTCAAATGAGAATAGCCACGTGAGATGTGCGACCTGGCTGGTCTGATTCGGATTGTATTACTGGACTGAAATACTAACAATGAAGAGAAAGGGTGATGATGATGTTCCCAATCTGCTGCTGGTGGTGTCACTTCAAGGTTTGGCCTGTTGAACCAACAATCATGTCGTCTGAGCTGGGCAACAGAGGAAAATCACCAGCTTTCACCAAGAGTAAAGCACGTTGATCCATTTCGCAATGTCTTTATCCCCATGTTCAACGGGAGCAAGCCATCTACAATCATTGCCAATCTTAGATACCTTGCAAAAAAAAATGTTTGCTGATTAGATCTGGTGAGTAGATAAGATATTCCTATTTGCAGTACATTCAAGGATTAGCTATTACTGGTTGGTGGTAAGCTACCCCTCTGAAAAATATGAGTTCGTCAGTTGGGATGATGAAATTCCCAACATATGGAAAGTCATAAAATTCCATGGTTCCAGTCACCACCAACCAGCCATTCATATTCCATTGCCAGAGGGTTAATCACCATTAAATCACCATTAATCACCAAAATATCACCATAAAATCACCATAAAACCACCATAAAATCACCATAAAATCACCATAAAATCACCATAAAATCACCATTAAACGACCCATCCAAGGTTCACCTAGGAACGCCGAACGCCGGACATGTCGCCATGTCACCTCCGATAGGAGGCGCTTCAGCTGGCGGGCTGGCTCCACATCTCCTGGGGGATGATCCCACTGGACATGGCGACATGGCCGGGAAAAAAACCAGGACAGGCACACGCTCCCAGAGGCAAATCATACTATGTCTATATATATATATATATATGTATGTATGTATATGTGTGTGTGTGTGTATCATGTATATACTGTCAATATATATGTATATATCCAATTATTTTCCAACAGCAGCACTTCTAGGGGATTTTCCCCATTGACATGTTTAATTACCGAAGGGCAAGATAGACCAAGTTAACCACGGTTGGTTCATCGGGATTCTCCTCATGGATTGTGATAATCCTCCATTGGACAGAACAAAAAACCTCAACTAGTCCTCAATCCATCATCATTTATCAGATTTATCATTTACGTCCACTTCTATCCCCATCATTCCCTATATCTAGATACTTAAAACATCTTAAAACATTTAAAAAACATCTGAAGACCCATAGCTGGATCTGCAATTAGCACTCAACAACCAGGCAATCAACCAGGTATGGTATGGGTCGCAAGATCTAACCAGGTACTCAACCCATACCAGGTATGGGGACTCTTCAATCAATGATCTTCATTAATCAACATGGCTATTCAACCATTATAATCAACCATATATTCATCCATATAATCCTGGTTGGTGGTTTCAACCCCTCTGAAAAATATTAGTCAGTTGGGATTACTATTTCCAAATATATGGAAAAATGAAATTCATGTTCCAAACCACCATTCATCATCATTCATCCACATAATCAGAATTATGGGTCATCCATATATTCATTCCATATATTCATTCCATATATTCAACCATAATAATCAACAACCAGGGCTTTTGAACACGCCTGCGACTTCCCCAGGCCCCGCGGCGCGCCGCAGAGAGTTCAACGCTGCCATGGCGCATGGACGCGAGGACGATGGGCCATAAGGAATGATAGGGGAGCCCTTCAGAGCAACGAAATGTATAAAAGATTGATCATCTAACATGAATATGTGTATTATATGTAATATATATGTAATATAATTACACACACACACATATATATATATACATGTATGTATATATGTGTATGTTTATGTGTATACCTAGGGCCTAGATCCTCCAAGTAGCTTTAAATAATGGTGAGCAATATTAAACTTATGGGATAAAACACCAATTTGCATGCGTACTTGGAAAGTCTAGGTATGGTATAGGTAGCTATGGGCCCCAGAGGGGGCGGTGAGCATATATATATAATATATATATATATGCTAGTTGGATGTATACAACCTTATCTAACTTTATTATGAGGTTTAATGCCAACATATGTGCAAGAGTGTCAAGCCTTTGAGGCTGTTCTGGCACAAGCGTTCTGTAGATGTGGCTCCAAAACGGCAAACAAAAATGAAGCCACGCCATGCAGGTGAAGCTTCTAGGGTTCACCCTGGTTCTGCGAAGTTATGGTGCGAGTGGCTTAATTGCCAGGGCCTTGCAACAAAGGTGGTCAACCACATGAGGTTGCTCCTGCAATTATATTTAATCACATTTGATCTGACAAGGTATGTTGAAGATTTTTGAAGTAGATTGATAATATGATATAGGCATAATTGTGTAAATGTTGATATGGCTACCGGTAATATCCTGTAACATAACATGATATCGATGGTCAGACCTTTGTTGCTACACCTTCCAACCCCCTTGGTAGTGGCCTTCCCAGCGTCTTCAAAGCCTTCGCTGACGCAGATGAGTTTCATCATCATCTTCTCCTCAAAATCTCTGCAGTTCATAGCTCTCAGCCCCAGTTGAGGGTTATTGCCCCAAGAAATTGAGCTTAGACTTGAATTTCTGGGGCCATAAATGCAGTGGGAAGCTGTGGGAACATGGGGGAAAGGAAGATCCTAATCTGAAAATCCGTGGGCATTGGGCAATTACCTGCGCATAGCACCTGCATTCTCCCTTGAAACTCTGCTGCCATGAGAGCACCGTGAACCAACCCCCATTTCGCCACATCGCGCCACTTCACATCCCATTTTTCCAGCCACATCGCGACCGAGCATTTCATCGCTTGGTGGCGGTAACAGCCGAGTAGATCCGGGGGCCGCCCTCAGGTTGGCTGGTGGCCAGCATGCCCATGCTGGTCATGGGGCAGCCACCACCACCTGTGCGGGATTTCTGCGGAAATTTCAGTGGGAGACGTCAAAACCCGTTTGAAACGTCACTTGTTACCCTCTGGTAAACTAACGTAGCTATGGAAAATCACCATTTTTAATGGGACAATCCACTATAAATGGCCATTTTCAATAGCTATGCTAGTTTACCAGAGGGTATTTTTTTTGGTTGGTTGATTAGGTTTGTTTCCAGCTCTTGGATTCTGATGATAACCACCAATAGGTTGGGTAGTAACCGTAGTAGAATACGAGTACCTTATGTAATAATCAGCCGACATGGATTTTTGAACATTGCTCATCTGGTTGTGTCTTGTTCTCATTTAAAAAGATCAAGAATTCCCAGCACCATCCAACTCAATGTCAACCAAATCTGGCAATGGAAGATCACATAATATCCACCCATTCTTAGGATGACAATCATCCATCAATGGGAACCCTACACAGACGGCTAGACTACCAGTTGTAACCCCATTTCTCTGAATAAGTTAAATCAGAGTCATTTCCGGGTGAAATGTAGAAAACTGCTGGGAAAAGTGGATGCTCACCCCCCCAAACAATACGGCTTTGTGTGAACGTTGGGTAATTACCCCTAAATCCACTGGCTCATCATCATTTCCCCTATAGTAGAAGTACATGTTTATGAGTTTTTTTGGGATAAGAGTACGGTATACCAAAATTAGATTACTCCCATCATCTCCCATCCCCTAAAAAACACCATAATTCTATGGTCCCGAAGATGTTACCCCGTAGGCCATGTTTTCTGGAGGGTGCTCAAGGGCTGAATGGGTAACTCAATGAATGGGCGAAATCCCCAAGGCCATAAACTAATACGCCATCCCTTAGAGGGGGCACACCCAATTTCATGAACCTCAAACTTGAGGATGGTGACTCTGGCATTGGGTCCCCATTCATCTTGGTGGCATTGAGTGGATCCCACCCCACCTCGGTGGCTGCTAAACTTCGGAGCTCCAGGTGCCTGTTGGCGTTGGAGCTCCTCCTCTTCGCTGTAGAGATGCGAAGGCCGCAGGGGAAACCCCGTGTGCCTACTCTACGGCTGCAACGGGCGAATTGTTGATCGCTTTCCGGTGAAAATGGGGACGGAACGACGGGAAGATTGGAGCAATGGGTGGACTTGAGACCATCATTTTCACCAGCGAAAAGTGGTTTTCCTATAGGTTGATATAAACCTCTCCTTTCAACCAATCGTCCCGCCAAAAATGCTAACAGGTGTAGTTGTGTCGTGATGATGGACCAAGCAACTTCGGGGTCAGAAGGCCCCATTCATCTAGAGAATCCGGCATTCTGGAGCAGATTCTTGGATCCCCTGCATCCTTGACTGCAACATTGACAATTAACACAATAAATAAAGCATATAGAACACCTATATGACTACAGACTATCAATGACTAATTATATGTAAGTGTTCAAGGGCGCACACCAGGCTGAACTCACCTGCAAAAGGGTGTGGGGAGAACAGAATCCCAAACCTCCACCGAGACGCTCGTCTAAACAGGGGTTCTGGCGCTGGTTCTCTTCGGCCAAAGCTCCTTGGGTAAGGTCCGTCAAACAATGTCCAAGCTCCCATGTTTTGGTTATAACTCACCATCATTTCCCAAGATCAATCAAAATAAATCAAGATAGATCAAGATAATTCAAAAAAAACAAAGAATTATCAAAGATCAAGATAATTCAAAAAAAACAAAGAATGATCAAAGATCAAGCTAATTCAAAAAAACAAAGAATGATCAAAGATCAAGATAATTCAAAAAAACAAAGATCCCATTTCTGTTGTCATGTCGCTCTCCAAGTCGTCCCAAGGCACCGTAGGTGTTCATCCCAGGAGGTTCCGGCAGCTTGGAGCCAGGCTTCGCACCGAAGGACAGCAACAGTTTCTCGATGGTTGGGTGCCTCCAAACTGAACTGAGGGGTGACTTGGGGCCGAAGCACCAAAAAAAACGCTGAATTGTAGTGATATGTTTGATATTGCTTGATGTACTTGTTAAGATTGAACATTGTTGACATGAGATGACATGAGGGTGTGTTTCACATCTTAGTTTCTTTTTGATCACCAAGGCCACCAAGGCCACCTGGGTTGCTTCTGTTTCTGCGGATCTCGTTCACAAGGAAGTGTCTCCTTAGGTCAACGGAGTCAGGTTTGGAAGCTGGCTGGAACCGAATTTCGCGTATCTGTGATGTCAAAGTCCAATTATGTATATAATACCCTCTGGTAATAAAACGTGGTAATGGAAAATCACATAAACAGAGGATTTTCCACTGTCACGTCTGATCACCGGAGGGTAATCAGTCATAGACCCAGGTTGATGAAGGCAATCAACACTTTCCACGGTCAACGCAGTGGATTTCATCAGCACCAGCAGAAGCTCAGAAATATCCAAGTCCAAATGACATGTCAAAATATGTCAAAACTGATTTCATGCTTGTTGATTAATAAACATCTAGGAAATTCTAGGAATTATTCTAAGATCCAAAATGCTCCAGAGTCACCCCCTTCTCACCCCTTTCTATCCCCTCCATCTTTCGCAACCGAGCGGCACCGGCACGTGCAATGTCCAGCGCCGTCCAAAAGCTGTAGGGACCACTGGAGGTACAACAGCAGCAGACCTCGTTGACGTCGGCCGAGGCCTCCAAGAGGACCTGCGTCACGGCAGTGGTATCTCAAGCCAATGGAGTTTCTACATGGAGTTTTGGTTGGTGGTTTCAACCCCCTCTGAAAAATATTACCCTCTATTGCCCTTTCTTGTAGGGGCAGTGAGGCAGCTGCGCGACCCCAACACCCACCCTCTTTGCTGCGTCTAGCCGATCCTTGCGGCTCGAAGGGCCGCAACATCCCGGGTGGTAGTGGCTTGGTGCCCCAATTGGGTGAAAACCTGTTTGTCCACGAAGTCGATCATCTCCGTGGACCACCTCAACTTAAAGGACGTCTCCAGGGCTTTTAGCCGCTGGATCAACAGATCTCCAAGTTCCCCCAGTTGTCCTTGTAGCAGCATGTCCAGGGCTCTCCCTAGTGTGAGGAGCTCCCGATGATTCCGAACTCCTATGGAGTTGGCATATATTCTGGCAAACATTCTGGCACTTTATCTGGCATACCTTCTGGCATTCTATCTGACGTTCTATCTGGTATACCTTCTGGCATTCTATCTGGCATATCTTCTGGCATATCTTCTGGCATTCTATCTGGCATATCTTCTGGCATTCTATCTGGCATAGCTTCTGGCATTCTACCTGGCATATTTTCTGGCATATGTTCTGGCATATCTTCTGGCACTCTATCTGGCATATCTTCTGGCATATCTTCTGACATTCCATCTGGCGTTCTATCTGGCAAATCGTCTGGCATATGTTCTGGCAAACATTCTGGCACTTTATCTGGCATACCTTCTGGATCCTTCTGGCATTCTATCTGACATTCTATCTGGCATACCTTCTGGCATTCTATCTGGCATATCTTCTAACATTCTATCTGGCATACCTTCTGGCATTCTATCTGACATTCTATCTGGCATACCTTCTGGCATTCTATCTGGCATATCTTCTAACATTCTATCTGGCATATCTTCTGGCATTCTATCTGGCAAATCTTCTGGCGTTCTCTCTGGCGTACCTTCTGGCATTCTATCTGGCATATCTTCTAACATTTTATCTGGCATATCTTCTGGCATTCTATCTGGCATATCTCATGTCATTTTATCCGGCATACCTTCTGGCATTCTATCTGACATTCTATCTGGTATATCTTCTGGCATTCTATCTGGCATATCTCATGTCATTTTATCCGGCATATCTCCTGGCATTCTATCTGACATTCTATATGGCATATCTTCTGGCATTCTATCTGGCCGTTGAGGTCCAGCGGTGCAGACTGAGCTGGGAAGGTCTGGTTTGGTCCCAGGTTGGGGTCCAGCGGTGCACACTGAGCTGGGAAGTTGGCAAAGAGCTTGGCGAAGAGTTGGCAAGGCGGAAGTTGAGGTGGAAGTTGATGCAGACATGGTCGAGGAGAAGCTGGAGGAGGAGGCAGAGGAGGAGAAGGCAGAGGACGAGGAGGAGGAGGACGAGGACGAGGAGGACAGCTAGCCGAGGAGAACAACTCTGATAAAATCTAACAACCCTCACCTGGCAGGTGGGGAATAAGAAATGTTCCAAACCACCTAAAAGATTGTTGAGCAGCTGAACAAGTTGTTCTTGGGATGTTTATCTTGGCAATTAACCCAACACACACACAGGCACACATACACACACACACGTAATCATCAGGGTTCGTTTTCACTATTTCCATCCGTTAGGTTGTAGGTTCCTGACATCCTCCCACAAATTAACTAATTATGATATACTTTGATTGGGTGTACATCGCCATCATTGGCTACTTCGATATGCTTTTCAAAGAGCAGTGTTTGTTGTAAGTCGGGCATCTGTTCTTGGCCCATAATTCCGTATCATATATAGATAGTCCCTTCCTCCTACTAATACTAAACATCTCCCAATACTAAAAACATGCGTCCATCTCCAATTTCGGAAAATTTCAGATTGGCCAATTTGATTTTTAATTGATTCCCTTTAGAAAACAATTTAAAAATCAACCTACCATTTGTGGGTTTTCCATCCTAATATTAAAAACTAGTTCACCCCGGGGTGTTTCTTATTAGGGTCCGTCCGATTTTTTTTTTTTTTTCATATTTTTTTAATTTAGTATTACGGGGAAGCTTCGAAATCCAATTTTTGGCAATATGTTAATTGCGCTATATAAAGAAATTTAATTGATTTTGAGATCGGAAAAAATAGTTATTATTAAGGGTTTTAATTTAATATTAGGGGGAAGCTTCGAAATCCAATTTTAGGCAATATTTTAATCGCGTTATATAAAGAAATTTAATTAATTTTGAGATCGGAAAAAATAGTTTTTACTATTGAGGGTTTTAATTTAATATTAGGGGGAAGCTTCGAAATCCATTTTTAGGCAATATTTTAATTGCGTTATATAAAGAAATTTAATTAATTTTGAGATCGGAAAAAATAGTTATTTTTATTAAGGGTTTTAATTTAATATTAGGGGGAAGCTTCGAAATCCAATTTTAGGCAATATTTTAATCGCGTTATATAAAGAAATTTAATTAATTTTGAGATTGGAAAAAATAATTATTCTTATTAAGGGTTTTAATTTAATATTAGGGGGAAGCTTCGAAATCCAGTTTTTGGCAATATTTTAATCGCGTTATATAAAGAAATTTAATTAATTTTGAGATCGGAAAAATAGTTATTCTTATTAAGGGTTTAATTTTTATTAATAGGGTTCCCTAATAATAAATGCCACCCTAATACTAAAAACTACCTGCCGTGTTTATTATTAGGGGGGTGCGTTTAGTATTAGGAGGAAAGGATTACTCGAATTACTCTCTCTTCGTGGTAAATCATAGTGACATCCCATATTTTTGTTGAAGCCTTACCTAGGTTCCCAAGACATCCCCATTTCCAGCCTTCACCGCATCTTCCTTGCCGGCAAAGGTCGCAGCTGTCAATGGCGTCCAGTCCGTTGAAAACATTCGGAAGGAGCCTCTGGCAGGGGTGGAACTTGGGGGGGTGACCATCTTGAAGTTTGATACAGTAGATTACTGGCATGAGCCAGTCATTCTCAAAATGCTTGACATGTACTACGTGCGCTTCTTCTTGCCGCATTGTCCTAGGGTTTGGTTCTATTGAAAAGTGGAACCTCTCGGACTTATATCGTATAAGCAATGCTTCCGCTTTTCACGCTAGTTTCAGGTAGGATACCCCGTGGGTTGGCCAGATTTTAGCCATAGGTCACGCCCCTGACCCTACTTATACTTCAATGATTTTCCCAATGATTTTCCAAAATGTTCCCAATATCATGTCCCATCATTTTTCCCATGATGTATTCCATGTTCCCCATGATTTCCCCAACTTTTCCCCAATTGTCCCATGAAATTTTCCAAGATGTCGCCATCACCAGCCCCGACCCCGGTCGACCTTGGTAGAGCCTGAGCTCCGCGGCCAGGAGGTTAGGATTTGCGCCAGGCAGCAGTCGTTGCAGCTCTTCCACGGAGCCCCGCTCGGCAGCTTGGACCAAGGCAAGGCCGCCTGGAAACTGGGGGTGATTCGAGTGATCATCATCCAGATAATTTTTCAGATAATCATAATATACCATCATTGTCCAGTTATATTGGGGGAAACTTGGGTATACGTGTCCATATTAGATTGGATAGCTTTGACAAACTGGATGTATATGATATTTATTATAATTGGGTTTTAATTGGGTTGGGATTTCAAATTGAGAGTTCAACTCAGGATCATGATGGATCATCATCATCATTGGGATTTCAAATCAGATTTATGACTGAGAATATATGACTATATATGACTATATATGACTATATATCAATTCTTGCCAATGGAAACTAACATGTCGAAATTCCGTCTGTGGCTGGAAAGGAATTTAAAGGAATGTGTTCTTGCCTTGAAGCAAATGGCAAACCATATCAAAATATCTCAAACCATGGTGGCAGAGTTTCAATGCAGGGTAACATGGTAGCGTGGATCAAAGCACACATCCACTCACAGGATATCGGATACTCATGTAAAACATGTTTTCTCTGGAAAAAACATGATCATGTTCTATGCCCAATCTTTGGTACTCAAAACAAATAATTGGTTAGTATATGTATATATATATGATGTGGATATCCTAGTATAAATCGCAATGTGTAATACATGTGTTAAAAACAGAACGGCGTCAAACCCCACCTGTACGTGGCGCGTCTTGCACCGCTGGCGCTGCTTTATAGCCTCGCAGTGTGTGGCCCAGTCCGTGGTATTATATATATCTTACCAACAGTCTGGTTTCATCCCATGAAGCATGCATATATATATAATATATCGGGGTAAATCAAATAATATTTCACTAACCTGAATCTTGCGGCCATAAAAGGGGATGATTTCCCTTATAAACCATGATTCCAGTGAGGGAGAACAGTGAGGTCGTTATAATTTACCCAGAATATGTATATATATATAGGATTATATATGTACATAGTCTCTAGAAGGATGTCCCGAATCAAAAAAAACAACCCAAGCCGGTCAAGCCGCCATGTCCATGTCGATGCAACAACTGGATACAGTAGGGGGTTCTATTTCATCACATCATTGAAAATGTGTCCTGTTTTGGGTGCTGTGACGATCTCCCAACACTTCCAAGCAACAGCAAGGCTGAAACTTGGGGATTTGGTGTCATTTGGTTGACTTTGACATGTAGACCTCAGGAAAGAAATACCAAGAATGAATCAAACGTTTAAAAAAAAAACAAATATAATCTCCGAACATCAAAAAAAAATAGGATTCATCCGGCCATATAGTGTATATTCCTAGTGAATTTCATGGGTTTACCGGTTTACCAAGGTTGACTGGACCATCCAGCCATCTCCAGTGGCCCTACCTTCCACCTTTGTAGATGACTCTTCCAGCTCCCAGGGGAGCTTGCCATCGGGCGAGACCACGTAGGCAGCGTCCATGGCGTGAGTCCAAAAGATGGGGTGGGGAACCTTGGGAAAACATGTTTACTATGCAGTAAATTAACGTAGACCCTGGCAGATGGGGGTTGGAAGACTAGTTTCAAATAGAAATTCATTGTTTTCAGGGTCTATGTTAATTTACCAGAGGGTAAAACATTGAGATGGGATAAAAGATGGCATGAGTCGAACAAAACCATTGCAAATCATTGGGAGGTTGCAGACCTCAGCTGCTTTTTCGACCAATGATTTGTGATTAAACATCTAAAAGATGTGGCTTATCATCTCTATGATGCCAAATATATCTAAAAGATGTAGCTTCCCCTTGGGAAAACATGTTTAATATTGTTTGAGCTTTAGATCTTCCAAGTTCTCTCTCTCCATCGCCATCTTCCAAGTTGTTGGAGTCTTTTTGTTCCGGGCTGAAGGTGCCCCCAAGGGCAGCAATCCCAACATTTCCTTGCCCAAAAACTTAAAGAGTTTGTTGACATCTTGGTGCACGCAGAGAAACAACACATGCTCACATCCTTATAACAGTTATAATAATTAACAGTTAGCATTAACATGAAAACATTTAGAAATTGACAACTGCTTGGTGTTAAACAGTTAACTTATAACATTTCGACTATGCTAACTGTTCACATCTGGCATGCTAAAAAATTACCCACCATGTAGTCTTCAACAAGTACATGCATGGTTAAGCCCTCTATGAATGAAGCAACCAATCTGGCTGAAGTGTAAGGATGATTCCCCCACTCGTGAGGTCATGATGAAATTCATCCACATTCAGTCCCTATGGAAAATCATGTTAATACCGTATGAATACCATGAAGTCCCTATTAAGTCCCTATTAAGCGCCATTAAGTTCCTGTTAAGTTCCTACTACCCTCTGGTAAACGTTTACATAACTATGGAAAATCCACCCATTTTCTAGCTGGGTAAATCCACTATAAATCACCATGTTCAATAGCTTTTTGTTTGTTTACCAGAGGGTAAATCATTATATATATATATATAATTACTCATTGTATCCCGATGATGTCCCCAGATCAGCAATCTTCACCGTCTCCTCCTCTCCACGTCCTGTGGGCATGGTGTGCTTCATGGGCTTGAACCTGGCGATCAGCGTTCCCCCAACGTGAACGTTGAATATTAAAACCGACATCAAACATCAGTCAGATATCATTGGATATATTTGGAATTTTTGGATACATATCCGGAAGTCGTTCGGTGTCAAGAAAAATTGAAGGAGTGAGTTCACATTCACCAAGACCATCCAATATATTCCAATATGATATAGCTGTAGCTGTGCTTGGCGAAAGTCTGGTGGTCAAACTCTCACAGGTTCCTTTTCGGCAATCAATGGAGGTGACGGTTGTTTTTTCAAGGAGCATCCCCTGTCCGGCTTTTTGTACATGCAATCGGGTGAGGGGAAAGCATGATTAGAAACAAATGCAAACACATACCAAAAAAAAAACATCACTACAAATAGATCCGGCCAGTGACTAGACTTTCCTATCCAACACGGTTGATGCTTGTTTTCGTGATTTTGAGATACAAGAAATATGACTCATGCAAGCCTTTCGGACCACGCCATGAGCAAGTCAGGAGTCAGGAGACCAAACTTTGAACTCAAGATGAATCCACAGTAAAGCATACTCGAGCCTCACTGCATCTAGACAAGGGGGGTGCATGGGTCATACTTTTTTTCATTGCCTCTCTATCCAATCCACTGATTTTTTTCCAGGATCATCCCACTTAGGAACTGGTCTGGTGATGGCAAGTCCCCCAAGTGGTTTATCCCATACCCATAGGATCCATGGTGCTGGTAGAAAAATGCTAACATGACTGGGGTATATTGATGGAATTCATGTTACCATATATAGCAGCACCATGGATCCTATGGGATATCAAGTACTCGTCATAGTCAGTCACCTGTCGACGTCACCTGTCGACGTCACCTTGCGTGCTGTGGCCCGCACTTGGTGACGTACACGTCCACGCTACCATACTTCTCGGCCGCTGCTTCCTGTCGTCCAATCAAATTCTTTACTATTTTTCAGCTGATGGGAAAACGGGTAGAACCCTAGCTGCGAGGTCCTTCTTTTAGTTTTTTTCAGCCCCTATCCTTTCGAATGTTGGGTCACTTATGATTTCTGGATCTATGATGGTTTTTATGATGGTGTTTGTGGTGGTTTACGATGATTTCTTCTAACCCTTTCCTCCGAATGTACAACACCCCCCCAGTTACGAAACCCCAGTGGAATGGTTTGTAGGATATAAATGATAAGTCATAACTTGAGATCATTATATCCTACACATATACACCAGCTACATTTATACCATCAAACATGGGAAGGGAGAATCCGTCATTGCTTCAATCCAAATGATGTGTCCCCAGGCCAGCATCTCACGTATGGTGTTTGGCGCGTCAAACTATAAAGGATGTTGGGCTATTCACCTACCTATTACTAAGATGTTGGGGTATGTAGGGGGCCTTTTCGGACAAGAAAAGTGTAAGAAAAGGATGCATTGATTGTTCCCCTTAAATGGACATTCCTGTGACATCCCCTATTTCAATTGTTTTCTTGTTCTATTGAGTTGTGGACCAGTCAAATGACACCACTACCTCCACTACCATTTTGGGCAAGGAAGCGCAATTAACGTCCACAAAATTATATAAGTTATATTATACTTGTATAAATAACCAAAAAAACGATTTAGAAAAATGTAAGTCAACGTCAATCCCCAAAAAAAAAACGCGATCAACTCATAAAAGTACAAAAAGTAATACTAAGTATTTACATGTCTAAACAAGTGTCTAAACAGTTAAAACATGTCTAAAATACGGTGATTTCGGCGTGATTTAGGCCTCGGTGAGGCCGCAGGTCCCGCAGGGAGGTTGGCTGAAGATGGCACCTCACAGCAGGTTTTTTTACGGGACCGTCTAACTGACTGGTCGAAGATGTTAAAAGTGTGTTTCATGGATTATAACTGATTGGTTAGTGGTGGTTAATGGTGGTTAATGGTGGTAAATGGGTTATAACTGATTGGTTAATAATGATTAATGGTGGTTAATGATGATTAATGATGATTCATGGTGGTTAATGGTAGTTAATGATGGTAAATGATGATTGTTTCAAGCAAAAACAAAGAGGAGAACATATTACTGGTTGGTGGTTGAGCCCTACCCCTCTGAAAAATGATGGAGTGAAAGTCAGTTGGGATGACGATTTCCCAATATATGGGAAATAAACAATGTTTAAAGCCATCAACCCGATGAAGACTATTGAAGACTCCATCAGTGGGTTGATATAGTTCGTTTGACAAACTTTATAAAACACCCATGGGGTTTCACACATGTTTTTCTCAGTTGAAGTGTGCCATTATGCCACCCCCATGCGAGCCCAGGTACTTGGAACATTGTCGTAGTCTGGCTTGCCTGGTTCCTGGACGCGGGCATGGCACAATGCCGATGGGCCTGGGAGCCACCTGGTGAGAACATCAGATGCTGGAGATAATGATGTATCTAAAATAATTGTTCTCAAAGGTAAGAATGACCGCACCAAAGGAGTGGATTTTGAGAATTTTGATGAATCTTGTCAGGAAAGAAAGCGTTGAAAAAACACATATGACATGTGGTTAAACTTCAAAGGAATGCCTTCCGAAAGCCTGTTTGAAGTTGACAGCCCGGGTGGGGAAAATAGTACTCCCCAAAGTCTTACACTGTTACACTGGAAACAATCCCAGGCGTCATGTAATTTCCTGCCGAAAAGTCTTTGGTGAACATGCCGTCCTACATCGTTTCACAAAAGCATTACAAAAACCATTCAAACAAAGAGAATAGCATCGTGAATATATATATATATATACGTAGAATATGATCTTGAACATCAAAAACATACAGTACTGGATGTGGCCCCATCCAAAAAAAAAACAGTAAAAGAGCTAAAAACATCTAAAAACTATATCCAAAGTCTTTCTGACAAATATGAAAGCATCTATATAATTTAACGGAGTTGTGGAAAATCACAAGTTGTTAATATCTTTAATATGTAAAACATAAATCATCTATAAATGGGCCATGGCTTCGATAGACTTGTTTAAAAAACAAAACAGCGCGCAAATGGTAGATCCCATTAAATCACAATAAATTCCATATTCAATCCTCTCGAATCATAATAATCCCATTCAATTCTATGAAATCATAGTGAATCAATAAATTCCATTGAATCATCATCACGACATCAATGCTACTAATGTTGGTAAAGCAACAGTAAACCATCTCCAAAATCACCATAAATAGATGGGTTGCATAATGTTGTATAAACCATCCCCTGAATGGTAGGTTCATGATTGCTTTAATGTGGGTAAAACAATAATAAGCCACCCATGACTGAGAATGGTAGCCATACCACCTATAAACATGGTGATGACTGGGAGATGGTTTATGACATTGTTTTACCCACATTACCAGCATCAAACTTACATCTAAATGGTAGTTTTATTATTGCTTCATCTAAACTTATATAAACCAGTGTTTACTTTCATTGTCTAATTTTTCATTTACTTGACAATTTCCATAGGTTTTTGTGTTTGGCAATGGTATTTTCAACCAACTGGAAATATAAACAATTGTTTCCAGTTTGTTATTTTCCCAATGGTATTTTCATATTCAACAATGGTTTATTATAATTATTCACTGGAAACAATTGTTTATAAATGAAGCTTTATGGTCGACCTAAAGCTGCCCCATTTGGGCCCGCCCTCCTCGGAGAACATCGTCTTGGCCATGGCCATCCCCTCCATCAACGCCACGGGGGTCAGCTGGATTCGGTCCGTGACGTCCTCAAAACGTCGCGTTCGCCGTCCATGGCGGTACTACAACCTGTTTATAAACTACAGTGGATGGAAGAAATCCTGCACCAGTTGAAAAGTTGATAGATAGTTTATCCCATTATTTATCGGGTTTCAACCATCCAAGGCGGTGCAGGATTTCTTCCATCCATAGGGAAAAGTATTGCACCATTGGGATATAATATATATATACATATATATACATATACACATATATATATATATATTGCGTGTGTGTGTGTTAAAGACTATATATATAATATTATATAATTATATATAATATAAATATAATGTATAGTACAGTAAAGTCGTGAAATCTTCCCTAGTTTAATGGGGATTACTTTTTCTATCTTTCTGGTTGGCTATATAGGTATCATGAAATGAATTCGCATATCATCTATTGATGATAATATGCAATCTATACAAGAATAATTAATTAATGTGAACATTATGAAACTATGTATAACATTTCCTTGGGAAAAGGCATTGGTTTTCGCTATCTATGTTAGTTTGTTTCTTTCCGATGGTATTTCTTATCTAATTGGCATCACCTAGATGGCGGTATATAAAGACAGTGGTATTCACATGACGCTGGTGATATTAGCCCTAAAAGTGGGGGCATGACCAAGAATCATGAACTAACCAAATGGATCCAAATGAATCCAAATGGGTCGATACCCTTTCATAACCCTTAAACGATCTTGAAGGTGTATTTTCAAAGATGGAGAAGCTTCATTGATGGCTGCATAAACATGAGCCAAACAAAACCTTGGTTTCGGCACCACTGCGAGGCCGGCTGCTTTCCCAATAGCAGTCATGTCATAGCATCCCCAAATCAACAGTTTGACCCTGAGAATTGCCTAGTTTTAGAGGAGGGGTACGTGTTTGATTAGTCTGCCGTTTCCTGCGAAACATATCCAGATCATCCAGATCGGCCTGGTATCCCCGAGCCCCCCAGCACCAATGGCGAAGATGCTCTCGACATTGGTGCGGCTGAATTCATCCACGATAATCTGTGCGGGCCGACTGCTGAAAATCTGAAATCAGAAGCTTCACCAAGTCACCCAAAGTCATTCACCAAAGTCACCAAAGTCACCAGGTCATCCCCTGGGACTTTTGCCTCCTGTGGGATGAAATCCCAGCCTTGCCGCTCTTCGGATCCGTCTTGACGCCCACGTCTTCGAGGCCCAAGTCCTACGGAGCCATTCGGAGTGGATCAAAACATGGTGTTTTTCCAATGGGAACCACAAATGGCTGGGTTTTCTTAGTATCAAACCATCATAAACAATCAACTTGTTGGGGGTTAATGAGCATGTCTGAGCCATAGCGTTGTAAAATTGGGGTGGGAAACTTGGCTGTAGCTGTTGTTTTTCTTGGAAATGGGAGAAGTATCCTCAGTTTTCATCAACTGTCCAGTGTCAAAAGGTCAAAAGAACCGCAGTTGAAAATGAGATTATCAGCTAAAAGACAAAGAATTGGAAGGTATCTGGTTACAAAGTCTGGTCATGAACCAGCTGCAGATGCAATATTCGATATAGATAGTTTGGGGGTTATAACCAACCAGGGCTGTCCAAAAAATTGACCATGCACGGTAATTTGCACAGTTGGAATCTGAACGAGTTCTCCAAGAACAACTGCTGGGATCGCCCACTGGGAATTTGGAATAACTGATGTAGCCAAGGAAGTTTCGGAAGGCAGCCGGGTTGTAAACAAAAATGAACGAATAATATGATTGCGATTTCTTTCACCAGCAAGGACTTAAAGAAGCTTTCTGGGCTGCACGCGGTCCCATTCCAAATAGATTAAAGGCTATTTGGACTGTGATTCTCCTATCAACATTGCTTAGCAATCTCTGAGTTCCAAAGGTTTCAAAGGGGGTTAGACCTGCAACCGTGAAAACATTGAAACCAACATCAAAAAATACCACTTTACACTGAAACCAACTGAGATTTCTTTCCTAACGACTCGGCCATGGGGGTCCTGACTGCTGGGCTTTCGTCCGGTGGCGAACATGACCTTTGGCACCGGGAAATCCCCTGGAGGTTGAAGTCGGAAAATTGATATATACCATCCCCCTTACAATATGAAGCTGAACCCGGGTGGCGCTGATCTATAAGAAATTCCTTATGAAATGGGAGTTCCATGGGGATGCCTGTTTATAAAATTGAAATTATCGAAGCTACAGCAATATAGGGAACTCCAATTAGCATTTTATAAAAGAAAAAACAGCTTATAATATGACAGACCATAACCCAAAAAATCCATCAAAATCACTTACAGATCATAAATTAAAAATTTACTTTTTTTTGACCCAGTCCAATTCCATTTTATCCATTTTATAAGGTGGGAGTGGAAATTCCACAAATTTATACTGAAAGTGACAAACTGTCATTCTATAAGGCACCTCCAGGGCATCTTATAAGAACAAAAACTGTGCAAACCTGATTTCTCCGGGATTCTCCGGGTATGTTTTTCTCAGTTTGTGCTGGTAAAACCTGTAATTATCAAAAGAAATTGTTTATATTGCAAAGATTTGCAAAGTAAGTGTACCTTATATAAATGATATTCAATAAAAACAAACATGAATCTTGCAAAGCTTTTGAAACATTATAAAATGGCAAACCACAATTCAGGTCACTGCTACAACAATAGGCATTATACAATGGCAAACTCAAACATTATAGAATGGTAGATCACTGTTCTTTATAATTATTATGAAAAGAAAATCAAAGTTTGACAGTTTTGTTTTTCAAATTTAATTTAATAGTTTCTTATAAAATGAGTGTTCTAAGATGTTATCTCTTAATCTAATAGTTTCTTATAAAATGACTGTCCGCCGCTCCATTACAAGCATTCCGAACCATCATTTTATAAGGCAATGTTCTCCAAATGTTATTAAATGACAACTAGAGTCTATACATGACAAATTTAAAAGGAACCATGATTTTATAACCCCAACACGTAGTAAACAAAATATACAAATATATTTTTTTATGCTGACCCCGCCCCCCATGTTTTCTCCTGAGAAGATGCAGGGGTTTGCCATTTTATAACCCCCAGAAAAAGGGGCGGTTTATAAAATGACAGTTCCAAGAAGGAATTTCCCAAACCCGTTATTGCAAACGACTCCAATTTATAAGCAATTGTCATTTTTGATTTTTAACCTGGGGGCAAGATAATTTTTTATAAATCGCCCCCCCGGGTGGCACTGATCTATAAGGGATATTGTAAGGGGGATTATATACCCATATGCGAACCATGGTGCTGGTATATTTACCTACATTTGAAGGTGATTTTTAGATATGTTTAAGGCAAATGTTGGATTCCATATTCCAGCACCATGGTTCGCAATATGGGTATATATCAATGGTGGCTTTCCGTGAGGGTACTATTTTTTCAATCCTCATTTGGACAACATGGGCCATGAAGAGTTACATCGGCTGCATAATCACCATGCCCCAATCAGGAATGATGACATCTTCGCAAAAGCGCCCTTTCAGAATTTCACTTCACTGGAGGCAGCCAGAAACTCCGAGACGGCATCCGAACGAATTTTCCGCGCTCATGGTCGGAGGGATGGATGGGACGCGCTTTGTCATCCCGTTGCTCTACCAATGCTAAGTTCTCACCTGGGCGGACTGGAAGCAACAACCGAATTTCAGGAGGCTTCCTCGTGTGTTGACATCGTGTTATAGATACATATATGTTACATACATATTCATATATATATATATGTGTGTGTGTGTACATTTATAAGTTACTAGTATGTATTTAAAGATAAATAAATTATGTATATATTTACACAAAAAATATCATAAAATTAATTACAAATTTATTTACGGTATATACAAATGCACACAGCTAGAGAGAAGAGAAAGAGAGGGCAACAACGACACTTATTTCCTCTACATAAATAAACTTCATAGTTGTGGGCACTGGCCACCCTTATCAAGCTGTCAAAACGACCATCGGTGATTTGTGGAACAACAATGGAGCAGTCTTAAATGGTCCCCCGTTGTTTGATGAACAATAGGAGGTTATACTATCTGTTGTACTGTCTGGCTCATTGGGAATTATCACCCACAATATCCCACAATATGGATACTTATCAATCACGCAGTAATCTGGGATGGGGGCAATCAGCATCTGATTTTCATCTAGCCATCCCAAGTGACACTTCTCGAGGCCCAGTTCACGCGCGAACCTGGGAGGGCCGCAACAAAATGAGTGTTGCCACTCCGGAGCCTCCAAGTAACCCCTGAGGCCCTGCTGATGATTTGCCACATCAAATGATTCAAATGCAATGTAGATGAAATAGAGCATGCTGTACAGGATGGGGCCCCAAAGATAGCTAAGTTGAGATATAAGTGGCTTAACTATGGTTTATGGTAGATATAAGTATAGATAATGGATGATATAACTATAGTTAATGGATGTTAATTAATGGGGTGTATAAACCAACTTATATCTGGGGGCCCATCCTGTATTCCAAAGCCGGTTTCTGAGGTTCCATCTTCAATTTTCAGGTGGACCAACCCTCCTCACAGCATACTGCATCTTCACTTGTCAGGGATGACTCCAGCATCAACTGGACATTGAATCTGTTGGGGGTAGTCCCCCCAAATTTAGCAGTAAGTCTGGGCAAGTGCTATACTTGGATCTGCAGGCCCCAAATAGGATCCGTTGTTTTATCTTGAGCTAACCCATAACTGTGTTATAATATGGTGCTTACACACTTACCCTGCCTGGGGCGGCAACCCCCCAACAGCATTGTCCAACACGTTGCCCCGGAACCTCTCTCGATGGCCGAAAAAAATGCACATCCCCAATATATTCCCATTGTATTTCAGTCAAGCCCCCATTACACCTCATTAATTCATCAACTTTTTTGGATTACCATTGAATTCCCCAGTATAATTCCCACCGTAATTCATCCTTAAATACCAGGTTGGCTTAATGACAATTATCCCCATCCAAAAAAAACAGTGATCCAGTGAGTGTAACCTCTAGTTCTTAACCCATCAGGGGTTAAATAGTTGGCACCTCATAAAATATATTTATTCGATTGGTAAATCCCATGGCAATCCCATGAAATAGGCTACGTTCAATTATTGCAGCATAAGCTCCAACACCATAAGCACCCTAGGATGTGATAGTCTTACAATCCCCTATAGGTTTCTCCAAACATGAACCTCTACTACTGTGACGGTGGTAAACCCAATAATAAACCATCCTACTAACTAATCACTAATCATTTGGTGGTCATTTTAGATCCCAAATAGGGGCGTTCCCAATAATAAACCCAAATTGGAAATGGTTTATTGTTGGGTTTACGGTTTACCTCACTAGTCTGGATAAATTATGGAGCTTAAAATCCCATAGTTCTACCCATAAAACTCACCCATGGCCACCCCCTAAGTATTGTAATGGCCTTGGATTCTGGTTCCACCAAGCCACTCCAAGGACACCAATGGTGGTTCGGACACACCGAAGCCCATGAGCAGCTCGGAGGCTAAGTCCACCTGTGAGGGGGAAAGGCACCTGGATTTCATGGCAGGCACCATGGTTCCTTAAGAGATCGACAGGTGGGAAATGGGGTACGGTATTACATCCCAAAACAGCTATTGAACATCATTCAATAGGGAAACTATGGGAAACTATGATGAACCAGTGCGGGACCGTGGCATTTCATTTGTTTTAAGATATCAAAGGGTCATTGGATTGGTTGAAGGGAACATTGAAACCGGAAACCACCCATATTTCATGGCCTTCAGACAAACCGAGATGGCTGTGGTCTCAAGAAATTCAACAAGTTACAGATTTTAATCCAGGTCCACATGTTGAGAAGCATAGATTTAGCAGCCTACCGCACGACTTTTTGCGGGTTAGAAATTGAATGATTAGCAGTGAAAAACACCAAGACAGCAAGACCCTCTGAGTCGGCCGCTACTTCCTGATTTTCCATCTTCGGATACTGAGTTTTCCTAGGTGCGCCATTGCCGAACGCTGGAAATGTCAGAAACACAATTTGATATGGAAGACTATCAGTTGCCATTTGATACAGTTATAGAATTTGGAACATGATCCTCCGAACCGATGTTTATTTGAATCTGAGTTTTCCAAGGAAACCCAATTTGATTATACCAGTGCAAATCATTGTAAATGGGTTTCAAAAAATGTTTCAAACCTACAAAACATGTTTCAAAATTTTGATCATCATCCCAAATAGAGAAAGTGTGTGACACCACCACTTGCTTTGCCATCATCCAAGTCATAAGGGCATACTGGGCATACCAAACTCCATCAACCCCCCAATGGGGGGATATAATGAAGGTTCCACCGCATCAAAACTTAGCCCGTAAGCGTAAAGCTCAGGTGATGAAATTTGGGGATGGTCTTGGATGGTTCCCCTCCCATAAACTAACATAGATGTGGAAAACCCACCATTTCAACTCATTTTCTTAGGGAAACCATGAGTTTCCCACATCTTTTTGTATGTTTACCCCAGGGTAGTAACCATTGCCAATCTTAGATTCGCAATGACAAACTGTGAGCTGGTCAGTAGATATTCCCTTTTTTTAAGCAAACGATTTCAGGTGGTCCAACTACCCATCCAGGTGGTTCAACCCAAGCCACAAGTGCTGCAAAACCGAGGCAAAGGCCGCAGCCGCCAGTACCTTCAGGCTGCTCCGCGAGGCCTCTGGTCATCAGCTCATGGTTTGCCCAAAACTCCTCCATGACTTTCCGGTAATTTGTTACATAGCTATTGAAAATGGCCCGTTGATAGATGACCTATTAAAAATTGTGATTGTCCATGGTTATGTACACGTTTACCAGAGTGTAGTTGGATGATTTTACCCATGGTTTCCCCATGGAAAACAGCAGGTCTTGGGTGCCGACCCAGTTGGCCGAAGACAGCGCGTGCTGTGTGAAGAGCCCTTCATCATTCAGAATCAGAGCCTCATCCGGCGACCTGTGCCGCAGGGGTCGCTGTTGGGACATCCCAGTGGATTGTTGATGATGGTTAAAAAAGTTAAGCCATTTTTTTGGTATCTGTTGGTGGGTTACATCCAGCCAAAAAAAAAAGTATTATTTCCATTTATAATTCAATGTACTATATACTATATATTATATATAATACAGGTCTAGGCATTGATCATGGGCTGTAGCCACGGTTCTGAAGCAGTTTTCTCACCATCGATTCCCCAGGGATTTTTCGTGGTGTGGCCTCTGCACGGGAAGCTCTTCGATCTCAGACAAGAACCTGGGAGCTGCACGACGTAGTTCAAAGGGATCGACCACAAATCTACAAGTGGATGGTTTAGAGGTTACCCTCTGGTTATGTCAAAATAGCTATTGAAAATGATGATTTATAGTGGATTTACCCATTAAAAATGGTGATTTTCCATAGTTATGTTAGTTCACCAGAGGGTACCCTCTTCCAGTGGATGATTATGGCATCAACTTTTTTGGGCTCGGCGCCTGAGATTTTGGGCCTGGCTTTTGGACACAAAGGGATAGTGACCATCCCAAAGGTCATTGTGGTACTAGCTACATATGTCGACCAAAACATACCACAATCTTGTCTTTTGAGAAAGCTGAGGGGTGATCCAGAAATGCTGTTTTTTTTCCATATCTATATATCTACATGTGTATATATATATATAGCCGTTTTTCCAAAGTATTTCATCTCCATCCATCACCCCATCACCCAAGCTTTTTTGCATGAAGCATTTCATTCCTCATCATCCATGGTGGGTTTGAAAATCAAACCCACCAGGTCCGGATTTCTTTCCGTTCGCCCCCGAAAGTCCATAGTTACATTCCGCTGTTAGGGGTGCAGTTGAGTTTGTAAAAGGGGCATACAACCATGGTATACCATAGTTATAGGGGGCCCATATCCCAACCAGGTTGGTGATGAGAAAGTAAATCCCATAGTTCTACGCACTAGTCTGGCTAAATTATTTAATAACTCACTAAGTTGAAATGTTGGGCTATTTTGGAACAGTTGCCTCTTACGTTCACCATCATTCCAGTGAGGTCGCAAGGTGAGGTCGTGATCAAATATATCCAGATATCATTTGATTAGAGTTTGTTGTAGATCCCATGATGCTCACATTATTTTGTTTATGGTCATTGAATCCTTATTGATTCATCCCTATGTTTTTGAATGGTCAATATTAGACCTATCCCATTGAATCCCTGAGTGTCATGAAAACATGGAGGTTTCCTGGGGGGGTACTGGTACCCCCAAATCATCAAGGTCATTAGACCATTTGAGTCTTGAAACCTATGGCTGGTTGATGGTTTCAACCTACCTACCCCTCCGAAAAATATTTTGTGAAAGTCAGTTGGGATGATGACATTCCCAATATATATATATATATAATATATATATATATAATATACATATATATAATATATAATATATATATATATAAATATGGGAAGTCATTCAAAATTCCATGGTTCCAAACCACCAACCAGATGGGATTTTGGGGATCCCCCACCCCGAACCTCCGTTTATCATCGTCCAGGAGGCGACTCCTCGGGCTGCAGCAGCAGCAGCAGTGCCCGGCCCTCCTTCCCGCCCCGTGCGGTGCGACCCACGCGGTGCACGTACTGCTGCAGGCTGTTGGGAGCTGTCATTTGGACCACCAAAGTCACCTGGATGGGCTGAGGTCGCCATGAAAAACGGAAGCGTTGTACCATGAAACATGATGAACAATGGGAGTTCACCATGAAAAGAGCCGGACTTTACCCAGTCAAGAGATATTATATTAGATCTCATATGAGACATATGATAATTTTAGCAATGAAGACTGAACATTTACTAAGAAAAAGTGGGCATTGAACCATCAATCTATGAGAATTTACCATAAAAGGATTCTGGGATTTAACCATAAATGGATGGTGATGTTACCAACAATAACAAATGTGGATTCATGGGGTTGAACTCCATCAACTGGGATTTAACTGCTTTAAAAAATGAAAAAACAGTCTTGAACTATCTTGAGCTAATCAATTCGAAAATCAATGTGTGAGGAGTTCACTTTGCAAATGCTGAAGGCGAGCCAAGGACAGCAAATAATGGTGTCAATGAATATGATTTCTCCCAAAAGGGCAATTTAGGAGCATTTCAACACCAATCTATGGGGACAAAAACAGCGATAATCCAGCTTATAGATTATGACAACCCAGGGCAATCCACAATATGTGAAGGATAGGTGAAACAATATGTCTTGATTATCAACCACCAATCATGTGTCATTTGTATCATCATAATTGTATATAATTGTGATGGTGAAAAACTGTTGAACTGATGTTTAAACCCAATTACTTTAGAATTTAGAAACTGATCAACCTGGGCTTTTGAACTGCTCAGCTGGGTCAGCAACCCCTTTTCGTTTGTGTCCAACCCAACATTCATCATTTACAGTAAGGTTTTCCCAGATTGGTATGATCCTAAATCTCCAACATCATAGAATCATCAAACATATCGGTGTTTTTTTTAGCACATCAATCCTAATTTTCAGTGAAGATCGATTCAATAATCCTACAATGTGAGGCCCCCAAGATAGCTAAGTTGGTTTATAACTCCAATTTCACTATGGTTTATGGTACGCAAATAACGAACTAGTTACTGGGGCTTATCTAACCAACATACAGGCTGAACCTCCATCCCCCCTTCTCGACGAGCTGCAGCCAAGGCACATCGGGATAGTCCATGCCCCGCTCCGACGCGGCCGAGGTGAAGAGGATCCCGCAGCTGGCAGCACTGAACTCCTACGCGATGGCTGGGCCCTGGGTGGGTTGGACTGACCGGGGCAGGAGATGAACTAAGCAATGGTGGTGGACACACACACACACACATATATATATATATATTATAATATATATATAGACACATATATGTGTATAATACCAAAAATGTAGAACGTATAATATCTACATAAATATATATATATATGATATTCTGATACTGATGATCATTGTTTATACCATGAACAAAGGAAGAAATATGACTGTTGACTATCGATCTTCATGTGTGTATGTTTCGCAGTTTGGTACATGAACTGTTTGGAAAACACATATCACCGGTATTCACCAAGAAAGATGCAGGTTTCAGAGCCAAAATGCTCCGTACTGATGAAGATCTGAGCCACAGAAATCTTGGACTCAATTTCAAACATGTATCTAATAATCTAACAGCATCGCTTGGGCAAACAAGCACGAGATTTGACCAAAAACACCTATCATTCTTCTGGTTGCCATTATCTCCGTCAAATCTCGAAACGTTTCCAGCAGGTGCCAAAATCCAATCACATTCACGTTCACATCTCATGCCCCTTGTGCACAACGTCGTGCATATATATATATATACAAAAGCTACCTATATATATATATATAGCTATACTAATATATAATACATATACACATCTCTATTTCCCTACCTATAATGTAATCAAACATGTAACATGGCTCAAATTTCTCCGTTTTCAAACAGCCCAGTGAGTTCCAAGAATTTCCAATTTTTGCCCTGTCCTCCTGTGCGATCATGCGAGCACTTGGTGTGCAACGCGCATGAATCTGGTGGATCCTGGGCAGCGAACGCTTGATGCAGCGAACGATCATGTCGTGGTGACCCGTTTAAAACGGCAACATTTACCCGGCCTGGTAAACTAACATGACTATGGAAAATCACCATGTTTAATGGGAAAATCCACTATTTCTATGGTCATGTTCAATAGCTATGTTAAATTACCAGAGGGTATGATCATTTTTGTCTTTGATCACAGTTCGATTTTGGGATTTTACCCAACAACTTAGGATAAGATAAGCCTTACAAAGAATAGGGATTTATGATCGATTCGCAGTATTAAAAAATATAGTTGCATTTGCGTTGTTTTTGCCAATGAAGCAAGAAATATCCTTTCCCAAAACAAGGCCTCAACTGAAAGCCAAAGCCAAAGAAGCAACCCCTAACGATCCCATTCCTCGAATGACCCTCTCTTCAGGAACCTGAAAGTAGATCCAGCTCCACGATGCTGAGAGAAGAACACTTCAAAATGGTAGTTAGAAGCGATCATAGACAAAAATCCGAACATATATACATATAGATATATATATATACATATACCATAAAATTACATTCATTGAAGAAACGCACTTTTATCTCCACTTTACTAAATACAAGGGGTCACCTTGTACGCTTCTTCCAATGCTTTCGGCCGTGCCTCATGTTGAGCTGCTCCTGAAAGAGCGTGGTGGCAAAGGCCGCCAGGCGCGCCGTGGGAAAGAAGACCATGACCTGCGACGTTCAGGGCGCACCCATCATAGCATGGTGAATTTGGGGATCCGATGTTGCTTTACTAACATTATTGATTATAATATATATATATATGATTATATGATTACGGTCATAGCTATGGGAAATGATCCATTTATGTATATCATTGTTAACACTTTTAATAGTACTAGGATGATTACTACTTTGTGAGTGCTACTAGTAGTAAATGGTAGTTGGGATGATGATTTATAGTTGCTTGTGCTATTGGCTTCTTTCTGTGTTGCTTGTTTCATCTATATTGTGATGGAGACTATGATGACAGTATCAACAACTCTGAATATCTCAAATAGAAACTGCAGTGCGTACGATTGAATATTGAGTTACTGTAAAACTACTGATTCTCACTTTTCTACGTTTCCTGTGTTGGATGCCATGCAACAAAACAACGTCAATTCTGCTTTTGCCTGTGCATGAAAATAATTCCTGGTTTATATCGCTAAGCTATTAGGTTATCGAACCATACCTGGATTATGTTACCTAGCCCTAAAACAATGGTTTTCCTTTCGGCGGATTCCCTCACCAAGCATAATTTCTAGGTCGACGAGGTTTGTCTCATTTCCTCTCGTGGATGTACTGACCAACTTTTCCAGAGAGTCATAACTAGTGCAAACAGGGGATGCCAAACAGCCGAGGAACCAAGAAGTAGCTACACAAGTGGCAACAAATGGACAGCATAGGGTTCACCAGCGAGCAACTGAGTAACAAGATCTCCATGGTTTCCGCCACGAAAAAGCTCATGCCATAGCTAGCTAAACCAGGGCAATAATTATAAGTGTACACAAAGCTACCCAGCCACAAATAACGTGTCCAGGTGTGATATTCCATGTTTAAGATTTGAGGTTCAAAAATGTTGTCTAACTAGGCACGAAACCTCACATATTTTAGTCATGTGATCTTCCCATTCACCCGTATCCAAAAACCTTGAACTTCAACCTACGGTTATCTGGTCGGGTTTCAACCCCTCTGAAAAATGATGGAGTTCGTCAGTTGGGATTTTTAAAAATTTCCCAACATATGGAAAGTATTGGAAAGTCATAAAATTCCATGGTTCCAAACCAATTATTATTCTAGGACAAACCTATGTCTCGTATCTTCAGATGGCCTTGTGGGACATCGGTTTGTCCTGGATCTCTGAGTCCAACACATTCCTGCAAGGCGCAGGGTGGCATTCCGCACCAAAACACCACCTTTTGAAGATGCCTATGATCTGTGCCAAGCATTTGATCATGATCAGAATACCTTTGCGACTCGGAAACTCACTGATCATCGTTCTGATTCACATTGGTCTTGCACTGTTTCCTTCGCAATTTTGGCCTTGGGCCTTCTCCCTTGGCATATCGTTATACCGGTGACACCACAAAACCAGCCCATCAGTGGGCTGGAAGGCTGGAAACTACTCCTCCGCAAAACCTGAAACAGTTCAAAACAGCCTAAAGAACACACCAAATTTCCCAGTCCCAGTCCCAGTTGCGGTGGGGGGTTGCAGGGATCATCGAATTTTATGAACTGTCAGCTCACTTTGGTCATGGCAAGGGCAGAACTCTCGACCAAAAATGACCCCTTGAAAGAATACACGAAAGGATTACCATTTCTGCAGCCTGTACAAAAACTAACATGTCCAAAGCTAGCACGGTTCTGATTTTAACATGTCACGGCCAATCTTGGATACCATGCCGGAACGTAGCTGGTTAGTATATGCCTCCCAATTTATAGCAAAGGATTATGAAGCACAACGCTACTCATCGCTAGAAACCTACTTGTTACTCCTCATTTCCCAATTAGACTTCTATAGGTCATTTTCCTAGGGGAACCATTGATGTTCCACATCTATGTTAGGGAAAACCCCATGGGAACGAGCCTTGGTCCACTGATCAGTTGGTCAGTTGGCAAACACATCCAAGCATTCATTGGGTTTCAACCCCAAAACCTTCATTTTGTCTTCTTATGCTGGAACCCACTCCAGACAAAGCCAAACCATATGAAGTTGGATTTACATACCCTCTGGTAAACTGACATAGCTATTGAAAATGGATGAAAATGGCCATTTATAGTGAGTTTTCCCATTGAAAATTGCCATTTTCCATAGTTATGTTAGTTTACCAGAGGGTACCCGTGAAAATCCATTCATATACGCATGATATCCCCACAAAATCCCATCCGATCTTCACTTTTGGCCCATCCGAACTCCTCAATGCAGTGCCCAACAAGAGGGGAGGAGCCGATGCAACAAACTGCTCGACCGCCTGGGGAAAACCACGGAAATGACCACTGGTGGATCTTCAATTTGGTCAATAGCAATCTTCTAGATTCAATGGTAAACTCTTATACACTTAAGGCATAAGTTAAACATTAAGTATCCAAAATCTAAGACATAATCTATGACTAGTAGTGGCTGGTTTGGACAAGTAGCCGCATCTATGACAAAGAAATGAAAATTTGTCTGAAAATAGGGTGTCTTCACATCCACTGGTTAAGAATCAAATTTTGGGATATACCTATTCATTATCAGACACACCCATATATTATATGAAGCTGGTCAAACATGTCTCATTAAATCACCAAATACCACATTGTAGAGTACAACACGGTAGTTCTTTTGGTCAAAAAAAATAGTTTGTTCAATTATGAATCATATAATGCATATTTGTATGCATGCATACATGTATCCACAGTGTGTCATCCTTTATTTCAAATATTTCTTTGGCCGGTCGCACTCCGGCCGGGTAACCGGTAACCATGATTAATCATTGATCCCATCCCCCTATGATTAAACATCCCCAAGGAAACCATGGTTTCTGGGAGGTGTTTAAAAAAAAGGCATGGGAAGATGATGGAAGTATATTAATTGGGATCTGATTACAACATATACTATCATATAATGTAAAACAGTGTGCTCTTCCATTATCTTTAGTTTAAGATTAGGGGAAAGGGTTATTAACCATTGTTAACCCTTATTATTCACCATTGAAACTCATCATTAACCAACAGTCACCTTAATTTATTGACCACTTCTTGACCCTTGCTATATATTGAAAATCATTATTAACCACTACTACCCTCTGGTAGGTAAACAATTATAACTATGGAAAATCACAATTTTTAATTTGTAAATCAACTATAAATGGCCGTTTTCAATAGTTATGTTAGTTTACCAGAGGGTAACCATTATTGATCACCATTCAGTCATCAGTATTGGTGAACCCACCCATGAATCCTTAATCATTCGTCATCGTTGGTCACCACTGTTAACCATCATCAACCACTAGTAAATATTATTGTCTCTCTTAAAAACCATTATCTCTCTTTAAACAAATATTGATCACTATCAATCATCATCATTTGGATCAAATAAAACCGCTAATTATTAACCATACATTATATTGACCATATTATTAATAACATTAATTAGTAATCATGTAAAAAAAAAACTATCATTAACCATTATTAACATATTATTAACATCTATTAACAGCTCTCTCTCTCTCTTTCTCTCCCCGTCGTCACCTCCAAAACTATTAACCACTATTAAGTCACTAAATTAAGTCACGATTAAGTCACTATTAAGTCACTATTAAGTCAGTACTAAGTCACTAAATTAAGTCACTAAATTAAGTCATTATTCACCATGATTCACCATTGATCATCATTATCCACCCAGGGAATCCTCAAAACTCCAGGGATGTCACCTCTCGGCCGCCTCCTGCGTCGGAAGGCCTTGCACCAGGTCCAGCCACTCGCAGCGCGGGCGGCACAGGGCGCCGCAGAGGTGACGCACCTGGCGCTAAGGCGACCGGTGGCACCGGGGGGGTGCCAAAAACGTTGATGGAAAATGGGTGGTTCATGGTGATTTGCCCATAGAAATAGATGATTTCTATTGATTTATGATGATTTACCTATTAAAAATGGTGATTTTCCCAAAATCTATAATGATGATTAATAATGATTTAATGATGAGACTGAGAATCAACGGTTTTTTTTCAGCAGAATGGTGACCAGAATGTGCCATGATTTTCATGAAAAATGATGAGAAATCAATGCTTAATGGTGATTAATGGTGATTTATGATGATTATAATGATGGTTCATGGTGGTTGATGATGGCTTGGCTGCCGGGGAATGATGGGCAATGATGATTAATGAGGGTTAATAATGATTATGGTGGCGATTAAATAATGATTAATAATTGTTCATGATGGTCAAGAAAAGTTAACTGAGTGGTGACCGTAATGATTCGAATTATGTGTGTTTTCTAATAGTGGTGATTCATTGTGATTCATGGAGAATGGTGGTGATTAATGGTGAAAAATGGCGATGAATGGAATTGCCCTCTGGTGATCAAACATGGCCAACTGGCAAAATCACGGAACTAAATTCTCAGTGAAATGGGACAATATGGGACCGACCGCGCATCTACAAATGGAAGATTTTCCCACCTTCAGTCACCTTAAACAGAAGGTCGAGTCCTCCATCAACCATCATCAATCATTGTCAATCATCATTAACAATGATTGATGATGGTTGTATATGATCATGAGCAATTAACATGAATGAACCATTCTCAATCAGCAGTGTCCAGTGAATCTCTTCTCCACACCTCTTGAGGCACGGTGGCTGATAGCAGCATGGTCTGACGCTCAAATCTTGGAGGTAAGAACTTTAGGAAAGTCTGCAGGGAAGCCTCGGACGCAACAAGGCCAACTGTCGGTGACAAGCAAACATCTACCCTCTGGTAAACTAACATGACTATGGAAAATCACCATTTTTTATGGGAAAATCCACTATAAATGGTCATTTTCAATGGCTATGTTAAATTACCAGAGGGTATCATGATTTATGATGCTTTATTGCATGTTAAGGGCAGGTGAAACTGGATTGTATTTTGGGAGAGTGGTTGCTTATTTTTTTCAGTGGGTTACTTGTTTGAGCAGGGTTTTACCGAGTCTCTTGGTGGTTCAACGGTAGTTAATGCGGGGCAGTGGATTTACGTGGACTTTTGGTGTCTGGGTCACCTTCCATGGATGCAAGCGGAACATGCGGGAAAAAATGAGATGCTATCTTGCAACAAGGGGGTTCCGGTATACTGAATCTGGGAAAACTTGAAACTCCAAAAATTCTCGTCATATGAAAATAAGTTCAAACTGCAAAACATCATAAGAATATGATTCTGCTGCTGTCATGATCTGTCATGGGAATGCTTATCATGCTAATGAACATCCACCACCATGTATATATGTTCACCATTGTTCACCGCCAATCCATTAAGGAACATCATGCCACAAAGCCACTTTTGGGGTGTCAATGTGAACATCCAGTTTTAGGCGGGTGACCCGAACTGTTCCCTCCGATTCTCAGGTTTCGGTTGATGTTTCCCTATGGATATGGGTCAACCTGGGGGTACGCCAAAAATGGATGGCCTAGAACGGAGGGCAATTGCCCATTTCGAATGATTTATATATATTTTTATATGGGATAAATCATGATACGCTCTGGTAATTTAACATAGCTATGGAAAATCACCATTTTTAATGGGAAAATCCACTATAAATGGCCATTTTCAATAGCTATGTATGTTTACCAGAAGGTAAATCTATGATCTCTGGAACTGGCTTCGATTTGTGGATTGGCTGGTCATGGTGGATCCCCAAACCGTGACACCTCCCTTTCTTCGAGTGTCTGCCCCATCCTGCCGCAGCAGTTCGTCACATTCGTCCAGGACCAGGATGGACAAAGCGTCAAAGAGGGTCTCAAAACCTGGAAGTGGCGGAGAGAAAGCATTTTTCACATTCATCTATTGTATATCATCTTTACTTGGAGATCTTTGAGATATACGAATATATGTTCATTAGCCTAGGAGAAATGGCATACTCAATAGTTTGGTACACTATACTAACAGATTCATTTCAGGATCCCTACATCCCTACATCTATGAGCTTGAATCACCATGTTTGTGCCTTAAATCTCTATAAATCCCTATAAATCCCGATAAATCTCTATAAATCCCTATAAATCCCCAAAAACATCCCGATGTCTTCGGCCAAATCGCTGCCGAAGCTCCACCGACTTTCGACTTACGCCACGCAACGTCGTGTGGCCTCGAAGTGCTCCAGCAACTTCCAAATGGTGCCACTAAAATGGCCGGCCGGCGCCGGCGAATGAGAGCCTCATCCTGCCGTTTGAAAGTTTGATGTGGACCCTGAGGCCGCCATTTCTGCGTAGATTTAGTGTGATTTAATGGATTCTTGGGGATTTTATGGATTTTTATGGAGTATATATGATAATATATTATGGTTACCCTCTCTGGTAATCTAGCATAGGAATGCAAAATCACCATGTTTTAATAGGTAAAATTATCTGTGAATGGTCCATGCCTTCCATAGCTAAGGGCAGTCAAGGAACCTGGAAAAAGGTTGTCCAAGAATGATGTTTACTAATCACTACACATGTGGCAGGGTTTCATGTTAAAGTTTGGCGATGCAAATCGGTTCAAAAGGTAACTAAAGTGTCAGACCATCTTTGGATGGTGCCCCTTACTAGCCATCTTAGTTACCATAAGTTTGTAGTTTTTCGCCGGGGACGATGTCTTGAGGGAATGACATAATCCCCCAAAAGAGGATGATTGTCTGGATGATGTTGCAGAGTGCAATTGGTATGATTTGAGGAAAAATCTGCGGGAAACAATTGTTTTTCCTCATCAAATAGGTTTTTTCCTGGAAATCTCCTGTCTGTCAGTATCACTGTATCACTGTTCAACCCGTTCGCAGTTGCCGTCCTTGTCCCTTCGGATGCCACCAATGAGGGGAACAATTTGCAGAGCGTGGTAGCTGCAGAGGGTCTCTGCATCTTTGGTAATTTGCAGCACCAACTCTCCTTGTGCAAAGACGGTAGCAGGTTGATGCTGGATTCAGGTTCTAAAATATTCCAATTTTTCAGGGACAACGACTCCTTGTCATATAATCATGTGGGCATCGTGTCACTTAGGGCGCTTGGCTCTTTTTGTTGAGCCCACTTATCCACTTGATCATCCCACGTCATGTCGAGGCTCTTGACGGGGCAAGGATCAGAACACCAACGCCCGGTGGAGGATTCTTGATCAAATGCTCAACCGCTGGGATGAGGTAAGCGAGAGTCTTGCCCGTGCCTGATGGCTTGGAAGCTTGGAAGATGGATGACTGGAAGGACTGATGGATGTTCTTTGGGGACTGGGCATGTGGAATTTAGAAAAAACAATATCAAGAAACTATGGCTATGGTGTATAACACACATAAATATATAATATATATGTATAATATGTGTATGTATACACATATATATATATACACATATATATATATATACACACATGGGTAATTAAAAAAACACGCACGGTGTATGCATATGAGATGATATATATATATATATCATATTGATATTATATTGTAAGAGTTCCCATAGATGTTTCCCTTAAACCGACTCTGGGAATGGCAATTTTGAGGTTGCACTATGTGATGCCACTAGTGATGCGGGGCTTTAGGATGATGAAACTCCCAACATTTCCTGACCAAGACTGTCCAAGTAAATGCGTTAATTCACTTAGAGGACATGCTTTCAATACCTGGTTGGTGGTATACCTACCCCTTCTGAAAAATATGAAAGTCAAATGGGAATTATTGTTCCCAATATGTTCCAAACCACCAACCAGATACAGATTTCCTAGTTTTTCCCCTATCATGCCCCCAAACAACGCATGTGTCATAACTCATAACCCTATACCTGACATCACTGGCCCTTCCAATGCTCTGAAGGTGGATTGCCCTCCTAAAAACCCACGCCTGCACGAGCATGAATCACAAAATCACTTCCTGCAAGTCTGGCAATTGGTGGGTGTGCTTGGTTTCTGGTGGGGGGGGAAGAATGAATGACATGGAAGATATTGCTTAAAACTGCTTGACATGTCAGGTCGTAAAGCACAAACCCCACACCACACCCAGTGAGAAAGCCTTTGAAGGTTCTCTCTATAGGGGACCATGCCTCCGGTGAACAAATACGATAGCTCTACATTAACCATCCCTTACATGGACCACAAAAACTGGATTGTACACTCCGTACACTCAACATGGATTAGGAATGTCATCTGGACCCCAGCAATGCTGGCCAGGTAAAACTCAGGGGATCAAAAACCCATGTGACCGGTGGATTTGATCCCAGTCCTGGAGCATCAGGTGCCAGAACCCGAGGCAGTACCTGCAGATACTTCCGTTGTTGAAGGTAGAATTCCTGATGGGAGCTGCACTATGCTGTGCCTATGATCGAAAACTGTAAGTAGGCTGACGTCTCCATTCTACGGAGCTGGAGTAGTGGGTAGTAGTCCGAATGTCCACAAGTGGTTGGCCAAGTATGGCAAATGTGACTGGAAGAACTCTGACAGGAATTGGGCTATCAAAATATTGGAACATGATTAGCCGTATCCTCCTCATCCATCTCAAATCAATCTTAAAATCAATCGTCATTTTTTTTTGACTTTCAATCGCCATTTAAGTCGTTGCTTCAAACCATATCCCCATTTTCGTTGGTGAAATCCAGTTCAAACATAGTTAAACTGACCATTTTCCTTGGTTATAAGTTATAACGCTTAAAAAACCATGTAAAACCCAGCATCTTCCATAGTTAAAACCTTTAAACCCACCATTTTCCCCGGTGAAAACCCACCGTTTTCCCCGGAAAAAACGCGGCGCTTCGCCGGCCGAAGGCGCCTGCGCCTGCACCTCCGTGGCCTCGGAGAAGCCGAAGGACTCCCGGAGGCCGCGCAAGGTGAGCGGATGCAAGGCCTTTTCGCTGAGCGATAGGCCGAGCTTCTCATGGTGGCATGGGATAGTATATAATATATACACATATATAATGTATATAGGTGTATATATATGTGTGTGTATATGTATATGTATATCACACACAAATATGTATATATATGTGTGTGTGATATATATATATATATATATATATAGCCATGGGTTGATGAAAATGAAAATAGATAGCCTCTAGGAAATGAACATAGCTATATGATCTATAGGATCAGATATGATTCACTATGATCACTATGATATCACTATGTGAATATCTCAACAGTTGGGGGTTGGATAGGTTCCACGAAAAATCAGCCTGATGTTCAGGGACAAACTGTCAATTTGCCAGAGGGTAAATAGTGAAGGTACTTAATGTCGAATGATATATCATTATATAATCTATAGCTGATGTATCACTGTATAATTATGATAAACATTAGATAGAGTCAGGATTGGATCTTGGTGGCTTATCCCATCTATAGATGGATAAGCCGCGTCATGGTTAGCAAAAGTTAGCAGTCACTTTCTAAGTGGGATGATCCTCAAAGTAGTTGGTTGAATTAAGGATAAAAAAAAACAACGATTGGATTTATGATAGTCATATAGAACTTAGCTCAGAGAAACTATAATGACTATATAATATAGTCATTATAGTTTCTCTGAGCTAAGTTCGTTAAAGTAAAACTGCTAATAACCAATAACCATTGGAATAACTGGATTTATGGTGTCACTATAATCAAACAGATGTTTTTTTACAGCAAAAGAACTCGGGGATCCAAACATCTCATGAGGAATTGCTGTGAATTGCTGGTGGATACCCCGCTTAAAATTGCCGTTGAATGAGGACATATTTTTAGTCATATTTTGAATATGACTTGAACATGACTATTGGATTCTGGGGTTCCCTATTCTGAGACAAATTTAGAAACACCCGATTGATGATGGATAGTAATAACCCTGAGTTAAACTTAGGAACTGATCAAATTGGAGGGTTTTCCATCTCAGTCTGAGAAGTTGATATCTTCAGAATTCCCAAACCGACCCAGTATTTTAAACAAATTACTAGATATGAAATTAGTATCTTAACATTCACAATGTATATTCACTTATATCAGTTATCTATATCTGTTGAGTCACTTAAGTAATCTACATATCTGTTGAGTGGGGGAAACCACCTATTTAATGAAGCCAATCGATGATTTGACCCGACCCACGCGTCACCGGCAAGTTCCGAGCGTCAAGATGATCAAATGTGAGGCCGCTCTTCCGTTGCTTCCTGGGAGGGTCACTGGTCATATGAGGGGCGAGGGTAAGACATCTAAGCGGATAAAACTTGGATTAACTTACTGTAGCTGGTTCTGTTTTGATTAACCAGCAAAAGCACAAGCGAATTGAGAGTTCAGGAAGGGAATAAGGATCAGAAACCTATGTGTCCGTCTTATTAAACCCCTTTTGGGGTTGCCTTGGGGGAAAAAGCATCGTGATTTACTTACGACACATGGGGCTAACCCAACCAGTAGGAATCGATTGGAAATGGACGTCTATGGGTCAACCGCCCTGACATAATTGTGGGCCAAGCATTGTCAAACCAGCTGCGTGTCCAAAATCAACTGTATCAACAGCAGATGGTTCCGCACAAATCTACCATCTTGCAATGTTTACTGGAGGCCATGCCGGATATGCCCCAAAAAAAGCATATCCGCCTGATCGGTGGCTTGATCCTAGCTCCACCGCTCCACCGTTCGAGATCAACGCCCCAGCCCTACAGTCAAAGCATCCCTGGCGTGGTAGCGGTAGCGGCAAGATTCCGACCAACGGAGCGCCAGGGCAACCTACCACGATGGCGAGGGTCGAGGGTCTTAGAGTCTAAGGATGCGACAATGCGATGACATCGGGCAGCTAGAATGATTGAAAATGTCCAACTGTCCAACTTGGAAATCAGAATTGCCGGTGTTGAAAGCATCCAATCAGCATTGTCCCCAGATGGTGAGGACGGAGTCCCCGGAGTCCCCACGTTGTGACATAGATAAACTGTGAATCCGGAGAGTGGCGTACATTGGGTTTTCCCCCTGGGTTGACACACGAGCCCCCTAAAGCATCCTAAAACGTCTTTTCTGTGGACATTGCCCCCGGAAATGCTGGAGATAGGAGGATGGAACAGGAGAATGGAGAGCACATAAAAACGCACAAGAATGATTACTTTATAACATCATTTAAACAAAACATATCATGAATAAAACATATCATAAACAGAACCCATCAAACGCAATGTTTCTTCGTTAATACGTTAAATCACCATTCTTGCTGGCTGAAACTGCCACTCTCAGGCTCCTACTTTGTCCCATGCCGCGCTGTCGCTCGAAGCTGCCAGAGACGACAGCGGCCAGCCAGCAGGGTCACCATCACAACTGGTGGGACGAAACCACTGATTCAACCGATTCCAATGATTTTCTGCTCAAATCTGCTACATAATCAGTGTAATCTGAATTGGATTGAATTTGGGTTTATCCCGCATACGATCGCACCTGAATTGTGATCAATTTAATCTGAATTGTGGTTTGTATCCCACAATCGCACCAACGAAGTGTTTCTTGGGCATATGGGTATGGCTCCAAACAGATCCAAAAAGTACCGAAAGTTGACAAACAGATCCAAAAAGTACCGAAAGTTGACACTAGCATGAGTTCCAGTGGTACTGGAGTTTTGAATACAACCTGAGATCCTAAGATCATAGGACCCAACCTGGGAGCAATCTACAGCTGCAGAGTGAGATCCAACGACAAGGTTAAAGTCCAAACGCCTGGTTCACTGTAGGGTCTGTGGCTGTATCCACACTGATGCAACCTTCTCACAAAGCCCCTTGTTCATAGCCCATTTCATAGAACCACAAAGCAGTTCTTCATAGTTTTTGCCATCAAACACTAGTCACCAATGGAGGGGATTCCTGCTACAAAAACCTTTATCAATGACCAAAGATATAACTTAACCACACATTTCCAGGATGGTATGGAATATAGATTATACATTATGAATTTACCCATATAAATTATAGTTATGTCTATACCAATATATAGATTATGATTTCAATTTCTCCAGAATTTCCAGATGTCCAGCTTGTCTATCTTTAGGGCTTTGCAATTCTGGGATGACAAGCTCAGCTATGGCATCAGCTGGAGCCTCTGGAATCTCAACAAATCTTAGTGTTGCGGCATTGCATCTTGTAGATGTAATTAGATGTGCAAATAACACAAAAAATAAGCCTGTCCTAATTACAGTATCTATAGCTTTTTACTATGGTTTACTGTGAAAAAAACCTCTGAATCTGAATCTGTTTTGGTCTTGGGGAGCCGCAGCTGGGCATTTTGACTGATCTTCTCAGGATGCGCCGACGGACGTGACGGACCTTCTGCCCGCGACGGTCCCGCTAAGGTGCGCCACATGGCTGGGATGACCCGGTTGGGGGTTGGGATGACGGCCAGGAATCTGAGGAATCTGTCCATGATGGCATGGCTGTTGGCTATGCTTAAATGCCCGGCAAAGCTTAGACTGTTGCAGCTTGAAGTGGCATGTTGATGTCCCTTGGTCTAGATGGAAAAGGAATCAAGCCATCAACTGAAACACGCCAAGGCTAAATAGCCAGACTTAGAGAGATTTAGTGTATCTCCCATCCATTTTCTTGACCTACAAGCATGGCTCCTAACCAGCCCAAATGCTCATTCCTTGTGAATTTTGGCGCCTGGTGAAAGATTGCCGTCCCAGGTCTCAGTTCATCCAGTCTCTCTAGGTCATCGATTCGATGTTCAACAGGGACATCAAGCAATTTTCAACTGAGAAATTCTCAATAATGGATGGTTGTCCACTGCTATGATGCACGTTGCTTTTTTGCGGCTAACGACGCCCGTAGCCATAACTGAAACCCGAAAAACACGCTGGCAGCGTGGATCACCGGCGCGAAAAGGACAGGCTGGAGCTCATGCATCGCATGGCTTCCCGCATCCATCCTGGATCACCGGTGACATGATACCGTTGCATCAATGCAATGATCACAAACAACACAGCAATAATCAATAATAAGTGTTGTCATTCTACAGTATGATACAGTGACTCCTTTGATGGTCATGCCTTATTCAATTGAACCAAATACATTCAGAAACACAATAACACTTGTCGTAATTTATAAGAGCAATATATATATATATATGTGCCTGTGATTATCATGCCCCCCAAACAAAATAAAAACTATGGAGGTGTCCTAAAATGGGGTACCCCAAATCATCTAAAAATAGACAATTGTAGTATGACACCCCACATCACTATACAACCTATGGTGTCCTATTCTAGTCCCATTCAACCCCTGTAAATCCCTATGGTTTGGGTGATACACCATTTTAAGGAACATTAATATAATAACTATAGTCATGACATGTCATGAACCACGAAATGGGGACTTACCAGGATTAGGAAGTGGTTATATACCCAGTATCCATATGGGGGTTTCCATAAATCGGGCTACCCCCAGTCATCCATTTTAGATTGGGATTTTTCGTGGTGAACCATCCAGCGAGCGACTGGGGTATATCGGGTTTTCAGGAACCCCCCAGAAAGATGGTGACAAATCACTATAAAACCTATGGTGTATTCTAGTCCCACTAGTCCCATTCAACCCCTATAAACCCCCCCATAGAAGGTCTTATAAGTTGACAAAATCACCATAAATCACCAAAAACCCACTGGGCAAAGCTCCGGCAAGTCGCCTTGTGTTCCTTGTAGAACTTCTCCTGGAACTTCGCCACAGGAGAAGCCCTCAGTGAGGAGATTTGGATGGGAAAAAATGTGAAACAAATGGAGATTCCACCAGGAAAACCATAGCTTTCTGTAGATTTTCCCTTCAACATCTTCAACCAATCCAGTGATTCATAGGTTTTTTCCACACATGTTGATTATATGTTCATAATTTTCCAGAATGCGATGGGAAGATTTTACAGGAAAAAACCTGTTGTTTATTTGAAGAAAAAAGGTAACAACACCCGATAGTTTCTTGCAGACTTTCCCTCAAACAATCCCATTGAGAAGTAATTTGAAGTAACCAAATATGGACAATCTCAGGATTTGTTGCAGCGGTTTCATGTAGGTTTGCAAGATCCTTGATCATCCAAAAAGAAGGCAATTAAAGCAACAACAAGGAATTGCACGGACAACAAATGAAAGTGGGCTTTTGCTGCTGGTTTTGCTCGGGATTACAGTACAGGACGCGAAACAGAACAGGAGTTCAAGCAAGAAGGAAGATTCATGCATATCTCTCCCCAGTTTTGTATATGGGTATGGGTCAATACCTAGAGATACCATTTTTAGTGGGATGAACATCCATTTACCAGCTATTTTGATGTTCACCAGGGGTACAAGGTTTTGACACACTGCCATATTGCATTCTGGATATTCCATAATATTCTTACACAACAGCGGTTGGGCAGTGGTGGATGTGGCCCATGACAGCCCCACACTTTGGACATGCTGTCAGTATGTCAGCAGCCCAATACTGATCATCTCATGTGGTCTCAAGGGTAGATTTACCCTCTGGTTATGTCAAAATAGCTATTGAAAATGACCATTTATAGTGGATTTTCCCATTAAAAATGGTGATTTTCCATAGTTATGTTAGTTTACCAGAGGGTATATATTTCCACTCATTTTTTCCTGAAATCATAATTTATTGTGCCATTGGAAATAAATCACCCATATAATTCAGAAATAAGAAATACTCATTCTGATTTTATGATCCAGAAATAGATGAATCCGAGGTAGATCCATATATTTCCACTCGGGTGCGGAATTTTTTGGGGATTTTTTTTTCTTGTTTTGGGATTATTTTTTTTTTTGGTCGTGGGCACGGTTTCCTCACTTTTTCCTTGTTTTCCATGACTTTTCCTTGGTTTTTCATTGGTTTTCCTTCATTTTTCCTCACGTTTTCCTCGTTTTCCAGTATTTTTCTTTGGTTTTTCATAATTTTCCTCACTTTTTCATCGTTTTCCATTACTTTTTCCTTTGTTTTTCATCATTTTCCTCACTTTTTCATCGTTTTCCATTATTTTTTCCTTGTTTTCCATGATTTTTCCTTCGTTTTTCATTGGTTTTCCTTCATTTTTCCTCACTTTTTCATCGTTTTCCACTACTTTTCCTTAGTTTTTCATAATTTTCCTCACTTTTTCATCGTTTTCCATTACTTTTCCTTGGTTTTTCATCATTTTCCTCACTTTTTCCTCGTTTTCCATTATTTTTTCTTAGTTGTTCATTGGTTTTCCTTCACTCCCCTCACTTTTCCTCGTTTTCCATTACTTTTTCTTTGGTTTTTCATCATTTTCCTAACATTTTCTTTCCTTCCTCAATAAGAAAACAGGAAGGGGGTATGGAAGAGAGGGCTGAGGAGGAGCAGTAGCGTCCACTCAGAATCAGCTAAAGCGTCTTCCCAGGCAACCTTATATACAGATATATAGATATATAGTGGTATATAGATATATAGATATAATATATATATATATAGATATAGATATATAGATATATAGGTATATAGATATATAGATATATAGATATATAGATATATAGATATATAGATATATAGATATATAGATATATAGATATATAGATATGTATATATATATAGATATAGATATATAGATATATGTATATATGTATATATATATGTATATATAGATATAGATATATAGAGATATATAGAAATATAAAGAAATATATAGAAATATATATATATAGGGATATATATATATAGATATATTATATACATATATAGATATATAGATATAGCCATAGATGTAGATATAGATACAGATATAGATAGATATAAATAGATATAGATAGATATAGATAGATATAGATAGATATAGATAGATGTAGGTATACATGCATGCACTAATCATGACTATATGCATATGTAGATCAATGTATTTACAAGTGTAATCAATATATCTGCCGGGTTTGGTTTTAGGGTTGGTTTTAAGGTTTCTTTAGGGCTGGTTTAGAGTCTGTTTAGGGTTTGTTTAGGGTTGGATTAGGGGTTATTTAGGGATACAATATGTACATACAAATAACTATACTTATGTGGACGCATATGCATGCACATGATTATTTACAGTTTATTTTGGGATACAACATGCACATACAAATAACTATTTTTTGTGGACGCATATGCATGCACATGATTATTTACAATGTATTGGGATGAAAGCTGTGTATATAAACAACCATATGTATATATATATATATACAATATAAATATATATATATAGTCTAACCAAACTAGTGTATTGAAATGTGTGCAAGTTTGAATTTAAATAAAAAAAAGCGGGAGGGGGGGGATTGGGGGAGAGGGCGCAGCGCCTCCCCCCCAAAGCAGATTGGAAACACCTATTTTCACATGCAAGGTGCTGGGTTGAATGTGATACTCAAGTTAAGGTGTATATACTACACGACATGCACCTTGGAAACATGTGGAATGTAGATTAAGGCACAACGATGCACAATAGTTTCATTTGATGTTATCATCGAGTTGGTTTAAGATCTCTTTATATAAGCTTTGGTTCAGGGTTGGCTTGGGGTTTGAATATCATCCGGATGATAATGCAAACCTTTTAGATAGATAGATAGATAGATAGATAGATAGACAGATAGATAGATAGATAGATATATATATATATAGATATATAGATTTAAAGATATATAGATTAAAAGATATAGGAATATAGATATATAGATATATAGATATATAGATATATAGATATATTTTAGAACTGGTAACGGACCCTGAAACACCTGAATGGTGTCCCTGACACCCTTCCCAAGCTGCACGGCAGCGCTATGTTGTTCTTTTCCTCCAGTTGATTGCACAACGTTCAATCGGCCACGATCGTAATGCCTTACCAAGCACCGAAGGTAAGGAACCAGGCACAAGCTATACCTCTCCCTCCACTACGGGCTCACAGAGCCACCCAGCTGCAAGAGAATGGTGAGCTGTAACCCTTACTCTTTGGATCTCAAGTGAAATGAAGAAGGAATGCATTGCGAATCGGCAGTGTTGATTTCACATTCCCACAACTTCAAAAGATTCGCAATGAATGGATGTTACTCGGCCTGCACATATTTCCCTGGATGAAACGAGGACGACTTGGCTTTTCCTCTCATCACTCCCTATATGTGGTTGCGCTTTGTCTCAACCATTGTAACCTAGATCGAGAGTCGGATCGGGCTTTGAGGATTTCACTTTCATCATGTAAACAGTATTTTCCAAGCTGGAGGCACTCCCTGAGCATATAATTGTCCATGACTTTGGTGAGGCTATCAGCCACTTGGGCTCCGGAAGGCACCCACCTGATCTGTATCCCATTTTGGAGGTGTTCTTTGATAAGCTTTGCTTGTAACAACGTGCGAAACTCTTGGCAACTTGGTGGTGCAGTCCTACTGATTAGATCATAAAGTGATTTGCAATCTGTAGTTATAATTCCATTGTTAGATTTGGGTAATTTCTTGAGGAGTATTTGAACTTGATCTGGTGGTGTTGTTGGTTCGGTGTCTTCCATGGGTGGTATGGCAGCAAACGCTGGTGGCAACTGCAACAAGGTCTTATCAGCTTGTTTCCATGGCAATTTGGTGTCAAGAATCCAGCCCCAGTATAGTCTAACCCAGGAAAGCATGTCAACTGCTCCTGCCAGTGCCATTGCTTCTGCGGACAATGTGCTGACAGCTACCTTCTGAATTTTCTTGGAATGCCACAACATGGGATTGACAATGCTGGTTCTGTTCTGTCCTAACATTCGGTGGCATGCCATGATCACCATGCCTTGATGTGAATCCTGAACTTTTTCCGAAGCAAATGACGCATCGGAAAACGCAGCAAATCTGAGGTCCTCTGTCTTGATGGGTTGTATTTTGATTGTAACATTGGAATGAACTTTGGCTTCATGGAGTGTTTTATTGGCTTCAGTTAAGGTGGATACTTTGGCTTTATTAATATGTGATTGAAGGTACCCAAGTCTACTGCACAAGTCCGGTCGTGAATTCACTGCAGCATACTGGAGCGAACCAATCAAACCTCGTAAGGACTGTCGTTCCGCATCAGTGACTGGCTCATCAGGATGCACTCTGCGTGTTCTTGGAATTGAAATTGGTGATATGTCATTGATATATTGCGTCTGATTGATGTGTATGGAATTGTCAGGCTGTTGTTCAATTCGAAGTCCAGTGAAGGTGAAGTTTCTTTTCTTGTGTGATCCAAATGGAAACATGTCAGCTAGTGCTTGCAATCGTCTTTGAAAAAACTCTGATCCGCAACACAATCCATCATCGACATGGACTCCAACCATGCCCTCAGTCATGCCAGATTTTGGATTTTCCAAAATGAAAGCACATGGATCGAAAGGACTCGGTGTGAAACCCAACGATTCCAGCCCACGCTTGAGTTCCATGAACCAGAGGTAGGGTGCATCCACTCTTCCATAGGCTCCTTTCAGCAGTCTCAGAACTTCATTGGGTCTCATTTTCATCTTTTCTCGAAGTTCAGCTGTGGGTTCAATGCCGAGTATCCGATCTCCTTGTTCTTGTCCCCTCAGAAAGGCAGTCTTAATATCAAACGATTCGATATCCCATCCCTTTGAAGCCGCAAGTTGAAGAATGAGCATTCGTGACAACTTTGACATCGTTGGGCTGTCTCTTGGAATCTCATGCACTAATGGGTCTTCGTATCCTAAGACAACTAACCGAGCTTTGGGAACATGTTTTGGCTGATCGGCTTTGGCATCATCTACTGGCTTCCATGTCAAAATCCACCGACATCGCAAGATGTTTTCTTCTGGAATCTGATGGCGAAGAACTTTGGCTACTGTTTCAGTTGACAACCAGCTTTCGATTTCCTTTTGTTTGGCTTGTTGAAACAACTCCTTTTCGGCTGATGACAATTGAGACATTTTGACTTCGCTTCGTTGTCTCTTAGCAGCAGATACCAAAAAACTCATGTCATGAGGGTCACTTTCTTGGCGCCAGCGGTCGACATCACCTTGTGAGATGTTGACCTCGAATTTCCATGCCATGTCATCACACAGGGCAAAGCAGTCTTCATGTTCCATGAACAAGTCATCAGCTTCGGGCACGGGAATTTCTACTGGTGCATTGATGGCCTCTTCAGTCCACGGTGGACTTTCTTGAGACTCCTTTGGTTCTGATGGACTCTCATTGGCATGTCTTGTGGATTCAGGTGCTGAGGGTGCTGATTCGGGTTCATACTCGCTATCCCCATTATCCCCAGAGTTATTGAGATTATTATGATTGTTCAACTGCACTTGTGAAGGATTATTGTTAGGGATAGTGACTTGAATTTCTGGATGTGAAGCATTGGAATTGACGATTGGCATGTTGTGGAACTGGGTGCCCCCATGGTGTGGAACAATGGAGCTTGGCTCAGCTGCATCAGTGGACCCTGGCTGTCCATGGTGCCATTCTTCTACTGCAGAAAGTGGTCGGATGTGCTCTGGTGCCGCACGATACAGTTTGGTGCCTTTGGTGACCCAAACAACCTTATTTGTTTCTTGGATGATTACTTGCATAGGACCCTCCCAATGGCCTTCTGCTTCTCCTCGACGTTTCCAAAGCATCACCCAATCCCCAGGGCTATATTGTCCTCTGGTGGGACGGCTGCCGCTGGTCAAGGCGCGTCGCAAGACTTGGTCATTATCAATGGCAACAAAGGCTCGGCGTGCCCGATCGCGGGCGGCTAGCTCCTCACGGAACTTGACACCTTCAGCTGTTGGGCTAAGTGCTGCATGGTGTGATGCCGTTTCCTCATCACTGACTACGGAGCCTACCATTTTGGACCCTTTTCCAAATACCAACATCTCAGGTGGATATCCACGGTATTTGCTCCATTGATTTTTGGTGGTGGTGGCATGGGCTAGAGCTATGGCAAGTTGGCTATAACTACTAATCCCTTCTTCATGATCCATTTTGTTAAGCATCATCTGTAGGATACCTCCGTGTCTCTCTATTCGGGAATTTTGCCAGTGACCTTCAGTTGCGCATGTTTTGCTTTTGATACCAAATCTTTGCAAAAACTGTCCAAATTCATCAGAATTGAATTCAGTTGCGGCATCCATGACCAATAACTTCGGAGCCCCGGCCCATTGGACCCATCCCTGCAACAGTGCTTGAGTTGCCTGTTGGGACGTTCGCGATGCAGAGCAAATGGCAGTGTGATACAGAGTGCCTTGGTCAATAAAGTGATAAATATGAAATTGATCCCCCTTTTGGTTAGTCCAGGTGATACCATCCATTGAGATCACATCGCCAAAATCACCATGCTCGTGAATTGCACCTGGTCTCGCGGCTTTGGGCATTTGCAGTTCTTTGCACGTTGAGCGCTGTAAATCTGGGATTGCCTGGAGGATATGTTCAGGGCATTTCAACTGCCTGCAAAAGTCAACCAGTTTCGGACTTCCGGGATGTCCGAGATTCCGATGAATCTTCAGCAGCCATGCTTGATCACTTGAGCTGAGTGCAAGGAATTTGGGGCCATGTTTATTTGAAACCAAATCTATCATGGTCCTATCCTCCCCGTTAGTCTTTTGGACGCTGAGTTCATGCTTCTGCGGTGAGGATTCCTCACTGGCCTGAGCTTGCAACTTCATTGGTTCAGGTACATTGGAAATGGCTTGTTCAGGTAATGGAGTCTGGTGATTATGTACTTTATTGTTGGTTATGTTAGGGATCCCAGGTATGTTATGTGAACTTGGTTGATGAACTTCCGGATCATCCGCTCGGTGTCTCTTGCTGGCTTGATCATCGGGCATGTCCATTCCATGAACTCTACCGGCTGGGATTGGAGCATCGGCAGAAGGTGCATCTGGTCTGACTTCAGGGATTTTGGCCTGGGCAAAAATCGTCAGGCTGACCCGAGCTGCAGTGGACTTACGACGAAGTCCTTTGAACGTGAGTCTTTCCCATGGTTCCCATTCTTCATCAACATAGATCCCCCCTACCTTCCGTCGGATGCATGCCATTCGACGCAGTGGAGCTTCACCGGGAAACATTACTTTGTTTGGGCCCACATATCGGTCAGTACCTCTGCATAACACTACATGTTTAACCATGTGATTTGAACACATGGTCTTCACTTGGTCAATTAGTGGTCCATTTTCAATGACCATGGTGCCAACTCGGGGAGCCACGGAATCGGCAAGTTTCAGCACTGTCTGCCAATTGATGCTCTGGAAGCGCTGGGCAATGGTTGCAGCACTCATCTTTTGGCCTAACCTACGCTTCTTGGTTGGATGCTCACTTTCCTGATTCTCATCACTGGCAAGTTCTCCTACAAGAGTTGGACTTGAATGGTCATGACATATGATGCGGGCAACTTGACGGGCAAATCTTTTGGGGTATGATTCGGTGAACTCAGTGAGGGACATACGTGTTCGGCCAACCATCGTTTCACCAGCAATTGGTTGATGCTGGTGGCTTCCGGTACAGAAACGCCGGTGCAGGCATCGATGCAAGTCATCAGAGGTGGACAGGACTTCCATTCTCTTTCGCAAGGCTTGACCGCTCACAGGATCTCTCAAGTTGCCTACTTCACACATGTCAAAACGGCATTGGTGGGAGTGACCCACAACCTCCTGCATACCCGGAACCTGTTTCATGAGTGATCCATCGGGCTGTTCCAAATCAAAATGATCTCCACGCTGAACTTGATGACGATACAACACAATTCCCAGTGCAATCTGCCAAAGGTGTTCCTGACGTGACTCAAAAATTTTGATTTGAAGGTCCATTGATTTCTGTTCGTTGTATTGATTCCACTTGCACCATGGTTTGCAAACAGGACTATACCACACATGTTTCGGACGCCTGGAAATCAATTGTGTAAACAACCGCATTCTTCCTTGAGTTGTTTGTAGATCCCCTTGAGCTAGTCCAAACCTCTGAGCATGTCCACCGATCATCTGAGCCTGCTTTGTGAGCTCACTCTGGTCATGACACATGACTTCCAAAAGGTCGAGCCGACGCTGATGAAATCGGGGTGGCTTCACAGATTGCAATTCGGCGGAGAACTGTTTGACAAGCTTCCGAACCTGATTCTTGAAAGACCTATTCACTTCTCCATGAGGACTGGAAAAATAATAGTCATTATCAACATCATGAACACCGCTGTGAACCCCAAAACATTGGCTCTCTACGATCCCGGCTTGAGGGCTTTCACATGCTCGATCAGCTCGTTCAGAACTCCCTCGATGTTGCCCATGCGATGGTGAATCATCTTGTTCTCTTCCATCAGAGCTCCAACTTGGTCCTCCATCACACTCATTTTCATATTGGTGCTGATCTTCTGGCTCATGTCTTCTGCACTGTCGTCGCTCTGAAGATCTTCCCCTTTCACTGGACACCACGATGCTTCCGAAGACACTGGTTTGTTTGCCTTCTTGAAGTTCTTCACATTGTTGGGACTTGTCTCGATCTCGTGGTCCAAGCGTTTCTCCACATAGCTGATGAATTTCTGGTGGGCCACTTTGTCGCTCCTCTCGTACTGCGTCACAAACCATTCCGTCCACTTGTGGTCGGAGTATGCCTCCGTGAACTTCTGGCCCAATTTGGCCTTTCCAAATTGGATTGTTTCCTTTTCCAGCTGGGGAAGGGACATCTTCTTGATTTCCTCGAGCTGGTCTGCTGTCTGATCGATCTCTGTCTTGGTTCGACGGGCCTGCAGTTTCTCGGTCAGCGACTTCGGCATGACGGGATCTGCAGTCACAGCAAGTTGAGACAGGAGCGTCTGTTGAGCTTGAACCGGGAATCTCACTGAAGCTGTCTTTTGATTCTTTCCGACAACTGGACATGAGTGCCTCAGAATCTCCTGCGTCATGTGGTTCATGGTGTGACATGTTCACATGACCTGGTTCTTCATGATTGACATTGGACCTGATACCTGTCGCCTGTTGACTTCCTACATGGCTGGCTTCGGCATGGTGACGGCTGTCACAAGTTTTCAAGGCATCGGACTGCAGGCATGTTGGTTCTTCAGCCATCAGACTGAACTGTGCGGAATTCTCCGGGCTCTCCCACAACTGTTTGATATCCATGAGAAGTAAGTTTTTCGCTGTTCGAGTTATCTTCAGTTCTCTGTTCAGTTTCTTACTCCACAAAACATCAGTATCAGCGTCAATCACAGCCTGAATCCCTTTGAGAAAAGTGCTGGAAATCAAAAAAGGTGTTCGACCATCCACAATTGCTATCTGGAAATATTGAGATCCCAGAGGCATCAAAAGGGCTTGCCTACTGACGAGCGTTTGATGATTTCCAAATCGAAAAATCAAATGGCACGGCTTTCGCTTCACACCCTGTCGGACTCCGTCTGGCAATTGAGCAAGAAGTTCTGGTACCTGTTGGCTGCCAATTACTGTTTGTGAAGCTCCTAAGTCTACCACTCCTACGGATCCAACGGATGCAAACAGGCTGGGGCAGTGGTCCAGGCTGACCAATGGATTGGGCTCAGAGACTTGTTGTCTCCGCACATGCAACCCGGCTAAGGCTTCGCTCACACTGGGCACTTGGCTGGTCACAGGGCTAGAATGCGGCATCTTCCTGGTGGCATGACGTGACATGAGTTGCTTCTTTCCTAGAATATGACCAAACACCTGGTGAACCTGAGAAACAAAACAATCTACCATGTGTTTTGATGCATCATGGTCCTCGATCACTGGCAAGGACACGATCTCTGGAGACACTTCCACTGCGGTCACAAACGATGTCGGCACGGTTGAGGCGGCTGACACTGATCCACCACCTTGGCCTCGTGATGGACACTCATTCTTCCAATGCCCCTTCTTGAGGCACAGTCTGCAGTATGAATTGGCGATCCGATTGGCAAGGGACGACTTCCCTTTTCCTTTCACTTTTCCTTTCTTTCCAAAAACCTTCTCGCCCTTTTTCACACTCCAGAAGCCTCGAAACCTGACCTTTTCCGACAAACGTTTTCTGGCATCTTGGTATGATGAATAGTATGCACACAGCTCAGTATCGTTCTGAACCATCTCTGATACTGCATCTTCAAACTGTAGTACTAGTGCTGCATCTTCATCATCATCGGCGGCCATCGCTTCTAAGGTGCCTTCATCTAAAGAAGCTTCCTCTGTCCAGAAGACCTCACCATCGATCTCCCAGTTGTTCTCATTGGTGTCCTCCATGGTGAAAGCTGTATGGTCATATGTTTTGAGACCCTTGTCACGTTTGTTTCCAATCATGTCTTGGAAGAACCCTGAACCGATCATCCTCACTGCGGCTTCCACATTCTTGACATTCAATGTACCCCCCTTTTCTGCACCTGAATCTACGAGGACACGCTTCTTGTCATCGCTGCTCGGGCGACTTCCACGAAGGAGGATATAGGCTTGGATCTCTGATAAGTCAATCTTTTTGCTAATCAATTCAGTCCAAATCACATCATTTCGAGACAGATATGAGTCGCTAGATTCATCAGACTTCTGTGATCCACGATACAGTGCCTTCTCCACTATGTCAAACTTCTTCCCCAACGGCACTGCACCCCATTTGCCGCCGACTAATTCGACGATCTTTTGAATTCCCTTGGCGTCATTGACTAGGACTTCACTCCTATGTAACTGCAATTTCTGAAAGGCTGTTCCTTTGCACCCCAGGACTAAGCGTGTTGCTAGCTCTAAGATCTTGTTGGATGGCCACGTCAGTAAAAGCAGTTCCACCTTGTTGGTCCATATCTCCACATTGTCGACCGACGGGTCGAAAGTTGGCACAAGGATTGCCAACTGGTTTGGCACCTGCCCAGTGTCGCTGGCTGCTTCACTAGCGGTCCCCGACATGTCGCCGGGCTCCGCTACCAGTTTAGAACTGGTAACGGACCCTGAAACACCTGAATGGTGTCCCTGACACCCTTCCCAAGCTGCACGGCAGCGCTATGTTGTTCTTTTCCTCCAGTTGATTGCACAACGTCCAATCGGCCACGATCGTAATGCCTTACCAAGCACCGAAGGTAAGGAACCAGGCACAAGCTATACCTCTCCCTCCACTACGGGCTCACAGAGCCACCCAGCTGCAAGAGAATGGTGAGCTGTAACCCTTACTCTTTGGATCTCAAGTGAAATGAAGAAGGAATGCATTGCGAATCGGCAGTGTTGATTTCACAATATATATATATATATAGATATATAGATATATAGATATATACAGATATATTGATATATAGTGGTATATCGATATATAGATATAACTATAGATATAAATATATATATATATATAGAAATATGTGGAGATATATAGAGATATATAGAGATGTATAGAGATATATATATATATACATATAGAGATATATAGAAATATATAGAGATAGAGATATATATATATAGAGAGAGAGATATAGATATATAGATAAATATATACATATATAGATATATAGATATATATAGATACAGCCATAGATGTAGATATAGATACAGATATAGATAGATATAGATAGATATAAATAGATACAGATAGATATAGATAGATATAGATACGTAGATATAGATAGATATAGATAGATATAGATGGATATATATAGAGATAGATAGATATAGATAGATACAGATAGATTTAGATAGATATAGATAGATATAGATAGAAATAGATAGATACAGATAGATATAGATATAGATAGACATAGATAGATATAGATAGAATCAAGTAGATAGATAGTTTGATAGTTAGATAAGTTAGATAGATAGATAGATAGGCAGATAGATAGTTAGATAGATAGATAGACAGATAGATAGATAGACAGATAGATAGACAGATAGATAGATAGATGGATGGATAGATAGATAGATAGATGATACTCAAGGTGTATCTAATGCACAACATGCACCTGGTGAACATGCTTCACTGATAGATTGATCGATAGATGATAAATGAGCCATAGGAGCGAGGAGCTCTAGGAGCCAGGAGCCATAGAAGCCACCAGGAGCCACCAGGAGCCGCAAAAGCCACCAGGAGCCACAAGGAGCCGCAGAAGCCACCAGGAGTCACCAGGAGCCACCAGGAGCCACAGAAGCCACCAGGAGAGGAGGGAAAAAAAAAAATACCAAAAAAAAAATAATAATAATAAATTACCCTCCTTTCCACTCAAGCATGAGACATCCAACGAAAGATTTACGAAGGGTCTTGGACCATGGAACGATAGAAACCAAGCGACGCAGTGAGCCCTGGGAACCACTCGGGGTTGGAGTGGATTCCGTCCTGGCTCAAGTGGTCCTTGATTGGGATACTGTAAGCCACATAGAACTGAATTCGAATATTTCAAGATGTTTCAACATGAACATAGCCATGGTTCTACACCACTTGTTCTTCGGGAAAGGGGGTCCAACTGTGCATGTCCAATGAAACATGTTGCTGTTTTTGGCAGTCCAGGGTCACCAGAATGCCAGAATGGTTCCTCAAGCTTTCCATACAGGATATCAGTGCCGTATCTCAAGTTGTCCAAAACTTCTTGGTTATTCTTTCTGTGCGGGCCCCACTTGAATCATGATTCTGCTTGGAAGTCATGTTTGAAGCTGGTCGGAACCAAGACCTTGAAAAACCAAACCACACAGAACCTACCCCACCTCAACACGCACCATTCACCGCACCTACTTGGACGATCTTGGATGCACATCCCATCTAATTTGGGTGGTAACCCATGTGCTGTACCCCACAGAACTGGTGATATCCCATTTTTTCACCCGGCGTATATCACCCAGTTGATCAACAGGTAGCCAAGGTCCCGCCCGCCTGTTTTCTGGTGAACCCAGAAATCTGCACACATATCATCGTATATCCACCTGGCCTCTCTCTCTATCTATTTAAAAAATCTTTATGACATGATATTCCCATATATATATATATATTTTTGTTCCCATGTTTTTCAGCTGGTGTCTTAGCCCCCAAAAATGGGTCCATGGTGAACCCCCGTCCTTCATGGCCCACTGGATGACCTTGTAGCAGTCCGAGCCCGGCTTCGGAATGACACAGGGCTCCAGCTCCGCCTTGCGCGTCTCGGTGCCCAAATAAGGCTCCACCGTCTCCGTCTCGATGACGTTCCCTGGCGGCTGGAGGCAGCGGCTGGGGATGGGGGGCCCTTAACGGGTTGGGGATAGGGTTGGAACAGGTTGGGACGGGATAAAATTGGGATGGCAACAAAAAATCGACAAATCATCGGAAAAAAACTCATAGGCCAAAGATTTCATGCGAACAACATGTGCCAATTTACTGTACCATGTTCCAATATGTTATAATAGCCCCAACCTGGTTTTTTCACCTCGGGCGATTTAGGCAACTGGGAGCCGGCCTCTCCAATTGATGGATTCAATCTTGATGGACTCCTTTGTCATGGTGAGATCGAAGAATCCATACCTCAGCGCATCCACATCCTACAAGGGGCTTCGCTGAACATCCTACAAGGTGAGAACCCCTAGATCGGTAAGTTGACTTATAACTTGCTCAACTGTTGGGCTTATGGGAATTTATGGGATATATGATATATATATATATAATTATGATTTGTCATATATAACCATACTAAAACGACTAGACTATAATTATCCTATAGATATACTAACCACTAACTATATACTATGATTAATATTATATCTGGTTAAATTATAATATTTTACTAACCTGAATCTTGCGGCCATTTGGGCATGATTCCCCTTATTAACCATGATTTCCAGTGAGGGAGAACAGTGAGGTCGTTATAATTTACCCAGATAGATATACTATTAATTATCCTATATATACTAACCACTAACATCCACTAACTATATACTATGATTATCTATGATTAATATTATGATTAATATTATATAATATTATATAAATATACTATCTAATACTATCTGAATCGCTAGTGGCTTGACCAACCCAACCGACTCGCTTTCAAAGGGCTGATGGTCGTCGGGGTTGTCCACCTCCACGTTGTTTTCCGAGGTGATGCCGCCGCCGCCGCCGGTGATGAAGCACTTCAAACCTCCCAACTTCTCCTGGCAACGTGGCAACGTTGCTGTCGAAACAGGGGGAAAAACGTTGAAAAAAAATCCAAGATCTGATAATCTGAATGTGGATTTTTTTTGGAAAAAATATGATCTAACGGAAAAAAAAATATGAGTGATTTATATGAGTGATTTATAGGAGTGGCTGAGTGGCTGCGGTGAAAATTTCCGCCACCGGGGGCTCAATCATTTATATGATGTATATGGAAAGATTGTGGAATATAGTGGGCATGTGCAACTAACGATACGGTGATTGCGATGATTGGTTCAGTTGGGAATATATTAACTGGAGGCCATGGTATTGTTTAGCCGAATATCGAGGTTTTCTGCAGTTTTTTTTCCTTAAACCAATAGTGGGAATTTGGGCTAAGTGTTTCCAAACTGAAGCTCAGGATGATTTTGTCGTTTACTTACTCCAGCATGGCTACACATGTGTAGCATCATTGCAAGAAATTGTTGTCATGAGCTGCGCCGCCAACAATCACCTAAGTTCACCTACAACATATCTTCACATGGCCACGGCCAATGATAAATGATCCAAAATACCAATAGGAAAACAAACCTGAAGTCCGTCCTTGCGCGCACATGAGCAACATTCATTTTGTGATGTCGTTGTCACAAGCCATCTACATCTATCATCCCATGTCCATCACCCTCAGCGATTCCGACGAGCATCAGGAGACCAATACATCAGCTGATAATGGGCATGGCCCGTGACCAACAGATCCAGACCATACTTCCTCAGATCTCATGTCATGGCTGTGCCGCAGAATTGGTACTGTGCTGGTTGTTTCCACTGGGAGCTCATGGCAAATTGGGAGAACGATTTGATCAACAAGAACGACTAGTACATGGGGCCACTCGTGGTGACGGGTTGTTGGCAACGTTCTTCACAGTTAGCGGACCAGAAGATTCAAGTACGGCAGTGGTTGCCCTATCCATACACAATCCGGCGTCCCACCCTGGTATTGACCATCATTTGGCACAGCACACTGACAAGTTTATCATAATTCCATACCTAAATGACCTTGCCAAGCTAAAGGGGTCAATGTTAGGAACTCATTTTTCCACATTTTTTTCAACACCTGGCAGACCTGGCATGTTTTGGCGCAGCATCAAGTGCATCTCCTTGTAAAACTTCGTCTTGTGACCGCAAGGGAAGTGCGTCACCTCACCGCACCAGGTGGGATCCTCATGATCCCAAACAGTTGGCCTTACCTCTAATGGCAGCAAGGACTTGACTAGCCTTCACTGCTTATACCCTCTGGTAATTTAACATAGCTATTGAAAATGGCCATTTATAGTGGATTTTCCCATTAAAAATGGTGATTTTCCATAGTTATGTTAGTTTACCAGAGGGTATAGTGATTGCAAATCACTGCTTGACATTCTGCAAAACCAGACCCCCAACAAAAACATACAAAAACGCTGTCAAAAACGGTGTCATGAGTCATGATGAAATGGGCACATCTTTGGTATAGCTACCCGCTACCCTTTGGTAATGTAACAACATAGCTATGGCCCTATATCATTCATTTTTACTGGGTAATTCGACCATAGCAAATTCTGAAATTATTAGAGGATAACCATCATACATTCCATTACATAAAATCCCACGAAATCCCATTTAAAACCCCAATTAAACCCAAATCACCCAGTTGAATCCCATTAAAATCATGAAACATCCATTTAGTCCCATTAAAATCCATTAAACTGAACATCCCATGGAACATCCCATGGAAAATCCCATAAAACACCCAACATGTCAGCGTCGGTCGTATCGAGGAGCCATGATCTGCCAATGCGCTTCCGACTTCTGGAGCTTCTCAGTGGCCCAGGTCGCGCCCTCATCCTGGCGGCGGCGAACACCGTTTTAACCATGGGAAAATTCATATGTTTCAACCATGGAAAAAGTGTAGGAAAACACAGAAAACCACGGGAAAACCATGGGAAACCATGGGACATTTATGGGAAAACTGAGTTGGAAAATGTGGGACAATTTTAGGCTTCAAACCATGGGATGTTGGGGGGAACCCCGTTGTTTCAAACCAATCTCTTTGTAGAAAAAAACGGGGTGAAACTGGATGATTTATCCCACTCTGATGAGTTCTCTGCCTGGGTGCAGTGACCTTTCATCATTCATCGCGGTAAAAAAACTCCGGTGAACATCTGAAACCTGAAAGCACTATCTTCTCCTTCCGGTGTGGAACAGTTTCAACAAAGTGGACAGGCCCAGTGTGGCCATGATCATATTGGAGTTCCAGTCCGGAGCAACCTCCCTAAGTCGCCACAGGTTGCTACAGCCAAGTATCCCAGAGTTTCTGGAACCAGTCGTGACACGACTCGATACTGGATGGACCACCAATCCTTAGGAGAGCGAATGTCATCATGGCTGACTTCTGCACAGCTGCCTGCAGGATTTGTCAAATATCAACCCGGTTTAGATGTGTGATATGAACATGCGCAGGGAATTTTAAGATGGCGGACGATGCTGCATAATTCATGTGTGGCATCTCAGGAAACAGATTCTAAAGCTTTCAGCACCCCTGCTGCAGCCATTGCAGAACCTCATGGATTTGTGATGTGGTTCATTCTGTTCTGGCGGAAAATATGTGATAGCATGCCGAAAAAGAAATGTGTGTGTGTGCATACCATATGGTAGAATAGCTGTGCATGTAAATGTGTAGGCATGTAGGGTATATTCATAGTAATTGTATGTATTTTTTCTTACATCGCATGTGTAAAACATACAAATTCCCACATAAATCATCAAATTCATCATAAATCCATACCTTAAGCACTTCTCTCCAAGCATCTTTGCACAACTGGAGCCAGGAGGATTGTGCAACTTACCACCTGAGTTTCCCAGCCTTCCTTCACCAGCCAGGACCTATTAACCCACATTGAATCGTAGGTTGTGTGGGTTGTGTGGCACTTGTTTTTTGCAATGGCTGAACCCAATTCTGAAACAAGATGAAACAAGATGGTAGCACCTCACTGAATCATCATGTCTTGGTTTGATTTCCCCAGCAGCAGAGGAGTCAATGGACTCGGTCCGCCCATGTTGCCCAAAGTCTTATTCGGATGCTGAATGATACTGAACACAGGTGGTGGTATGTTTTGGAATAGTTCATGGGAATATCCACTGGCATCCACGGTATTCCCATCAACGGTTGGTTCATCCTCCGGATCCTTTAAAAAGGGTCTATCTGAAAATCAGCTGCCCCCCCAACCACTGGATGGAATCGGGTAGGATCATCCGACTCGGTCAATAACTTGAGTGATCGCATATCGAGGTTCCGAAGTAGGTTATCCAGTCATCCCATTCATAAATTCGAAATGGATAAGTCATTGCCAATCTTAGATACCCTACAAAAAATAGTTGGCTGGCATATAATTATATATAATATATATTAAAACATTAAGGATCTTTTTCACTACCCATCCACTTGACCTATAGAAGTACAGTATATGGTTAGATAGATCCTAGATCCATAGATCCTCCAGAGCCTGGTCCGACGCCGGTCCCAGGTGCAGATGTTGTGCTCAGGATTCGCGGAGGTATCTTCGTCCGCATCCTCGATGTTCGAATCAATCCTCAGCGCGAAGGAAGGATGGAGCCAATGGAACCAAGAAAAGTCCAGATTTATGCAACATGCGAGATATAATATAGATATATATATATAATATGTATACTGTATACTGTATGTATACTATATACATATGTATATATATATATATGATATTATATACTATATGATATTATATGTATATAATACTATATATATATATATATATTATATTCCTATTATATTGTATATTTAGATATTATCATATATTGATATAATGAATTGACCAGTCTGTTTCCAACAAACATCTGGACAAGATCGAGAAGGATAGTTCATCCCTACAAGCGAATCGTTGCCAAGGAATGTTCTGAAATTACTGGGCGCGCATCTGTATTTTACATGATTTTACCAGCACAAGTTCTGATGTTTAAACAAAAAAACGGGGGGTGACAGTAAAAATCGAATAATTTCAGATCCCCAAATCTGTGATATGCCGTCATCCCTGTCATCTGCTGTCCTCAAGACGCAGCCACGAGTTTTCGCCAGTGAAAATCAAAGCAGCGATTTTAAACCATCCTTCGGTGCCACCTTCTGAGGACATCTTCTCATATTCCAGCATTCCTGCTGGTGGGGTCACCAATGTTTGTTTGAACCACCATCATTGCTGGTTAACTCCCAAATTCGTGTTGGTTAAATCCACCATTTTTGTTGGTTAAACCATGGCTTCAAGCCACATCAAAATCTCCACCGTAAAGCCCTGGTCCACATAGTCCACTGTCTGCATCCAGTAGGGCGCTGGCAGCACCCATCGTTTGCCTTGGGAAGAAGCTGCGCAAGGAGCCGCTTGCGGCTCAGGAAGCAGTGGAAGTTACACTCCGATGTCAACATGGCAAGGGGAAATCCCCTAAAATGGAAGTTTTATGAAAAAAAAATCATCTGTAAATGCTGGATTCTCCAGCAAACCATGTTTCATTCACCCATTTAGGGCGGGGAAATGGCACGAATCACCAAATTTGGTGTCGTTCTTGATGGTTCAACCCCACTTAGTGTCATTAAATCGTTCTGATGATTTAAATCCATAGTGTTGATGATTAAATCATGTTAAACCACCATTGTTGATGGTTAAAAAAAAAAACGTTTTTTTTTCCCAAAAGTTCCAGTTTTTTCATCCCATCATTCTTGTTCCATCTTGTTCCCATGGTTTTTCGGCTTCAAATTCAACCACCCTTGGTGCGGTGCCCCCAAGTCACTGACCCAGGTGTAGGCAATCTGTTGGTCCCAGGCTGCGTCCATCTCGCGGCCTCCCCAGTCGTGGTTTCCCAGCACCGAGAGCCAGGGCTTGCCGTCCAGGCCGGGGCCCTTGTAGACGTTTTCGTAGATCCTGAAAGGACCGTTTTTGGTTCCCAAAAAGGTCCGAAAAAATGGACATTTACCCTCTGGTAAACATACAAAAAGCTATTGAAAATGGTGATTTATAGTGGATTTACCCATTGAAAATGGTGATTTTCCATAGTTATGTTAGTTTACCAGAGGGTAACATGAAATGGATATTTTTCACATGCTTTCACCAAGAAAACTTGGGACAAACATGGTGATAACATGAGAATTCATGGGGGTTATAGCTGATTTATGATAGTTTAGTTGGTGAACATGACTCCAACAACTATGGTGTATGTTGATTTGTGATACTTAGAGCCATGGTTTTCATGAGGATTATTAATCAACTTATCATTTATAGCTGGGGGGGCACCTTTTGGATGTGCATCCCAGTGAATGTTGGTAAAGCAAGGTCATAAACCACTTATATAAATTGATGGTTTCAATCCCACCCATAGAAATGGTAAAATTGAGGATGATGGATCCTGTTCCTTTACTAATATTATGGGGCATGGGATAATCTAGTTAGTTACCGGGTACAACCGTAGTCACTATGGAACTTACTAGTGGCAACATACCACTTGCTAATTGGCAACCATAGTTATAACTTGTAGTTATAAGCCATTCATAGGATAGGCCAGTTAGGTGGATATGCATCCCAGTAAGGGATTTAAATCATATGTATATAAGCCGAATATAAGCAATATTAATTAATAATCCTCACAGAACTAAGTTATATAAATAGTATATATATATAAGATACTAAATGGTTCATGATAATGTATAACAGTCATATGCTTATAATATATCTTTAACATTCTTTAACGTCATATAGAAACGGGGTACAACGTAGCTGTTACCATGATTACCCACCTACGAATCCTGGAATGCACCCCGAAGTACAAGATGCCCCCCCCCAGCTATGTTTGGTTTATAATCCCCAGTTACGATGAATATATTGTCCATATATCCAACCTAGCTTGATATGTCAGAAACCAACTAGAAAATGTATGGTAAATAACCTACTCAGAAAAGAATAACCTACTCAGAAATTGCTAACCTCAGGTTAACCTAATTACTTAAGGCTGGTGGTTTGGTTTGACCTACTCAGAAACCAACTTCGCTAACTCCATGGCTTTATGGGGCACCACCTTCTAAAGAAATACAGTTGAAACATGTTGAAACCATACAGGGAACCAGGATGGATGGGTCAAACTCTAAGGCAGCCGCCAATGATTGATCTCTCTCTCTCTCTTCATCGGCCTCCCAAATTCTTTGAGTCTTCAATCAGTTTCATCCATTATTAATACATAAATTAGTAAATTATCCACCATGGTCACCATGATTTTGTGTTACCCTCTGGTAATTTAACATAGCCTAGCCATGGAAAATCACCATTTTTAATGGGAAAACTCATTATAAATGGCCATTTTCTAGCTTTTTGTATGTTTACCAGAGGGTAATTCGTGATGGAAAAAAACATATTTTTCGCCAAAGGCTCCAGTTGAATTGCGCCCTGGTGACATCGTTGACCTTGGACATTGGCGTCTCACCGCACTTGCCAAAGATACCGCCCCAGTAGAAGTTGTCCCCGACGTTCAGCAGGTAGTCTGGGTTGTTGGCCTTGAAACATGTCGCTATTTGTTGGCAAGGTCCTAAAAATGGGGTATTGCACGTAGGTTTCCGTGAGTCTGTGAACTATCAGATTGTCGTGTATCCCGTATGTGTATATATAAATATAAGGTGCGTAACCATGGTTCTATATCTGGGCAAATTACATGAAAACAAAGGAAACGGCAGAAACATCCACGGACTATTCATGATAATTATGTAAATTGATATCAAGATGTGATTACATAATAAGCAACCAACCAAAATTCTCCGAAAAGCAGAAATGTCCAAGGCTTCGACCATTTGTGTTTTGGGGTTCACAATCCCAGTATGATGTTCTACCGGTTCAGTCAAAAAAATGGTTTGCTTCCATGCTCTGAGAACCAAAAATCACCAACCAGAAGATGGTACTGCATCCGTTTTGGAAGCACATGTGAAAACTGGATAGTGTTAAACAGTTGCCATCATCTGTGGGTCGAAATTGTGTACATCTAAAACTGGATAGATCGGATAGTCAATCATAAAGATGAATCAAAGATTACCAAAATCTGCATTTGTTTCTTAAGTTTTCATAATTTTTGAAGCCATTCCCATTGACCTGATGGTTGTACCCTCTGGTAAACTAACATAACTATGGGAAATCACCATTTTCAATGGGAAAACTCACTATAAATGGCCATTTTCAATAGCTTTTTGTATGTTTACCAGAGGGTAATGGGGACAGCGCAACTCTTCCGAATCAGGCCTTGGCCCTCTTGATCATCTGATCTGCCACTAGGTGCTGCGCAGGGACATCAACCTGAGACAACTGATCAACTTTGATGAATCTTGGACAAATTACCATCTGGTTATTTAACATAGCCATGGGAAAAACCCTGAACTAAATGGAGGTTTCTAGCTGGGACAATCATCTATAAATGGGCCATTTTCCATGGCTATGTTAAATAACTACAGGGTAAATCTCATTTGTTTTCTCCTGGCTTACTGTATTGAAACTGCAGGGAAAAAGTTGCATCCGCACAATTATCTATATATTACAGTATGTATGCAAAGTAGTTGCACACACGCGCGCACACACACACATATATATATATATTCATAATTGATCATATGTATTATACCTCTCGCATGTTGTTGATCGAATGCCAAATGTGGATAACATATTTTGCTATTACCTTCATTTTGGATATATATGCTAGCAAGCAATAACCCATACCATGACTAGCCTAAGTCATATCGCCAACACATTGGTGGATGTGGCATAGTTCCCCCAAAGAAACTCAATGTGCACCATGGCAGATCCAATAAAATATCAACATGGCCGAAAGATGCCCATAGATGTTCCAGGATTTTCCTCAGCATTCTCTTCAAGGCTCAGCTTTCGCCCACCACATGTGCTGCCGTGGCACATCCTTCAGCCAGCCACAGCGTGCAGGGCAATCAGTGCCATTGGTGCCAAAGCAGTCAGCCATTTCCTCAGGTCTCAGGTGAGTTGTTGTGTATTATTTTTTTTTTGGTGATCAGAAATTTCCTCAGGTGGAAAATTTAGAAGGCCATGTCCTGAAAAAATGTTCAATACGCAACAAGCCTTCAATCCAGGGTGAACACCATGCAACTGTCAATTTCCCAGAAGCTTTTCATCCTACCACAGGGAAGCAAAGATCTGAATGGGAGGTTGGGCCAAGGGAAATAGATGGAAATAGGTAAAAACACACTTGGGGCACCTGAAATAGCATTCTGGGTGTGATTCCTCAATTTATATGCATCTTGGAGCAGATAGAATCTCCATTTTCTGACAGAATAAGACTATCACGAACAGAGAAATCTATATACTTCTCGGATGAGTCGAGTGATCCCCCTGGGTGGAGATGCCGTTCCAAGGAGAAAGTTTTCGATGTTGGGATGCAAACCCACCACGATACACTACTACACGACTTGGGACAAATACCATGGAATTCTGCTAGAAGATGAAGCTGCTAGAAAATCATGTGTCTTTTTATGGTTTATCATAGTTTATTTGACTGAGTTTACCACATCACTGGCTCTGATTCATCCGAGCAGCAGGAGTGGTACACGACAAATCGTGCGTCTTGGCGTTGGTGCGATATCTTCCCATGGTGTGAGGGCCCATGGTCTGTCCACCTGCACAGGATGACATAGCCACCGTGGTTTCTGGAAGCCGAAGAGTGGGGGAACTCGAACGAATCTGGTTGGTGGTTGAGCCCTACCCCTCTGAAAAATGATGGAGTTCGTCATTTGGGATGATGACATTCCATATGGGAAAAAATGTTCCAAACCACCAGAAATCCAATGGCTGCGAAGGTCCAAACCTCAAAAGCCAGATGCAGAATCCAACACATCCAACACTTCCCACCAGGACACCCAAGGACCCCAACCCCCCCCCAATCAACACTCCCCAGGTAGAGCGGTGGCACCTTTGTACTGGATGATCTGACTGTTGTGTGGCAAGGTCCCGGCAAGGCCGCCCCAATCCCCGACGGCAAAGACATGGGTGTTCGTCCCTCGAATCGTCATCTTGGGCCACTCGATGCCTGGTTTAGGATTGGATCTGTTCCTTTTTGGGGGACCCATGTGCGGGTATTTGTTATTAGGCGGAAGGGACTAGATGAACGCCCTCAAGATCATCTAATGAGGGATGTTCCATTGTTTATAATGGTGTAGCATTAAGTAGCCACATAACTGTCAACTGCAGAAATCCATAGTCATGACAGCTGTCATGAATCTCAATGGCGCCGCTTCCCCCGTCCCTTTGATTTCCCCTTCCGACTTGTGCCATGGCTAGCAGCTAGCAACCTTCGCTAATAGCAATCAAATACATGTTCAGCAAATAATCCCTTCCTCCTAATACTAAACGTCCCCCTAATACTAAAAACAGGCATCCATCTCCAATTTCCGAAAATTTCAGTTTGGCCAATTTGACTTTTAATTGATCCCCTTTAAAAAACAATTTAAAAATCAACCTACCATTTGTGGGTTCTCCCCCCTAATACTAAAAACTAGTTCACCCCGGGGTGTTTAGTATTAGGGGGGCCTAGTCCCAATCCCTCACTCCAAGCTGCCTGGCTACTCTAGCAATTAGGGGTAAGCTTCGAACTGCCATTTTTGGCAATATTTTAATTGCGTTATATAAGGAAATTTAATTGATTTTGAGATCGGAAAAAATAGTTTTTAGTATTAAGGGTTTTAATTTAGTATTAGGGGTAAGCTTCGAACTGCCATTTTTGGCAATATTTTAATTGCGTTATATAAGGAAATTTAATTGATTTTGAGATCGGAAAAAATAGTTTTTAGTATTAAGGGTTTTAATTTAGTATTAGGGGTAAGCTTCGAACTGCCATTTTTGGCAATATTTTAATTGCGTTATATAAGGAAATTTAATTGATTTTGAGATCGGAAAAAATAGTTTTTAGTATTAAGGGTTTTAATTTAGTATTAGGGGTAAGCTTCGAACTGCCATTTTTGGCAATATTTTAATTGCGTTATATAAGGAAATTTAATTGATTTTGAGATCGGAAAAAATGGTTTTTATATTAAGGGTTTTAATTTAGTATTAGGGGTAAGCTTCGAACTGCCATTTTTGGCAATATTTTAATTGCGTTATATAAGGAAATTTAATTGATTTTGAGATCGGAAAAAATAGTTTTTATTATTAAGGGTTTTAATTTAGTATTAGGGGTAAGCTTCGAACTGCCATTTTTGGCAATATTTTAATTGCGTTATAAGGAAATTTAATTGATTTTGAGATCGGAAAAAATAGTTTTTATTATTAAGGGTTTTAATTTAGTATTAGGGGTAAGCTTCGAACTGCCATTTTTGGCAATATTTTAATTGCGTTATATAAGGAAATTTAATTGATTTTGAGATCGGAAAAAATGGTTATTATTATTAAGGGTTTTAATTTAGTATTAGGGGTAAGCTTCGAACTGCCATTTTTGGCAATATTTTGGTTCCCTAATAATAAATACCCCCCTAATACTAAAAACTACTTGCCGTGTTTTGTATTGGGGGGGGGGGTTTAGTATTAGGAGGAAGGGATTAGCGGTGTTTCACATTCTGTCATACTGGGACAAGAATCAGTCACCACCACAGTCACCGTAGAACCCTTCAGGCTACTATTCAGTTCCTATTCCCTTTCTTTGCGCCCTTTGGATCCCTTTGGCCCACAAGACATCAACCGGCACCCCACTCTTCACCCCAGTCGTGGAAATCTAAGGGGTGCTACCTCCCAACAATATCACCATATATCAACAAGAAGGGTTTATAATGGTTTATAGATGTTTATAGAATTCTATAGATGTTTATGATATAATCTGCACCGAATTATAGAAGCCGCTGTTTTTTAAGGTGTCATTGATTCTCCAAAACCGCCCATCAAGCGCGGCCAGTCGGTCCCGCGATCCCGGAGGGGCACCGTTGTACTCGAAGGGGTGCTTGGGCGGCTTGATGCCCCGCATCTTCCGGGTTAGCACAGAGGTGGGATAGTGCAGTGGATCCGGCGGCAAACCACCTGAACCTGGGCGCCGCGGTGGTGAAGACTGCGGGGAGAGGACTGGGGAGCGATGTGGGATGGGATAAGACTTCGATCTTAGGATATAACGATGATAACACTAGAATTCGGATATGACTAGCATGATATGAGGAAGACATATAGATCAAAGGGGAAAAAATGAAGGAAATAAAGAGGTAAATACGCCAATCCCTTTCCTTGGTTGGAGCGACCATGATGATTATGGGGAGTGATGGGAGGTACAAGATAGATAGAATTTGGGATACGGATTAGGATACATGATGTAGACATAGCCTGACATAGGTATGTGGTATAGGATTTGGATAGGATTGAGATTAGAATTAGGCTAGGGTTCGGATGGGATCGGATAGATTGATGGATACCTGTAGAGTCCTCAAAAGATAGACTAAGTAGATGCAGCTCAATTATTGTAAAACAACGGGTTAGAAAGTCTACTAAGTTGATGACATCGAAAATCATCGAAACATTGTGGGAAGTTATCTCAAAATTGAGAATCATCGGTTTGTTGATGGCTTGTACCTGGAACAGCGGAGCCCTTCTTCGGCCCATCCGATCGATTCATCATGGTCTGTCACATGGGGAAGCTTAGATCATGCATATCAATGATTCCCTCCAGTAATCAAATGTGGCATTGATGAAACCTCTATGAACGGATGTTTTCATGGGAAAATCTTCGATAAATGATGGATTTTCCATTGCCATGTTTGATTATCAGAGGGTAACAAGCAGCTATTTGGGGGAAAGCATCGGGATCTAAACTGTTTTGCTGATACCCTGGTAATCCTAAGTCCCTATCATTTTTCGTGAAAATTCCCACGTATCTCGCTACTAACCAACCATTTCATCAAAACCAACTGGTAGCCATCGGAGTTGTTAGTCAGTAGCCATAGTTATACCATAGATAGTTAGTAGCAATCTATCGGGATAAACAGTAATACTGCACTAATCTGAAAGGTTAGGCTATTTGGGGATATTTACCCAAACCCTAACCATCATTTCAGTGAGGTCGACGTGAGGTCGTCATAATTTATCCGTATCTATGTGGTACAACCATGGCCTACTCAAGCTGTCCCTACCATGGCAGAACCAAGGCGCAGGGGCGCGGACAGCCACCCTCGCCACTGCGGTACAAGGAGTCCTACCAAGGAGATGGCGGGACGTTGTTTCACAACTTAGCAAGAAACGTGGCTGGTCACCGGCTGGGATATACCCTCTGGTAAATTCACAGTTTGACCCTGAAAATCATCCATTTGGTAGTGGAAACTAATCTTCCGAATCCCTATCTGCCGGGGTCTATGTCAAGTTGCTGGAGGGTAAAAGGAATACAAAATTGATATCACTTAGTAAGTGTCATTACTGGATATCAAATGGCATGGGGATGTATCAGCAAAAACATGGCTATGCACCATCAACGTCCAATTCCTTCGCAACTGCCCAAGTTTGAACCCAAGAATCCCAAGCAATTTCAAACAAATCCTCCTCTTTTTTGGTGGTAGAAATTATATAACTCAGTTCCACCATCGGTCCTGAAACATGGTGAAGGGAGACTGTGGCGTAACGCCAGGGTACCAGGATGGGTTGGCATAGATGCCATCACTCATGGCCCACTTCACCTGGGGCGACTCTCCGTCAGGACCGGCATCAGCATGCATCAGCTACAGGTCAACACATATATCACTCCAAGGCACCTTCTTGAAACAGTCCGAGCCAGCTTTTGGAATGCCACAATCCGGATCTACTTCCTCTTCCTCTTCATCTTCTGGTTCTTCCTCATGAGGTTGCAGAAGCGGAAACCGCTATATATATATATAACTATATGAAGATGAGCGCCGTTGCATGTGCATCTAAAATCATCTAAAAAGGTGAGAAAATGTTTTTACCACCAGTCTTCACTTCTATAGAAATTTGGTTTCTTCACATTATCCAGTCCATGTGGGCACACCATGAGTTGCTTGCATCTCAATGAATCGCATGGGAAACCTAATGAGTTCCATACATATCACCTGTGGAAAAAGGATTAAGCCACAAAAAACGCCAATTGGGTGAATTGTATGTTTATGTTTCAACATGTTTCGAAATACACCCCCAAAAACCAAATGTTGGTATCATCTATCTCCCCTTCCACCACTAGGTTCTTCGGTAATTACCCTGCAAACATAAACGTCTTGCTGGCATTTTGCTGGCAAAAGGGTGAAAGATTCACTCAGAGTAAACTTCCCTTGGCTGTTCACCAGTTTTACGCAGCTAAATACGCTACATCCAAACACATCCAAACACCATGCCAGGTCAATCACTGAGTCACCCCAAAAACCACACGCAGCAAAGGAGCTGTGGTGGTCAGCATTTCGCCGGAGGTCGAACTGACCTCCTTGGCTTCCGTTGGACCTCCTGCGACACTTGGACCCTTGGATGAACTGAGGATGTGGGGCTTCAGCAACCTAAGATGGGGAGGACTTGCATCCCAGCCATATCATGGCAAGATTTTGTGTGTAGTTGAAATACATCGGCACCTTGCCACATTTTGTAGACCTTGAACTTTCATATCAACATGTGTTGTTTTTTTCTGGTGTTGACTTGACCTTTCGAAAACAAACTCACATGTCTGGGCTGATTGATGTCAATACAGGCTTAGCCTGGGTGGATACCACTTTTCGTTGTTCCTCATCTGGTTTGTGCGACGTCTTTGTTTCATCAAATCACTTTGTTGCCACCCCCTACCCCCACCCAAAAAAAAACACTGAAATTCAAGATCAAACCGGACATAAACATATGAGAAACAGGGCCCAAAGATGTCCGAAACCATCTTTCGGAAAGCCTTTGAAAAACCACAGTGGGTTGATGGTTTTTAAAAATACAAATGTCACAGCATCAAAATGAATGAAGATACTATATACCCTCTGGTGAACTAACATAGCAATGGAAAATGGCCATTTATAGTGGATTTTCCCCTGAAAAATGGTGATTTTCCATTGCTATGTTAGTTCACCAGAGGGTAACTGTTACGAACCCATTAAGAACAAAAAAACACTAGTGACCAACTCAAAGCCATTGATGTTATCCAGGAACCGGTTCGCAGCTCCTGGACTAACGACGCCACCAGGCTCTTGACATTTGCCATTTTGGAAGACCGACCCTTCAAGGCCTTAGAAAAATCTTTGGAAGAGCTGCCAGAATATGGTAACAATGGTGCCCCAGTTCATCAGCGAAGTTGCTTTAGAACTAGAATCATTGCTGGGTTTATATATTGATGATGATTATACAGTACATTTGGTCAAATGGATGATAAACATCTATCCGCGTAAAATTGTTGCATTAGGTTTAAATCGGCTATCCTGCTTGATCTGAAGGTAAAATATATGTTTCTAGAGGCAACATTCCCATATTCAGAAAATCTTCGCATACCATGTTTTCATCGTACTCCAGACCTGAGTTTTGGTATGTTACTTTGATAGGCATTTCAGCTCAATCTGGAGGGAACAGTTGGGCCACGGCGAATCCACTGAATGCCCCTCCACAGCTTTCTATCCCTTATGTCGTTCCAAAGCAGCTGTGGACGTTGAAGGCTGCTTTGATAAGGAAGTTTCTTCATTTGTCTACCGAAGAAGGACAGGGTTGTCAAGGGTAACGTTTTTAAAGGTTGGCTGAGTAAAAATTAGAAAGTTTCTTCCCCGGGGCCTCACCCAAGGTGAACTCGGAAAAATAGAACCCACTGGTGTGTCCCTGGAAGTTTGGGCTGGCTTTGGGATTGGAATTTTGGTTCTGGCCCCGAAATTTCCCTATGTGGTCTCTATATACCAGCCACGCATACTCGGAAGTCTTCGCATTCCACAAAGCCTTCGCACTCCAGCGAGGGCATCGCACTCCACAGCTAGGGACGTGCACATACTATAAAATCCACGCACTCTGCAAGATCTTCGCGCTCCATAAAATCTTCGTACTCGGTGATTTTTCGTTTTTTGCGTTTTTTTTTCTGTTTTTTTTTTTTCGTTTTTTTTTTGGCTAAAATCGCCTGGAATCACGTTTTCTGGAATATGGGCAAGGTAGCGGTTTCGCGTGAGACGTCTGTATTTTCACATACTATCGCATTCCTGGCCATTTTGGCCAAAAATGACCCAAAAAAAAAAAGAAAAACAAAGCTCAGCAGGGTGAAATGTGATAATTTTCTGGTATATGATGGAAAAAACTGGTGTTGGATCCTGGGGAAGGTCGAAGGGGGCCATGCATACTGTTTTATTTTCGCATTCCAGAAAATTAGCGCACTTCAGGGGTGGCATCGTACTCTATCGGTGGAATTAGTTTGCACGGAAGAAAACAGGATCGTCGATGATTTGTGTTCCGAGATCCTGTTGTGCAGGGCTCTTTGCGGGGCCACAAAGATGTCAAGAAAGATGGGGATGGCGCTGCTGGTGAAAGGCCAGCCAAGCGTGCCAGAACACAAGCTTAAAGCTTATGAATTGGGTTTTGAGATCCTGAAAAGTGTAGATGACAAATTCCCATAAGAACATTATTAATCCATTTTTGGAAAGCTCAACATTATTAATTATGACATTTCCAGAAATTGTTGAAAGTAAGGATCTTCTTTGCGGAAGAACATGTGCAGTCGACAACGTACGTGCCAGCAGAAAAGGAGTACTTGGCAAACTGTATGAAATACAAATTTCACCTGAAAGGGGTCTTCGCAATTCCCTGAAATTTCCCAGCTATTTTGGCATGGAATATGTTCGGCCCTGGAATATGGGCAAGAAATTGCTAGAATGTTGAGTAACCAGTGGTTGATGCAATTATGTAATTTGTTCGGTTGGTATATATATATATATGTATATATAAAGACGCGCTACAGGAAACGTCAGAAAACCCAACGGTGTTTACCCCAAGTAATTTAAGGCTTACAGTAACACCTGTAGAGTTTCCCTTGAACTTGTCCTGGATGGAACACCAGAAAAGGCAGTGCTACTGAGTGATCAAGGAGAATGTATCTATCCTATGTACGGTTTGTGTAAGGCATATGTAAGGAAATAGCTTCTCCAAACATGGCCCTCAGAGTCACAGTACCTTGCTGAGTCTGACCTCTGCCAAACCTCTGGCAAGAAAAGAGCCACTGATGGCGCGACCCAACAGAAGTATGCATAAGGTATATAAGACCCCTGGCTGGTAACATAACCAAAGAACGGTGTAGTTGCAATTTGTGGTAAGGGACTTAAAATTCCAGGGGCGTTTCCTAACGTCATAGGTCATCAATGGTGTGATCCCATTGGAAGCAGTTGCCATGCAAAGCTATCTGAGTCGCCCAGCAAAAGCAATTACCTTCCAGGCACATGGCAGGCCCCTGTGACTCTTCACAATAGCCTGCCATCGGCGGAAATACGGCAACTCATTGAGGGGGCCCTGTTCGACTCCCTGAGTCAGGAGTCATGGGTTGAATCATCATCAGCAACATCATCATCATCATCACCACCACCACCATCATCATCATCATCATCAACATCATCATCACCACCACCACCACCATCATCATCATCATCACCATCATCCTCATCATCATCATCATCATCATCTCAAAGATAACGTAAATCTCACAAGATTTCGGTAAAGATACGATCTGTCTTGAAGTCAGGCACGCTCGCACAACGCGCCTCGCACGCTGCAGGCGGCGCCCGTTCGGCGAAGGCCCATGTGCGTCTTGGGCTCCGAAGAGGATGGGTAGCACTTGCCGCCCGCTGCGACGTAGCCTGTTGCGGCTAATGGTGGATGATCGAAAGGTGACCATGTTTCGGCCATGGTGGTGATAGTGGTGATGGTGACACCTTGCTACTGCTACTATGTTGTCTTTTTTAAGGATGATGTTGATGCTGATGATGATGGTGGTGGTGATGATGATGATGATGATGGTGATGATGATGGTGGTGGTGATGATGGTGATGATGGTGATGATGATGATGATAATAATCCAGCAGAAAAAAAACAACTGCTTAAACTTGATTAGTTTGCAATGCTGAGTGTGATCGAGCATGGTGAACGTTGAGCATAGATAGAAAAACTGTTCACTGTTCCAGGAATTTGGGCACCATATTTAGTATTTATAGTTTTCCAACTTTTCTATCCATATTTTCAGGTTGCTCAGGTTGCTCTAGACCTCCCATTCCTATCCCCACCCCAAAAAAATCAACAAATCCAAAGCCAAGAGACCATTTTGGCAAATGCATCGGAAATGATGGCAGGTAGTAGGTCCTCTCAGCTGAAATCGCTTGCCCATGCTGGCCCCCTAAATGCGGTCAGTTCAATCTGGGAGCCCCTTGACATAGCTGAACCTTTGGGGTAAGGAAAAAATGGAGTGATGGAATATCAATGGAATGTCAATGGAGTATGAGTACATATGTATATATTTATAATTATATATATACACATTCATATGCATATATATATATATTGATGATGATGGGCTATTGGCTTGCCCGTTGGTGTCATCAAACATGGCTGGCTGGGAAATGTCCAAACAGAAACTAAATAGACTAAATAGAGGTCTCCGGCTTGAAAAACCATCGAACAAAATACAGGATTTTCCAGCAAGCCATGATTGATTACAGGAGGGTATATGTGTTGTATGCTTTAGCCGGGGTGTATTGTTGCAGTACTTCATTATTTATGGCTGAGAGGAAAAAAACACTAATTAGCATGACATTCCATTCGCCGAACCCGAATTGCCCACTGACACTACGCTCTGAAGAGTTCCAAAAGTTACTGTGCTGGGTTGGTTGAAAGGTCGTTCTAGTAGGAAGCTGCAGTTTTTGCAATGAATTACACTTACACCAATCTCATGTAGTTCCCAACAAAAACGTCATACAGTCATACATCAATCTTGTAATTGCCTACTGAAACTGGGGGCCTCACTAAGCATCATTCGTGGTAAGTCGGTTGTGAAGTGGTCAAACCTCACCTTCTGCAGGGGGCTCCAGCATTGTCTCCTTCCTACGAAAACAACCCCCAACACACATAGAAAAGTCAATGCTACTGTTAAATAGATTTAAATAGGATATCAATTTTCGGGATATATGGGGACAAGATTTTCCTTTTGTGAAACATAGAGGGGTCGGCTTGGTATCCCATACCAATTCTCATGTACCTACTGATTGTATGGGGGGAGCCTTCTATCAACCAGCCAGTGGAGAAAGGAGCTCCTCTACTTGCATCACAGCCGTGCCACCAACAGGTGCCACCTGAGTGACTTTTTTCGTCGGCGAGATGCAGGATGCTTGGGGCAAGAAATGGGGAGTGCAACATCTACTGGGATCTAATGGGATTCAATTGGATTGAATAAGGTCTAATGATGTTCAATGGAAATTCATTGGAATCCATGGGATAAATCTTCTATAGTTAAGTATGTAATTGGATATAATTGGATTATACAATGGGAAACATGTCGAAGTCTATGGCCCAGCACTGTATGGTCCAAATGTGCAACCCGGCAGAAATCAACCCAACTGCACATCTGAACCAAGCCAGCTCATACACGGATGGTACTGCAACATTAACTGGAAAGTATATATGTATATTTAGATAAATGTACATTGGTTTGTCGACAAATGGCGTAAACCCCCGAAATGGCAATTTCAATGGGGAAATTGATGATAAACCATGATAAACCAGTGGCTTTTCAGACAAAGCCATATACATGTCTACATCTACGCCACGACCATCGCCCCGCGGTGTGAAGCGACTGGTCAGATACATCACCAACCATCACCCACAAGTACCGGTTCGTCGAGTTTTGTTTGCTAATGTGGTAGATCCAATGCCATTGAACCTGCCATTTAGGGATGATTTGGAACTACTATTGAGATTGAATAATAGTGATATTCGGGATGGTTTGTGGATGTTTATGGCATTGGGTTTACCACATTACAGTAGTTATGGTAAAGCAATGGCCGTTGACTACATCTCACGTCTTACTCGCTAGATTTCCATCTTCGCTGCATTGAAACAATATTAGGATAACTATATTAGGCCCAAGTTTGTTTCAATTATTTCCCCATCTTTGCCAAGCAAAAGACATCCTCGACTTCTTGGCATTCCGAAAGCCACAGTCGCCACAGTTTGTTGCTACCGCTTCCCCTCGAGCTTTTGCGAGCCACCGGTCCAAAGACCACCATGAGCCAAACCCACATACCATCTATCGGAGGTGGCCTACGGGGTTCAAGGTCCCTGCCCTCTGCCCGCGGAAAAAATATGGAAAAACTTGGATTTGCTTAAGGGACCGGAAAAACATATTTCAAATTTCCTATAGAATCCCCAAGTGATGGATGTCCTATTGGGAAAGTGAAAAAGCACCGCAAACAAACCCAGGAAAAATGGAACCTGACAAATAAAGGAACTTGTTTGGAATTGAGGGAAATTCTGGCTCATGGAACCTGAAAAAACAAGGGAAATTGTTGAGATTTAGCTGATTTAATGTTGCAATCAACACAAGTAGTAGTTCCCAAATGACAAAACGACGACCTTAGCCACCTAGATGTGGGTTTCAGAAACCGTAACTGGTTAATAACCAGGCTTACTTTCGTCACATCAATGTGGGATAACCCCAGTCCGATGGTTGATCATATAGCCCACTTAGTAAGTAGCCTACTGTAGCCTTTAACCTCCAGTAAATTAACATAGACCCTGCCAGATAGGGGTTGGAAGATTAGTTTCCATTAAAAATGGGCTAGTTTTCAGGGTCTATGTTTATTTACCAGAGGGTAATAGCCGCCTAAAATTAACTGGTTGGTGGTATACCTACCCCTCTGAAAAATATGAGTTCGTCAGTTGGGATGATGAAATTCAAAATATATGGGGAAATAAAAAATGTTCCAAACCACCAACCAGTTAATTAAACGTGAACCACTGTACTTACCCAACTCAAAACCATGTATACTTGGATGAAAAACAACTGTTGCCCATGATTGGCCTTTGGTTGAGCGACCCTTTGATGCCAACTTGGCTCAAGGATATCCAGCGAAAACCAAAAGAAACACCAAGGGATAACTCTGTACTTGGATCAACTGTGGGACAACTTGTAAATACATGGCAAATTCATGGTTGCCCGCAATCTAACCCGGCAACTCCTCCATTTTCTACCTGACACTCATACATTCCCCAATTTCCCTTGAAACAAATGGTGGTTTTCATGGGATTTCCATTGCCAGAACTTGCCTCGGATTGCAAAAGCTCGTTAGGCTTGGCCTGGCCACTTCCATAGGGCTGAGGGCTGAAACCATCAGGAATCCAAAAATGTTTATTTTTGTTGGTTCATGTTCATTAGCATCCTGTGAATGCATTTGTATGCTTCTTTCTGACTTTAGATCTTGATTTTTTTCAGCGATTTTTGCAGCTGAATGAAATGCCAAAAAGGACTTCCAGCAAGAAAGGTTGACCGACCTCCTATATGGTTGCTATGGTAGAATCCATGTTTTGGCTGCTGGGGATATCAATTGTTGTTTTACCCTTTCAACCCCGAGACATCAGTTACATGAAGCTTGAACACGGACAAAACAAATGCCATACAACATCATCATTGCAGATCTAGCCACTATCGGCTTACAATACTGAAATTATATGTATAGTTGACAAATTAGATACACTCCGGCAATAGAACATGGCAGTGGAAAATTACCCATCTATATACCTCTGGTTATTTAACATAGCCATGGAAAATCACCATTTTTGATAGGTAAACCATCTATAAATGGGCCATTTTCCATGGCATTCCATGGCTATGTTAAATAACCAGAGGGTAATTATAGTTGATGTGCCATTAGAACCTCCACTTAGTTGGAGGACTTTCACTTGCCATGTGATTACTGGAGGGCAGGTTTATCATGGGGTTTACCCACATCTCTGGTAAACTGAAATAGCTATGGAAAATGGACCAGTTAGTTCGATGATGTACCCATTTTCAAACAGTGGCTTTTCATGGGTTTTCTGAAAAACTTAGTGAAATTCACCAGAGGGTACAGTACCCTCTGGTAATTTAACATAGCTATTGAAAATCACCATTTTTAATGGGAAAATCCACTATTAATGGTACCTCCAAAGGTTTTTTGCTTGCGAACCTCCTCTTCCTGCATGGCTTTCAGCTTTACCCGGAGCTGTCGCAGCGACAGGTCGCGATCGCAAAATTCGTCGTCGCCGGGCGAGCAGCCCTGGTCCGCCTGGCGGATGGAACTGATGGAACTGATGGGACCATGGTGGGTTTGACCCTCTGGTAAACGAACATGACTGATGGGAAAAATACGATGTTCAATTGGTAAATCATGGAAGTAAATAACTAAATGTAACTAAATGTTACATTCAAGGTATTTGAGCCCAATTTTGAGGTATTTGAGGTGACCAGTTCAAGATCTTCAGGGATTATTTCTTCCCACTTTACAATTTCATTTGATTAAGGAATTATCCCACTTTCAGGGATATTTTCCCCAACATATCCCCGTTTCAGCAGCTGCTGCCGCATCAGCGGCTGCTGCCGCCACATCAGCGGCTGCTGCCGCGGCTTCAACTTCAGGCCTGCCCCGCAACGCCCGGGGAAGGAGCATTGGCAGGATAGATAAGTATTAAATATAGATATATTATACTATAAGTTAATTATATATATATAAATACATTATGTATCATGTATTTGCATGTATATATGATATATTTATATTAATGTATAAACACATATTCATCTGTATATATTATATTCAACGTATTGATATATTAGATAATATCATGTATGTAATAGTATTATAAACTTAAACCTATATTGGAACTATATGTTAATATAAAATAAGTAGACATTTTGTTGATAGAACCTTTAAACACTGAATCCTCACAGTCACTAGTGCAAAGCAAATTATTGCATCCAAAGCTATTTGGGCTCCACCCTGCTTTTCTGGGGGTGGCCAGTTGAAGTGTAGAAGGCTTTTGGGCCATGGTTCAAAACTTGGCTCAATTGTTGGCAGCCCGCAACGCAGCGAAGGCAAGCAACAATAGCTCTGCTCAGCCTGCAGCTAGCAGCAGCTCAGCTAGGTCTCAGCCTGCAGCTAGCAGCAACTCAGCTAGGTCTCAGCCTGCAGTAGCACCAGCAGCAGCAGCTAGCAGTGCACCACCAGCAGCATCAGCAGCAGGTAGCAGTGCATCAGCAGCAGCCGCCCCCAACTCCAAGTTGCATCGGATTTATGGGAGGTCGAGGGCATCACCCAAGTCGAAACCGAAGGCCAAACCAAACGCAGAGCCCAAAGCAGAGACAGATCCTAAACCACGAAAGAGACCCGCAAGCCGAGCAACAGTTTTGAAGAGGCCAAGCACCAAGAGGCTCAAGACCCCAGAGAATGTGGATGGTGATGAAAAAAGCAATGATGCCTTAGATCCAAATGATTCTTACTCTGATGACGTTTCTGTGTATCTTGGCAAAACACGTTTCTGTTTGGAAAACGAGTGTTTTCAAATGTCCTAGGCCTCACGTCAATGGTTTCCCCATGTTCCCCCTCGCTGTTCCCCCTTGCTGAGGGAATCTTTTCCGCTTCCCGAGTCACTTCAAGACTTGGAGACTCTTGCTCCAAGATTTGCCCAGATTTTCTTTGTTTCAACAGTCTAGTTGTTGGCTTGGCAACCAAGTTTTTCTTGATTTCGGAACATGTTGTCTAATTTGATCTTATTCCCAGCCTCTTAACCCTGTGTTGCGGTGAAAGGAATTGGCCAAAGGTTCTTCTCCAGCGGTGTGCGGCTTGGTTTGGAGAGGACTTTCTAAAGCATCAGCTCACCCGCCCTCAGAATGTGTGCACGTTGTTTTCGGGGGTTGAGTGTCCACGCCAAGCTTGGAGTCTCATAAGCGAAGCTGCGTGGGAGCTCTGGTCTGTGGAGACGGGCTTACGTTTCGTATGTGCTGTTCTTCAGCTAAGCAGTAATTTCAACTTGTTTCCCCTTTTTTGTTTGGTATTTCTATGATTATTCACTTAAATTCTCATCATGATTTTGGTTCGGGTTTTAATGTTTTCACTTTGGGGTTCCTAAACATTGTTCATTCTTGCATTGCCAAAGTTATATTCCCCCCAGTTAGGTGGAGAACGACAAGAACTGCCAGCAGTGGATCCGGTCCCTGTATCCCAACGACTGCTTGTTCGGCAACATATTTCACCTGATGGTCAATGGGGACAACATCCCGAAAGACAAACCCTTGGACCCAAAGAAGATTCGCTTTAAGTCCACATGCCATTGCTTGACCCACAAGAAGGAATGCCCATTGCCAGACTTTGAAGATTTGCTTGCTGTCTTGGGGGCGCCATGTGTGTTGTTCAGCCGGTTTCTTGACATTTAATTTGCACACTTGGTTTATACCCCACAAGGTTCTGACTCCCCTTGATCGAAAAGAACACGCATTTCCTGCTTATCATCCGAGGCTGGGTGCCCGCCAGGGGTTCAAGGACATTCATCGTGCTCAAGTGCACCAAGTGGCAACAGCATTTATGAACAAGTCTTCAGGTAGCGTTCATGAGAACGTGCAGGGTTACGATGATGCCCCCCTACGCAAAGACTGCAAGCATCAGATCGACATGGCTAAGACACTTCTCTTTGCTGAGAAACATATCCCATGTTTTCTGTCTTTAAATGGGCTAACAAAAATTAGTAATTAGTCATGTTGGCATGCTTTCTTCTCCGCGCCTTGCTGACTTGCCGAGGCTGTCTCCATCGCAGTTTGGCTCACCATCCTCGAGGCCCCGGCAGTACCGTCTTACGTGGTGTGACCAGAAAAGAGCTTGGAACCATGACCCTTGTTCCTGTTCAAGTGTTTGTTTTATGCCTTTGATTTGTTGAACCCCCTGTTCAACTGTTTCCTACTAAGTCTTACGCTCCCTCTTAACCAGTATTACAGTGCCCAAGCTGGAGCTTAGGCCAAGAATTTCCAAGAGATCACTGATGCAATCCTTGCTCCGCACAATTCAATTTCCAAGATGACGCCGGAAATCTTTGCAATCGATGAATCTCCCCCGGAGGAAGTTTTTGAGAAGGGACTTCCTCAGCATTTTGGCTTTCATTTGGTCAAAGCAGGATATTTGTTTGAAGGGTTCTGCGTTCATGTTGGTGATTAGGAAAAATTTTGGGAGGATCATCCCGCTTAGTAGGTGGTTAGCAACTGGGGCCATAACCTGTCTATCAAGGGGGGCAGTCCACTTAGGACAATTATACAAACGATGGTGAACAATCTATAAAATTCTTACTAAGTCAGATTACCCTCGAAATAGGGTGTTTTGATTTAAAGCTATTGCCCACCCGCAGGAACAATAAAGCTGCTCCTGCCATCTCAGGTCTATGGTCATCAGCTTGGCCAAGTACCGCATGGCTTTCCCCAACAAAAAGATGTTTGACCTGAGCCAGTCAATCGAAAGAGCTCGGACGGATCTCAAGCATGGGGACATGTTGTGCCTTGCAACCAGTTCAACACGCCTATGGTCAGAGTCCCTGGGTCGCTGTCTGAGTGGAAAGGAAAAATTGAAATCACTCTTGTACCCAATCGAGAAATTGGATGACACGTCCAATGAATTTCCAGAGCGGGTCTTGACAAAATTTGCCGGAAATGGCATGTTCCTACCAAATGTAGGATGGGCAATGCTTTGCCATGTCCTAAATGTCCTTCCTCTAGAGCAGTGACTGTGTTCCAGCTTCTTGGGGCGTCAAAAAGAACCTGTGTGGAACAGAACTTTGATGATCCCAACATTCTTTTTTACCATCATCGTACTGCTGACCATGATTAGCTCCGTCATCAATATGTTTTGGTCCCAGCTTGATGATCCCCATTTGTTATGACCCAATATGCGGCGCCTGCTCCATCTCCTCGTGGCAGGCTGCCAAATCCAGCCCGCTGCCTGGCAAAGTACGGGCACCAAGTTGAAGGTTTGAAACTTCAGGGTAGTATGGTGGCCATGTGTGTTTGCAGGTCTTCACGCATGCACTTCTGAAGCCATTTGGCAAATTTCGCAAAACATACCGCAAAGCTAATCGATGATAATATTTTTGATTCCATCTTCAGTTACGACCAAGATGAAAAAATGATCGAAGGATTTAAACCGCGTAAACATTTACAGGAATGTCATATTGCTGGTGAATTTCATATTGCTGACAATTTTTATTCTGTTGACCTTCGGTCTTACCGGCTATGGAGCATGGCACGGTAGATGAAACTATTTGGACCAGAGGGCCCAGAGCGCAGCCGCCCTGATCCAAAGAAGGCTGCTAAGAGACCATTCCAAGTAGAACCAGAAGAAGCAGGCCAGCTGGAACCCCTATAACCCTTCAAGTGTAATGTTTTTCCCAACTGCTGCCGTTTGACTTTTTTGGAGAGGAAATTGCTAGCATGTCCAGCCCTGAGGGACACAGCCAAAGAGGAGACCCAAAAAACCAACCGTTTTTCATCGAGAACCTGAAGAAGATCGAAAAAACATATCCGGGATTGAGTCAGGGAGAGAAGTGGGCACCCTTTTTGGCAATGAACCTGAAGAGCCTTCGCATTCTCATTCATCATCGTCGGAATCAGAACCCGACAAGTCTTCTGTTTTCAATTTGGGGTGGCAACAGTTGAACATGGCTGGGAAAGCCAACTTTGCCCGGAATGCTGCTGAAGAGGGAAAGTTGCCCCGAAAAAAACGGCCATATGACAATCAGAAACGTGCTGCCCAGGCTGCTTATACACGAAAGAGTGGGCAGTTCAAGGAAAATGGGACTTCCCAGAAACGTGTGCTGGATGTAGTCTCCAGGGATATTTGTTTATGTAACTGGGTGTGAATTTATTTATTTTTTTTCTTTGCAGCAACCAATTATTTTGTTTTGTCCAGCTGCAACTATATGAACACGATATCAAAATCTTGACCTACATCCTGAACTCCGCCAGGTGCTCGACAGAAGTGCTTCTGCCAGTACCAGGTCAAAGAGCTCCATGCTTTTTTGGGGGAATTCTGGTCCCTTCGGAAGCAGGATCAAGATAGCCTTGATTCTTTGATCAATTAGTTCCTTTTTTTGTTGGCATTACATATTGGGTACCTGAAGGTGATACAGTAGCAGGAATGTTTTTTTCTTCGGGAAATGACAAATAAGTTGACCACTGCAATGGATGGAACTGGGGCGGTGGAGAGCATGAACTTCTTGGGCCAAACAGTCGGCTACACCTGCTTGGCTACAATATTAGGGATTGGGAAATCACGCTTAAAGAAGGCGATGAATAGTGTTCCAGATCTACGCTTTGGAAAACAGAAAAACATTTCCCGCAAAGACACATGGAGCGTGGATTCTTTTCTGAGTCTTCAATACCAGAATGTAGCTGAAACGTTACCCGACAGGTGCGCAGTCAAAAAACATCATGATCATCATGATGATGTTGATGTCGGTGCAAGTTTTTTTCAAACAAATGAATTTTGAATTCCTTTATTGTACCGAGCGCGTTTCCCTACTAGGTTTGTCCGCAGAGGGCGTGCTGCCAAGAAGGATGATCCAGAATTTGATATCGTAAGCGGTGTCGAGGATTCAGAACTGGTTTCGTGGTTGGAGAAGCCCGGTTTGGGTCCAGCACTACAACTGATTCAACAGCCAACTGACAAAAAGAAAATGACTAAATACCTACCCCCAGGCAGTATCTCTGACTTGTTCGAGCACTATCAATCTGCTCGCAAGCTGGTTGGTGCCAAGAGTGTCTCGTGCCCAGACCTGGATTAAAGTCACGCTGTCCTCATGGTCAATATATAGTTTGGGATATGAGCCAAAACAAAAAGAAGTAGAGTCCTCATGTTCCTTTACTTCCCAGACACAATCCCAGGTATGCCACCTTTTTGCGGGTCTTTAAAGATCGCTGGCAAGACGTCTTAAAGTTCAGGGAGAAGAATTTGCATCTTGATATAGTATTGCAAGTGGATTTTAAGATTGTTCTTTGAAACCCCGGCAATACATCAATGAGCTCGATTCACATCTTAGTGGATTTGATATGAATTCATGCCAGTCATCCCAAGGTTTTCAAGGTGTGAGTTCTGCTACCACCAGACCCAGCAAATTTCAGACCGCTCCGCCTCTCTGGAGGAAAAGCTGTGCGCCGTCAAGGTGTACAGAGAGCACCTGCATTCACAGTATTGTGACAGGACTGTGCAATGGTCGTTGGAGGAGGCATCAAGGGACCCGTCCAGTGGGATCCTTACGATCCTGCTGGACGGGATGGATCAAGCTAAATTTAGATTGCCACGGCATCCAGGGCATAGGGCGGTGTCATCAATGATACTTCATTTCAAATTAGAAAAGCTTTTGGCTTTTGAACAAGTTTTCATGTGATCCAAGCATGTGACCCCAAGAAGTTGACATTTAACCTTCTGCGGGTTCCAAAAAACAATCCAAGGGCCAATGTCATACGACCATCCCTGAAGATCCACGGAGCGTGGGCAGTGGGTTCCTTGGTCTGTCACATTTTTCGTTTCAGCCGCATATTTTTCAACGGCGTTACCACTGAATCTGTCAAGGTAAAATGTCAAAGTTCATTTTTCTGTTCAAGGGAAAAATATATCACATGGGAAGGTTGGGTTCTTAACCTCTTCGTCTTGGATGACACTTTGAAACACGATGCCTCGTGTATCTGTGAGTGCGTGGCGTTGACATTGGAAGAGGTGGTCCAAATTGCCCAAGAACGACAAGTTGCAGTTCCCCACACGGTCATAATTATGTCTGACAATTGTGTCAGGGAGTGCAAAAACCAGTACTTCCTGTTGTATTTGGCAAATCTCTGTGCCAAATATAAAGTCAGGGTCTCCGGTCTCCTCAACTTGAGGAAAGCACATTCCCACTCTGCAATTGACCAATTGTGGGGATTGATCGCCCGAAGAATTGCAAGTTGTGACAAACTCTATTCGCCTGCTAGTGTCATCACGACCATCACCCAGGAGTTGAACCGACCCAGCCTCCGCAGCTGGATAGGAATGAACTCCAAGATCAACTGCCAAAAGCTTGATGCCGTGCGAACCTGGCGAGATCAATTTCAACAAGCTCAGCGGGTGGGATACAGTGGAGGGCTTCTAGAAGATGATACAGCAAATCATTGCTATTTGATGATGTTGCGCAGAGGCCATGTCAATGTTTCCTATTTTATTACCGGGCCATCATGGTGGTCTGTAAGTCCTTCCAGCCATTAATTTTAAACCAAATATTAACTATGACTATTATGTTCTTACCCTTGGGGGAATCAGCACATAGACATAGACACTGAAAATTTGGAAACCCTGACAACGATGATTCGATGATTGTTGGGATTCAAAATGGCCAATCACTGTGTGCCTTTTGGAAAAACCTTGCAGATCTCCCGGAACAGCTAGCTGCTAACATGGAGACAGGGTCCCTGCGGGCCGCACCAAACCCATGCGATGTTGTCATGCTCATCAAGAAGTATATTTCATCAGAGAGTTTATCTCAACCGCCGCTCCGGGTCATGACTCCCCACCGCGCTTCCCTGGCAGGGTTGGTTCCAACTCAAAAGTAGCATGGGGCTGGAATTGGTATTTCTTTAACTGATGATTAATTATTGTGTTTGGTGGATTTGGATCGGTATTTCAACCATTTATTCTCTGAGCTTAATTTTATTTCATAATTTCATTTCGGTTTCTTGTCCCACCGGCGTTTGTATTCAAGGCATCCCAACAACTTCAACGCAAACTTCCGAGATCAGTGTATCAAAGTTGCTGAAGCAGTCCGGAAAAGTTATGGCCCAGAATACCGGGAGAGCGTGGACTATTTGATTGCCTTGGCCCGGAACAGCCTCTACTTACAAGCCAACCTACAGGCTCTGCCATGGCATGCAGTGATGGGCAGTGAACCGGGGGTTGGGGACCCTGTCAACCGATTGCACCCGTCAGTGCTAAATGCACTGGCACCTGCGGTGCCTCTGCGAGCTGTCTTTGGTGGGAACCGCCGGTTGTAGTTGGCCTGCGGAAGCTTTGTCTTTGACGGTTTTCTCTTGTAAACCAATTAAAAATAATCATGTGGTTGAGTAATGAAAACACGCGGTGTCAAGGCCATGAAAGGTTCCCATGTGAAGTTGTAGATCCTAGGATCCAATAACAGTTGTCCGTCGCTCATTCCGATTGAAAATGGCAACAGTAAATCAAACAGGGTGGGAAGATGGAATTACACCTTTTGTGAGATGGTTTGCTATGCCCAGGTAGTTTCCAACCTTGAATTTGGAACCCATCTCATGTTTCCCACAATTTCCCACCATACCATTTGGATTTGAAACATGGGATCAATGAAGATATTGTTTTACTTCAACTTGATAGTAACAAATTGTTTTGAAGCCTTCAGGAAATATTTCAAAATAAGAATGCAAAAAAGGATCTCTTGGAATCCCTATGGCCCCCTGGCATTGGGCGCCGCGGCTCCAGTGTGCAGCCCAGGTGTGTTGCTCTTGCCTGCCGGAGAAGGTGCTAGATGGGAAGGGGGTTGTTATTTGTTGTTGCTACGATCTTACCATCAGAAAAGTAGAAAACCATGGAAGTGGTCTGCAGCATCCAAATTCATCATCAGAAAAAGCGACGTTGAAAGAAAATGGATTGCAGTACATGTGATTTTTTCTTGATGCCATGCAAACCTCATTCGCTTAACAACTTTGTCCAGCACTAGCCTCCGAACCAGGTTCTGGTGGCTCCGTCGCGCCAGGACAACCTGTTGGTGGGGTGGCAAACCAGATTTACAGATGTGGGATTCACCCCAGGGAAGCTGAACCAACTCTGAAAAGATAGAAAAGTCTTTGAGATACCAACTTCATTACATGTTAATATATCCAAATAGTACCCCTAGGCCAGATGGTTTTGGTGGTCCGGGTTCAGAAACAAAGAGTTTTCCCCTACAAAGCCCACAAGCATAGGATTACAAGAGATTTCCCTTTGAATTAGGGTTCCAAACAATTGTGGTTCCAAAATATGTGGGTGGTCCAACATGCCCATGTTGCAACCCCATTCAAGGGAACATTGTCTAGTAGAAATTTCCATTCACTCCGGAACCCCGTTCAACTGCTTTAAAACTCAATGGGCTGCTTGACCCAAATCCAAGGACTTGTAGGTATCCATTGTTTTCAACATGGACTTGGTAAACAAATCCCTTCAATGGGAATTACATATACTTGTTCCAAACTTATTCTTGGCCCTTATAATTTCAAGGTGTCAAACACCAGCCATAACTAAGATATATTACCCAAGGCATCTTTTGTTCAGGGGTGCCATTTAAGCAAAATCAATGGACTTTGGGTTATTGGTCCAAGAAAATCGATGGGGCATGGGGGTTCCGGTTTCCCAAAATCGATGGTCATGGGGGTATCGGTTTCCCAAAATCGATGGTCATGGGGGTATCGGTTTCCCAAAATCGATGGTCATGGGGGTATCGGTTTCCAAAAATCGATGGACATGGGGGTTCCGGTTTCCCAAAATCGATGGTCATGGGGGTTCCGGTTTCCCAAAATCGATGGTCATGGGGGTATCGGTTTCCCAAAATCGATGGTCATGGGGGTATCGGTTTCCCAAAATCGATGGTCATGGGGGTATCGGTTTCCCAAAATCGATGGTCATGGGGGTATTGGTTTCCAAAAATCGATGGACATGGGGGTTCCGGTTTCCCAAAATCGATGGTCATGGGGGTATCGGTTTCCCAAAATCGATGGACATGGGGGTTCCGGTTTCCCAAAATCGATGGTCATGGGGGTATCGGTTTCCCAAAATCGATGGTCATGGGGGTTCCGGTTTCCCAAAATCGATGGTCATGGGGGTATCGGTTTCCCAAAATCGATGGACATGGGGGTATCGGTTTCCAAAAATCCAGATTTTCAATGGACTCCCCGGGCTAGAGTCGATTGAAAATCTAGGATAAAAAAGTCCATTGATTTTGATGAAGCAGCTCCCAAAGAAAGTCAATGGACTCTGGGGGGGGGAGTCCATTGAAAACCTTAGGTTTTCAAGGTCCGGCATTGACTTTGTTGTGGGCCACCTGTTGGGATATCAATGTTCAACCTGGAAAACATAGGGTTTTCAATGGTCTCTGGGGGGTAGGGTGCATTGAAAATTATGTTAGGGCTCCAACGGAAAATCAATGGACAATAATGCTCCTCATGTTGTCACTTTGACACCGATTCCCATCAGCCATCTTTTGCCCACAGGGTCTATCCAAAGACATGTTGGCCAACCCCTTCCTGAAAGTAGCCAAGCAGCTCTCAACGCCAGTCAAGAAGAAGGAGGAAGTCAAAGGTGAGGACTTCACTCCAACTCCTGTTGCGGCAAAGAAGGCTTGCACTACGTTTGAGAGATGGGTGAAACAACAAGAAGGGGATACCTCTTTGTTGCGGGATGCTTTGACCCAAGACTACTGTTTTTCAGGTAGTCTACATTACATGATTTTACAAGCTATCTAAAGGGGAACTAACTGATCCTTGGTTTATATGATTAATCCTTAGTATGGTTTATTTAAAATGAGCTGGCTGCTGCAGGCCTACAAGTCTAAAGGTCTAAAGGGGAAGTGATCCTTGGTGTGTTATCGCATTACTTAGGAAATGTATGACTTCATGGCGAGCTTTGAAGAGAACACTGATGGTGACTATCGCTCTACTTCTCACCCAGCTGATGCAGTTCCCCATCTGTTGGCTTCAGCCAATGCCGAGCACAATTCTTTGCGAATCAAAGAGCTGGATAGTTGGTACCGCCTCTATGCCGAGAAGAGGGAGAATCCCCTTCTGGTCAAATCTTGCTCATCTTTTGTCCCAACCTCAACACTCAAAGTTTGGAAACACATTTTTAAACTTACACATTTACACCTAAAGTTTGGAAACACATTTTTGCTCAGATTTTGCCCCATTTTTTTGTGAAAAAAATGTAGTTCTAAGGTCTTGGATAGAAGCATGGAGAATGACACCTTGAAGTTGCCCATCTCGGCCCTGAAGTGCCTTTTCTCATGTCCGGCATTACTATGATTATGATGTTACAACATGCATGGGTTTACCATGTAGTTTTTGATTTATCCTTGTTTGTCCCCTTAGCTTCCCTAGAGCTCTCTGAGCTTAAGGTTCACCCCACCGACAGATGGGATGCCTTGCATCCGGGACTGGGTGACAACTTGGGAGTCAATGGTGTGCGCTGGAGTGGACTTGGGAAGGGAACCTCTGTCCTGCAACGTTTCTTGCTTCATACTTAAAACAAGTTTTGGGTGATACCCCAGAAAGATTTGAATAACATATTGTTTTCTGTTTGGGATCTAGATCTGAAAGTTTGGCACGTTCTGCATAGAAAGCAAAGGTCGACTTTGGCGAGACGCCACAAGGCTGTCCATGTCGAAATTATTTGAACTCTACACCCCGCTATTTTGAATACTTCTGTGGGATTCCCTGGGTGTTACATGGGATTTGGCACTTTTTCTTTATGGGGGCCTTCTTTTGCTAGTTTGGTCCCCCTGCCCGCATCAGGTGGAAAGATTACCTTGACAGAGGGGAGCATCGATTTGGTCAAAGGCTTTACGAAGGCATCAGTCATCGCCTTTGTTTTGCTGAGCCTGGCGGAGTGCGACGTGAACACAGAGTGGGCAAAGATTCAGCCTTTCTGCAGGTTTTTAGACCGAGCTTGGCTTTTACCCATTCACGACACTAGGCTTACTTAGGCAAAACTCAGCGCAAGTTTTCAGAAAGACTGCTTTTCAACGTTGACTGATAAGTTTTTTGGTTGGAAAAAGTTAACCAGAAGAAAAAGGTTTTGATTTTTTCACAAAGAAACCCACTGAGTTACTAAATGCTTTTGGTTTTTGATCTGTTTTGGCTCGTAGCTGAGGTCAGTGTTGACCAGAACAGAGTGGAGCAGTGCTTCGAAAATTTAGTGCTCAGCTATAGAGGAAGCGAAAGGCAGCCACCTCACGTGCTTTCTTTGGCACTGACTTTTAGCCGGGTGATGCAGGACTATGCCCAAGAAGGTCGACATCCAGCTTCGTGGAACACGGAGGAACGTTTGGCCAATGTGGTCCAGAACTTCAATTCACAGGATAGCGTGCTGTCTCGCTGGGCGATTGATGAGGATCGCCAAAAGGCCATCCTGAACCTTTTGATTGGGACCTCGGAACATGCACGACAGATCATATCCGGCCACTTGGCTTCCACAAGTGGAAAGAATGCAGCTTCACATCAGAGTTGCTCAAGAGCACGCGATGGTTGCAGAACGCGCTTCCGAAAGGTTGCAAGCACATTTTCAAAAAATTGCTCGTCGTGGATGAGGAGATTCAAGAAGAGTTTTTGAAGAACCACGTGGCACACTGGATCCATGCTACTCGCAAATCCCGTCCATCAGCGAAGTCCAAGTTTCGACCCAGCCAGCAGGAATGGGACAAGCTTGTGTCATACACATGCATCATGGTCGCTTGCAAGAGGGAGGCCAAGGAGTTCTACAAGGAGGACACCGAAAAGGCTGACGAGGTGGTTACGAAGTTGAACAATGCTTTCATGTCCAGGCTTGAGTAGGGGGGGAACGGTTTTCAAAGAATGTGTTTGAAACGTTTTGACAAGCAAGATCTTTGAAGTTAACAGCCAATGGCTCATTTTTTCATGGGGTCCGTGTAGGCTTTTGTGAGGAAGTGCCCCAAAATAAGGCTCTTCCCAATGAAAAAAAGTCAAAAAAGGAAACATGGCACCCTGCAGGGACTACATGTCCGAAGTCATGGCGTGCATTGACAGTGCTGTTCCGAACTGGAATGTCCGCCACCTATCCTTGTGGAGTGAGTTGGTTTGCCCAGAAGTTCCGGAGACGGACACGGTGGATTTGGAAGCCGTGGAGGAGGCCACTGCAATTGCTCTCTACCAAGAGGTGAAATCCAAGTTGTCGTCACTTTGATGAAAAGCTTGCTTTTTGGTTTTTGTCTTGTATGATGATGTTGTTATTTGAAAAACTCATATCATTTTTCAAAGCCATATTGTCAAGAAGTCCATTTCAGGGGGGTGACAGGGACACAAAAAAAATTACCCCCGAGGAGGGTAATTTTTTGCTTCTTTTGTCAAACAGGTTTTGAGTAATAGTCCATGTCATTGCCATTTCCTGCTAGGCTTGATGAGACTGCTTGGGCATCTTACCGGCGACTGTTGACCAAGAAGGCAGCACGAGATCATGTTGTCACTGTTCAGCACGCCAAGGCCCAGAACACTATCGGCTTGGGGAGCCTTGGCTTTTGTTTCAAAATTCAAACCATTTTCCAAATCATACCATACTTTTTATTTTTCAAAACCATCACGACAAGTTTTGCAAAAGACCCTGGACTGCATCTGGACCGAAGGTCTTGAAATATAAAGTCGAGGCTAATAACAATTGTGAAATTATTCTTTAACCCGGAGGGTCTTGAAATCAATCGTTAGAGATGGTTAGAGCTGATTGGGTTTGTTCTGTCATCCCATTCCCTAAGGATTGCGGAATCCTACATGGAGAAAAATTGCAATGTGAACATGGTGAAAGACCTCGGTACCATGCCCAATGTTGATGCCTGGCTGAAGCAGGCTGCTGCAGAGTTGAAGGCCGGGGGTCGTAGAAAGACTGGTTGATCAACTTCATAATTTTATGATTTGCATGATTACACATGCTAAATTTCATAATTCATGTTTTTTAAACTGAGAAAATATTTAAAAAGCGTTATATTTCCTGGGTAGGTGGAGCTAAGTCCAAAACAAGCAAATAGTGGTATCTTGCAAAATTGGTCGAACAACTGATCCGGACAGGACGGTTGGTATGATGTCTGCGCGCTGTAGAGGGCCCCAATAAGAATCTTATTCCCTTCCTGGACCCTTTCTCCTGTGGGCCCTTCAGATAGACTTTCTTCTTTTTGGGAACCGTAGTCTCGCCGCGGCGTGTACCAAAGCATAGTTGACTTCTCAAAAGCTTTCAAATTTTGGAATGTATGCGAGGCCAGAGTCGGCTTTCGAGCTGTGCATGTTGTGAGGCGTTGTGTTTTTGTCAATTTTCGCATTTTTGATCTGCGTCTCCCCACATTCCATTTGGGCAAATTTCACATAGCTCAGTCCAAAAGTGACGGTGTGTTCAAGAACTTGCGGCATGAGTATAAACCATGATTCTTTTGGTGTTGCAATTCTATTGAGGTATCTGTGTCTGAATGCAGGACAGAAAGAACCTTGTCCCCTTACAGCTTGTTTGGGTGATGATGATGATGATGATGATGATGATGAAAAAGTATGACATAAACCTTACCATGCCTCCTGATGCCAATACATTACATGCAGCCAGCCAGGAGCACACCCAAATTGTGACAGCTATTGTGTGAGCTGGTCACTCCTCGGTAACGCTTATGCCAAGTGTTTGACAGGAGATAATTTCTGGAGGTGATACCAACAGACTTCAAAACTAGTTTCATCAATTTCTTTCAGAGCGCATGCCAACAAATTTGATTTGGAAATTCGAATTGGGAAGAAACAAGGAAGTGGTAACCAGAAAACTACGCTGGACCCGTTCCACGTCCAAACTCCAAATCGAGGGCACAAGGGCACACATGCCCGAACAAAGAAAACTTGGCCCCAAACATCTTTTAGTGAAATTAGTTGTCGATGCAATATCTTCCATGGAAACGACTTTAAACTGTTTCTTCTGCGGTAGAAGTTTGATGGGGCTTGCTTTCCTTGGGCATAACACAGCACATTCAAAAGGAGGTATAAGTACAGTACGTATATATTCTTTTCACTCCCGGGCCCGAGTGAATGCCCCAAGCTACTAGAGAAAATACTTTCAAAAAGGCCTTTGGGCACTCCAATGTGATTGCCTGCGCAGCCAGTATAGTTCATCATTTTGAATTCTCCCTTGGGTTTGGGCCTGCCACACAAATCAAACACAGATGTCCTTTCTCTCGGACTCACAAGTGAAGGGCTAAACTTTGATTTGTTATGGGGCCCTCAAAAAGATATCGTTTTTTTTGGAACTATAATCCTGTGAACCATGCTACTCGTATCACCTAGTTTAGGTGCCTTCAAAAAATATAGTTCCTTTTTCTTGGAAACATAATTTGTGTCTTCAAACAAATATAGTTCCCTTATCTGGACCTATGATTTGTGAGGCTGCGCTTTTCCTGCTTTGGGAGCCTTCCCAACAAACATACTGATTTCTCGGAACTATAATCTTTGGGGCTGCCCTTTTCAAAAGTTTCGGAGCCTTCCAAAAAATATAGCCCGATTTTTTGGATCTATGATTTTTAAAGCCGCGCTTTTGCAGGTTTGCCGCCCCGACCGCTCCAAAAAAAAGTTCCTTTGTTTGGAACTACAATCTTTGGGGCTGCGCTTTCGCATGTTTCGGAGCCTTCCTAAAATGTTTTTCCCTTTTTTTGGAACTATTATAATTTTTGAAGCTGCTTTTTTGCACGTTTAGGACGCTCCCAAAAATATAGTTCCTTTCTTTCAGGTTTGGTGGCCATCCCAAAAATATAGTTCTTTTTTTTCCGGAACTATAATTCTGGAAGCTGTGTTTTTTTCAGGTTTGAGGGCCCTCCCAAAAATATAGTTCCTTTTTTTCCGGAACTATAATTTTTGAAGCTGTGTTTTCTCAGGTTTGGGGGCCCTCCCAAAAATATGTCCTTTTTTTCCGGAACTATAATTTTTGAAGCTGTGTTTTCTCAGGTTTGGGGGCCCTCCCAAAAATATAGTTCCTTTTTTTCCGGAACTATAATTTTTGAAGCTGTGTTTTCTCAGGTTTGGGGGCCCGCCCAGAAATATAGTTCCCTTTTTTCCGGAACTATAATGTTTGAAGCTGTTTTTTTTTGCACGTTGGGGACGCTTCCAAAAATATAGTTCCTTTTTTTCCGGAACTTTAATTTTTGAAGCTGTGTTTCTTCAGGTTTGGGTGCCCTCCCAAAAATATAGTTCCTTTTTTTCCGGAAATATAATTTTTCAAGCTGTGTTTTTTCAGGTTTGGGGACCCTCCCAAAAATATAGTTCCTTTTTTCCGGATCTATTATTTTTGAAGCATTTTTGAAACTGTGTCTTCTCAGGTTCGGGTGCCCTCCCAAAAATATAGCTCCTTTTTTTCCGGAACTATAATTTTTGAAGATGTTTTTTTTGCACGCTGGGGACGCTCCCAAAAATATAGTTCCTTTTTTTCCTCAACTGTAATTTTGGAAGCTGCGTTTTTTCAGGCTTGAGTGCCCTCCCAAAAATATAGTTCCTTTTTTTTCGGAACTATAATTTTTGAAGCATTTTTGAAACTGTGTCTTCTCAGGTTTGGGTGCCCTCCCAAAAATATAGCTCCTCTTTTTCTGGAACTATAATTTTTGAAGCTGTGTATTTTCACGTTTGAGGGCCCTCCCAAAAAGATAGTTCCTTTTGTTTGGAAACTATGTTTGTCCAAAGTTGTTGATGTTGCGCTGCTAGCTTTGGATTTTTCAAGTTGGGAAGTCAGTGCCCCGAAAAAAGTTGGTATATTGAAAAATTATTGGCTCAAAAGGATTCAAAGCGAGGAAAGAAAAAAACACAAATCCAGGCACCAAAAAAATATAACCCCTGAAAAAAATTATAATCCCTGAAAAAAAATAAAGTTCCAGAAAAAAAGGAACTATAATTATAATGCCTTTTTCACCAAAAAATGTACATACTTTTTTTGTTTGTTTTTCCTTTTTTCCATTTAAAAAAACAAAAAAGTATATATACCGAGGGTGAAAACAAGGGTTGTATATATACTTTTTTGTTTTTTTACATGGAAAAAAGGAAAAGCAAACAAAAAAAGTATGTACATTTTTTGGTGAAAAAGGCATTATAATTATAGTTCCTTTTTTTCTGGAACTTTATTTTTTTTCAGGGATTATAATTTTTTTCAGGGGTTATATTTTTTTGGTGCCTGGATTTGTGTTTTTTTCTTTCCTCGCTTTGAATCCTTTTGAGCCAATAATTTTTCAATATACCAACTTTTTTCGGGGCACTGACTTCCCAACTTGAAAAATCCAAAGCTAGCAGCGCAACATCAACAACTTTGGACAAACATAGTTTCCAAACAAAAGGAACTATATTTTTGGGAGGGCCCTCAAACGTGAAAATACACAGCTTCAAAAATTATAGTTCCAGAAAAAAAGAAACTATATTTTTGGGAGGGCACCCACACCTGAGAAAAAACAGCTTCAAAAATTATAGTTCCGGAAAAAAAGGAACTATATTTTTGGAGGGGCCTCAAACCTGAAAAAGCACAGCTTCCAAAATTATAGTTCCGGAAAAAAAGGAACTATATTTTTGGGAGCGTCCCCAACGTGCAAAAAAAACAGCTTCAAACATTATAGTTCCGGAAAAAAGGGAACTATATTTCTGGGCGGGCCCCCAAACCTGAGAAAACACAGCTTCAAAAATTATAGTTCCGGAAAAAAAGGAACTATATTTTTGGAGGGACCTCAAACCTGAGAAAACACAGCTTCAAAAATTATAGTTCCAGAAAAAAAGAAACTATATTTTTGGGAGGGCACCCACACCTGAGAAAACACAGCTTCAAAAATTATAGTTCCGGAAAAAAAGGAACTATATTTTTGGAGGGGCCTCAAACCTGAAAAAACACAGCTTCCAAAATTATAGTTCCGGAAAAAAGGGAACTATATTTTTGGGAGGGCCCCCAAACCTGAGAAAACACAGCTTCAAAAATTATATTTCCGGAAAACAAGGAACTATATTTTTGGGAGCGTCCCCAACGTGCAAAAAAAACAGCTTCAAAAATTATAGTTCCGGAAAAAAAGGAACTATATTTTTGGAGGGACCTCAAACCTGAAAACACAGCTTCAAAAATATAGTTCCGGAAAAAAAGGAACTATATTTTTGGGAGGGCACCCAAACCTAAAAAAACACCGCTTCCAAAATTAAAGTTCCGGAAAAAAGGGAACTATATTTTTGGAAGGGCCCTCAAACCTGAGAAAACACAGCTCCAAAAATTACAGTTCCGGAAAAAAAGGAACTATATTTTTGGGAGCGTCCCCAACGTGCAAAAAAAACAGCTTCAAACATTATAGTTCCGGAAAAAAGGGAACTATATTTCTGGGCGGGCCCCCAAACCTGAGAAAACACAGCTTCAAAAATTATAGTTCCGGAAAAAAAGGAACTTTATTTTTGGGAGGGCACCCAAACGTGCAAAAACGCAGCTGCAAAAATTTTAGTTCCGGAAAAAAAGGAACTATATTTTTGGGAGCATCCCGAACGTGCAAAAAACAGCTTCAAAAATTATAGTTCCGAAAAAAAAGGTATATATTTTTGAGTGTCCCAAACGTGCAAAAAAACAGCTCCAAAAATTATAGTTCCGGAAAAAAAGGAACTATATTTTTGGGAGGGCACCCAAACCCAAAAAAACACAGCTTCCAAAATTATAGTTCCGGAAAAAAAGGAACTATATTTTTGGGAGCGTCCCAAAGGTGCCAAAAAAACAGTTTCAAAAATTTTAGTTCCAAAACAAAGGAAAAAATAGGAAGGCTCCGAAACATGCAAAAGCGCAGCCCAAAGATTGTAGTTCCAAGAAAAAGGAACTATATTTCTTGGAAAACACCAAAACCTGGAAAAGCGCATTTTCAAAATCATCCAATAAAAAGGACCCCATATTTTCTGGAAGGCTCCGAAACCTACGCAAGCACAGCGTCAAAAATTATAGTTCCCAAAAAAAAGGAACTGTATATCTCGCGGAAGGCTCGGAAACCTGGAAAAGTGGAGCGTCATATAGCTCAAAGAAAATCAAGAAAGAAAGACACAATATTTCTTAGAAGGTTTCCAAGCCGGGAAAAGGACCGCCCAGAGATATTGTTTGAAGGTCTCCCAAACCCGGAAAAGGGGAGTTTCAACGATTATAGACAAAAGAGAAGGATCTATATTTGTTCAAAGGCTCCGAAACTTGCAAAAACGCAGTTTCAAAAATCATAGCTCCAAAAAACATCAAAAAACAAAGTATTTTTTTAGAGCGAAAGCATCGCCCAAAAAAATTGAAAGGAACCATATTTCCACATAAGGGAGGGCTCTAAAACAAGAACAGCACATCACCCAAAGTTATAGCTGCAAAAAGAAGAAGCAATTTTTGGATGGTTCCAAAAACAAGAAAAACCCAAAAAATATTGTTCAAACATGTTCAAACACCAAGGGAGAAATATATGTTGAAAAGGTTCCAAGCACCGCTCGCAAATCTAAAACCGTTTCGTGCCCAGCTGAGGAAAAAAACGATAGAAAATGAAGGAGCCGGTCTTTCTGGTTGCCAGCTCAAGGACCACCAAACATATAGCTCAAAATCGTACCCTAGTTAAAAGAACAACCACTTTCTGAAAGCAATAACTCCGACAAGCAGTAAGCATGAGTTTGGCGGCCTTGCGGTGCTATCATATGGGAAAGAACTGCACAAAATGTTTTTTTTTGGGTGCCACTATGGAAGACATAGACACCGCGGAAACACTGTTTATTTGAAACAAACATGGAAACCATATCTTGACAGCCAGCTCTGAAAAGGCATTGGAGGCCGAGGGGGAAAACAAACAATCTGTATCTTTCGTGGAAGCACAATTCTAGACAACAAAAAAACCTGCAAACATAGACGCCTACGAAAAATGAAGAATATGATGGTGGTTCACTGTTCACACTATGAGAACACGAACGCATCATGTGGACAAACATAATTTGGTTCAAAGGAAACTATCTAAACATGGTGGTGAAACAGGGGAAACGTGCGGCGTGGACAGAATGGTTGTCCTGTAACTATACCGCGTGCTTACAAGGTCCCCATCCTGGTTTGAAATGTCAATCTTCTTGAAAGCAGCAAAAACGTAAGAGCTATTAGCTGTTACCATCAGTCTTGGAAGCAGGCCGCCTGCAAAGCAAAAAAACTAAAAACAATCCTGACAAAGCATGCGGGACACTCACACAAGTCACACAAGACAGAACACCTGCACACAGACACACGCACACACACACGCCGCAGAATCATTGTGTGCAGTTTTTTTTCAACAGGTTTTAGTTGAATTTTGTTTAGTTGGGTTCCACCCGCGATTTTGCAAATGCGTATTGCGCAGTTTTCCATGACTCGACACCCTGAATTGCAGTTCTGGTCCTTCAGACTTCGCAAGATGATGTGTCTGACTGACTTTGCGAAAGGGTAAACATACTTTTTGCAAGACTGTGTTGTTCAGTGTGTTTTGGGCTAACTCCTCTGTAGGCCAAAAATAAAACCCTTTTTCTAAATATACCACCTTGAATTATGAAATTTAGCAATTACACACCACTTATTTTCATTCACAAGCAATAAAAATAGATCCTCCAACCCGAACACAGGTTACCCCCGGCTGGCAGGTGAAACCTGAACAGCTGTTTGTGGTGGTGCTGACAGATTACACCAAGCATGGCACACTCACGACAAACATGCTGAACAAGCACACTGCGCTGATGACAAAATGCATGGCTAAGAACCCAAAGCGTACCTCTTCAGAATTATGTTCTGTTTTTCTTCACGTCACCTCATTCCACCTATTTTCTTTAGTAAGCTGGCTTGGCTTTGCCCCAAATTGTATCCCGGGATGATCACCCAAGTCAGGTTCTGCTGGATTGATCATGGCGCCCTTGTTGGCGGGAACGGCCGGAGGTGGCTCACTTCGCTCTGACTGGAGGACAGGGTGGAAAATAAAAAATAGGGCTTTTTCTTTTGGGGATATGTCCAAAGAAAGGGGGACCCAAAACACCGAAAAATAATCAAAGAAACTAAAGTTACTAAAGCCTTCGGCCCCGTTCTTTATATATTATACTTGTGGTTTAATTCACCTGTTTTTGGAAAGCATTGTTTTTCAATGCCATATTTAAAGTTTGGACGGCGGTAAACGGAACATGTATGAAAATGTGTTTTAGTTTTCCCAGAAAAAGGCTTATCGAGAACAAGCTCGAAGAGAACAAGCTGGGAGTCCGAGACATCCGTGTGGCAGTAGATATGCAAGGCATTCACCGAAATTCTGAACGGCCTGCATATTTTCAGGCGTGGATCACAGTACCAGATCTCTACCTCCCTACGAAGGGAACGGCCTATCGGGCCAACAGGCATGACGATCAGCAAGTCAAGCCCGGGGAAGTCAGTGAGATTTGCTCTGGGGAGTTGTGGCGGCTTCAGGGCCTACCGTTTGACATGTTGCCAGCTGCACTGTCTGAAGGAGACTTCCGAGTCCCCTCAGCAAAGGCTCATCTGTGCGCTCAGGACGGTCGAAAAAATCTCACTGACTTGCAGGAGACTGCACAATGGCTGGCAGGAGAAGCTGTTACAAGCAGTTTGCTGAAGGCTTTGCTGGGTGTATCGGGTTTGCTTAGCAACATGTTGTTTCTATATTATGTTTTTGGATGTTTATGGTCGCTTTTATTCATCATGATTTTCAAATTTTGGTGGGTCTTTTGTTGAAAGTTTCTATGTTTTCAAATGTGTTAATCCCAGACCCAGGTGAAAACCTCAAGAGGGCTGCTGTCATCCATACCACACCTTACTGTGCAAGTGTGGAAAAGGCATGCTTGAGCCTGAAAGTGCCGATCCTTTCGGTCACCGAGAGCTCTGTGAACCACAGCTTCACGCTTCTTTCCGTGTCTCAGGGGCTGTTGGAGGAGACTATCTTTGGAAATGAATGTCTGTAAGAGAAAATAGTTTTAACGAACATTAGTTTTTCAAAAAAAGTGTTTTTAATTGGTTTTACAAAATCCCCGGGGGCAGGATTGGAAAAATGCTGTTGGTGGCATTGGACGGAGCCTCCCGAAGTACCAGAAAGAGCCTACTGAGCAGGACACCATGGCAGTTGAGGCGGAGGTGCCAACTCTTCACCTCTGCGAGGTCAAGGATGAGATGTTGCAGGTACCTATGACGGTACGCCAGCAATACTTGCAAGATCCTGTTCGATCTTGTGAGTGGAAAGCCATCTTGAAGGAGTTTGACAGGAAGTGGACTACCGATACTTCAGCACAGCAGAGCAGCGGTGACAGTGTGCAGCAGAGCAATGGTTCTGGCAATCAGGGATTCAAGTGGGAGGAGATCTTTGCTGATGAACCTAGCACCAGATCAGACCTGGAGTCAAGGTATGGCACTCCTGCGGCAAGCTTTGCCATCAACGAGACTTTGTCTGCTTGCATTGTCGAGGGGCCGCGTTTGTTCTTGGTCTCGTCGGGAGAAGCTGAGTTTGGCACGAAGGAGCCGATTGTGTGCTACGGAGCCGGGGTGTGGCTTCTTGATTCCAAAGCGGAGACATTCCGTCAGGACTGTTTTGTGGATGAAACAAATTGAGACGTTTTGATGTTAGATTTTTGTTTGCACAATAAAAAAAATCCCTGTTTGGCTTGCTCCAAACTGTCAGGAAAACCCTGGGAAAGGCTACAAGTTTGAGCTTGAGGATGACAAAAGTTTGGCAGTGCTGGAGGACTGGGCTATAAAGGGTTGGGTGCTTAGTATTAGCTAGATAAGGTTTGTCCTCGGGGCCCCCGCCCACCCCCCCATAGTGTACTTTTTACTTTTTTAGAACCTGAAATAACCTGAACTAATTTTCAACTTTTTGACACCTACCGCCGGTATCTTCAACATGACACCAACCTGAAGAGAAGGGCGTGTTAGTCAGTTAGTCAGTTAGTCAACAAAACGGCTTCCTTTGCCCACGGCGCGTGAGGACAGTGATGGAAATGATGGTGAACCTACTACGCTCCGGACCATCATCCAGTCTGTGGAGCAGTCTGGCACTGTGGATTTTGAACTTGCCGGCCATGATCTTTCCCGGCCACCCGAAGTATGCCAGGGATCTGACACAACCGACAGGCCAGAAATTGAACAAACTCCGGGGTTCCCACTAATAGTATCTGAATCTAATAGCTAGTAGTAGTAGTAGTATATATATAGTATATATACATATATATATATTATAACTTGATGCCTTGATATATCCCACTGCTAGTCTTATAATATGCTGCTGGTACTTACTTTAGGCCCCACAAAGTTTTGGACACTTGCCACATTGCAGGTTCGATGTCTCTGTCAAGGATTCTATGATTTGGAAGCCTTCCAATGTTCAAATCCGCAACTTGAAAGCGAAGAACTGTGCCAGCTACTTCGACGCCAAGCAGGTGCTTGAATCCAAGGCCGTCCTTCAGGCCAGTTCCCTGAACATTTTTTTTAGACCAACCAAATGTTTATGTTATCTAGTAATCTATCGACCGATCTATCCGTCCATCCATACATCCATCCATCCACTGATCCATCTATCCATCCATCATCATCTATCCATCTATCCACCCCGGGCCCGGCTATCTTTCTATCTTTCTAAATGCTATCTAGTGGTATCTATTGCAATCTTTTAATTGCTATCTATCTATCAATCTATTTATCTATCTATCCATCTATCTATCCATCTATCTAATCTAATCCAATCACATCTAATCTAACAACCTGATCTCTCTTAGTCACAACCTGCAGGCTTGGCGTCTCCGGATGTATACCACGGAAAAGATCTTGGGGGCTGCAAAGCCTTTGCTCTTTTTGAAAGCTAAGCTTGCGCTTGGCAATGGTCAGTGCAAGCGTATTTTGTAGATATGGCAGCTTGGTCAGGTGATCTGGTATTCAACACAAAAATCTTGCAGTAATTGTTCAAACATGATTCATGATTATTTAGTTCAAACCATTCGTACTTGTTCAAAATTCTGCTATGTGGAAAACCATGCGCCAAGGATGTGCCAAGGTATGAAACGATAGGTCTTTGGGGAGGCCTCAATCCTGGTCTCTTTTGTTTAGACAAATTTGGTCTTTCTGGGGTCTGGCAGCACAATCTCAAAACATGAATTGTGCGAGAGCTAGTGACTGGGTGTGTTTACCCACATGTCTTGTTGGACCGGACCGGACCCGGGTTACCCTGCCATCAGCGAGAACAAAACCCTGCCCCAGCCGCATTGTGTCCTGCATTTGTAGAAGCCACTGTGACTGGTCGCAGGTCCTGCAGTCAAGCAATTATCGCATAAACTACCATATATAGGTATTTTGGGTCAAGCCAGTGGAGCCCTAGCTTTTGTAAGATCTGTAGAGGCCCCATGGTGAACTTTCACTTGGTTGTAGAAAGCCAGTCTGATGTTGAGTTCACAGAGCCTGCTCCCCCGTCATGTGGTTTCCATACCATTGAAGCCCCAGTCTCAACGCAGCTTGTGGGGTTGGGATGGAACCCACGAACTGGCATGATGGCTTTGCCGGTGGGGGTCAGTGACAGTGATGTGCGGGTGTCGCTTGACGAGAAGTTCTTGGATGCTTCAAATTCCCCGAGGAGGACAGAACTCTGAGTTTCATAAATTTATCTTTATTATATAGATATTATATATATTCTATGATGTAACATGTATATATTAAAATACAAAAACATATTATAATATAATATAATGTATATATAATTATATAATATTCATTCATGGGGTATGCTTCTATGTTCACAAAATTTAGGGACTTTGTCTTAAAGAATCTGGAACACCTTTCCCTTCTAGGACCGAACCACCGTCATCACCACGACCACCATTGCGGAGAAGTACGAAACTCAGTGCAGCCAAAAGCAAGGCATCTCCTTCCAAGCCTGAAGACCTTCCTGGTGACGACATCTCCCACGGTGACATGGACGAGCCTTTGACGGACCTGTGTGACTCCCAGCACCTTGATGCCTGTGAGATCCCGGGGCCTGCAGACCTGACTCCCACTCTCTCCCCAGGGTCTCCTTGGGAGAAAGACTCCGATGAACAGAAACAGAAATGGAAGGAAATCACGGACAAGTGCCTCAAGAGCAAGAGCCCGCTCGTCAGATACCTGGCGAAGACTGCTGACCCCCCTCCTGAGATTCCGAAGGCTGCTGACACCCCTCCTGAGCTTCCAGATTCACAGGAGACCGTTGTCATGATGGGAGCGTCTTCACCAATGCCACTGGCAAAAGCCAAGGCAACCGCAAAGGCCAAAGGAGCAGCCACAGCAAAGAGCAAGAGCAAGGCCAAGGCCAAGGCCAGACGCCCAAGGGAAAGGAAGTCAGAAGAGCACAAGGCAAAGATCCACCGAGAAGGTTCAAAGCGCTGGCATTTGAAAAGGGGGGAGCAAAGGAGTTCCTCGAGTACAGCCCCAAGAGGATGGCAGGAAGTGCAAGAAGGGCAACAAGAACGTCGATTCCAAGGACATCCCCAAGCCGGAGCTGGATTGTGAAGACAAGCTCAAGAACCAGAAGTCCAAGCAGGTCATCGAGCCCAAGCCTGAGACCAAAAAGCGATCCCGCGCTTCCCGTCCTTCCAGTACTTTGCAGCCAGCGCCCAAGACATCCAAGACATCCAGGGCATCCAAGACCAAGCAGCCCGACGAGACGCCCAAGACCAAAGTGCCCGAGCAGATTCCCGAGGAGCGACATCCAAAGAAAATTGTGTTCTTTGAAAGGGTTTGGATCACAATAATTATTGTCTAAACCACCATCGAAAAAATATAGTATATGCACTCAATTAATTTACAATACGTATTATTTACCAGATCTCAAGGATGTAACATGGAATCATTAAACATACATTTATCTTGGGCCCCTTTGAGATCTGTTACTTTCAAACCACCTACCACTAGACTGACCGGATCTGACCGGTATGTAAAGCCAAACACTTTGGGGTTTGAGGACCACCTATATCTCCACTTTCAGGATCTGAAGACAGCTTTGGACAAAGACCACATGCCAGCCCTCCCGACGAATGATCTCCGTAAGACAAAGGCTGCTTTCATTGAAGAAGCTGTCAAGGTCATGAATGCTTCCAATGATGGGTCCGAGTTACTTTCTTCCCGTGACAAATATCTTACGGGTATGAGCATGTGGATGAATTCTGCCACCAGGGCAGTTTTGATGGCTGGTAAGAAGCCAGGGTTTGCTGCTGTGACTGACCGTTAGGTTTGACCTGATGATTCCATAAGGGGCTTGGGGTAAAAGCCCTTTTTGCCAGTTGATGTGGCGAATACATGCCAATACGCTCTGCAGAAAGAAGGTGAAAAATAATGCAGGTCTCCAGATTTCTGATTTTATGATGTTTTATCTGATTTTATTTTTTCTGATTTCCTTCGTCCACATGCTCATACATTTACTTATAGAATATCACAAGCCGCTTCCCGCGGTCCTCTGCAGGAGCGCCACGAAGAGATGCGGCGGCAGCCGCTGAATGTGGCTGATGGTCTTGGGAATTGTATATATATATATATACATGGGATCTAGACCTAAAACACCAGCCCCATTTACAGTGAAATTAGACCCAAATACATTGAAAGAAACATCTAAATGGTCCATGTTCATCCGTTTTCCAGATGTTAGTTGACCAGAGGCTAGCTGGTAGCAGAGTTGACCAACAAAGCAATGTCTGGCCGTCTGGCCAACTTGGGATTTGGAGATTTGATTTCACCAACAACTGGGCGATTCAACCGAAAATTGCTGTTGGAAATGGGTCTTCTCTAAAGAATTGGATAGAAATTTGGTGTATCTGATTGGAAACTTTCGTTTTGCGCTTTATTATCTTTATTTGGTTTCAAGGGCGGCCTCCCTGAAAAGCGATGAACAAATGCCATATACTGACAGTCAACCTTGGACTTGGGTGCCTTGAATTCTGCATAATATGACCGTTGAAAAGTTAAGAATCAACGCGCTAAACAACCTAACCTTGTCTTCATACAACATAATCCAACCCCTCCAGCGCCTCAAAATCCAACTCAGCATTCGCAAAAGTCAGCGGCAAACAAAAACAAAATCTCAGCATTCGGAGCATCATCGCAAAGACCAATGGCCAATGCTTCAGATTGCTCACCTCGCCCGCGAGGCAATCGATGCGTTTTCTTTTTGGTTCGCTGCGTTCGGTAGTAAGGAAGGGAGTGTGATTTGAGCCCAGGACTGCGGAATGGCAGAAAAGTACCTGAACAGTTTGGAAGCAATCCCTTCTCCTAAACCATCTAAACCTCCCCCAAATAATAACAACTATATACTGGGATCTATTCCCAACTTTTCGGGGTTTGAATCGCGTTTTTCAATTGTAGCATCAATTTCCGTGCTGCACCTGCTAAACGCTCGCCCCTGATGGCCCCCAGACGTTGTCTACCAGAAGTTCTGTGCCCTTGTCGGTCCTAAGCTGTCAGCTGTGACAGAAAAACTTACGACTTCAAGAATGGGGGCCCTCTACTATAGCTGTGAATCGGGCTACCCTGTGGCAATCAGGCATGGAAATAGGACATGTGACATGTCATTTTTTTACCGGGAGATAAACAAAAATTACAATAAGTGGAAAATCATCGATGGAACCACCTAATTTTACAGATCATCTAATCAATGAATGCAAAGAGATCTAAACAGATGGAATAGGCACTACCAGCTCAAAGAAAGGGCCTACAAGAACACAATCACAAAATTACAACTGCGAACCCCCCAATATGGACGCAGATTCCCTCCCCAATGCACCCACTGTCTTGTTTTCCCCACTAGCCAATTCCATACATCACCAAGTCTTGGTGGTATCATGTGGTATCCCGGTATCTCCCGTGTTTGCCAGGATTGATTCAATGGCAACTTCAAAACCTCTGGGTTTGATGCTTAAAAATAAATCTCTTCAACATGCAGTGGATCCAAAGGTCTTAGGTTAGTAGATTCCGGTTTGTTATCTATGTTGATCCAAGTTTGTTGGTTTCTTCCACATGCTCCGTTGCATCCACCCCCCAAAATCAGCTGCAGCGTCTTGAACTTCAGCTTGCCATCTGCTTCCTGGCTTGGGCTGTAGTGAGGGCTGGAAGAGGCACTTGGCGCCATGTGCATCATGGCCCACCACGGATCGCATCTTTTTTCCAAGCATCAGACTGTTCGATCTTGCAAGCTAATGGAGCTAAGAACTTGAGGGTGGAGTTGAAAGGTCCCAAATCTGTCGCGATTGAATTTCGAGTCATCCAGTAATTAGTGTCCCTTCTGATTTCGACCTTCCTCCCATCATTCTCTTCGTCGGCTTGCTGCGCATGTTCCATGCACAGCACGCATTAAACTTGTATGCTCCCCGTGCGCTTTGCGCCCCGGTTGGACACTGGATTGCCCGGTTGGGCCCTGTGATGAGCAACCCACTATTTTTTATCCCAAAAATTGCCAGTTCTGATCAGTTGAGTTTCTCAACACCTCTAAAACCGTATGCAATGTTGTTGGGGATCTTGGCAGGATGGCAGGATGGCCAAAGCATCTTTGAAACATCTCTCTGAGCCTTTTTCAAATCCTCACCTTGGTTCAAAAGTCCGTTGTTACATCATCTTAGATCCCAGTTTGGTTTGAAATAGTTAGAAGAAACACAACATAACATATGTATATGTACGTACAAAACGAAACAAACAATTGCCAGGGCAGCGCTTGGGGTCGGCTAAACCTCACCTTCGGTGAGCTGCTTTTTCAGGTCCAAGGGATGATTTAAGTACCAGCTTGCCATCGGAAACTGGCTATGGTCCTGGCCTGATTGGTGGAATGGATTTGGAAATGTTGGGAACATCTCAACAGGAAACGAAACATAGGGCCTAGGGGCGTCCTGTTTCGAAGAGAATTGGATGGTGCCAGTAGACAATAAAAAACCCGAAACCTTCGTATTTAATGGACAAATGCATGATTTCTAGTCATATGTTCCCCGAATTCTATTGATGGCTCCGCAGTTTCCAACCATCTGGGGATCATCATCCCATGTCTATGGTTGAAAATGACCAACATATTGAAGCCACGAACCAGTGGTTCTTGGCAAAGCATCCATTCAGCTTCTTAACCAAACTATCTTGGGGGTCAGTTCCTTCTGTTGGCACACCATGCAATCACTCTAAGCTACCAAGGTTATAGTTTGGAATCTTGGAAGGAATGAGGCTGCATGCGCGCAGGTATGGTCGTATGTTTACTTTGATGGTAGATGTCAGCAGCCAGATACAGAATGGAGGACAATTACACATTGACAGAACTGGCCAAAAAATGAGGAGGAGCATATGGCACATGTCCACTATTTGTTTCATATATTTGGCATATCTTCAGACCGGGCCGCAGGATGGGAACCTCATCCTGGACCTGTGCAGAAACGCCGCGCGCAATGCTTCGACTCATATCTCATCTCGTCTCAGTCATCCTCAGCATGGCCCAATAAAGGTCACGGGCACATGATATGCCTGGAAGTGCCCTGCTATTCCAACATAGCGTGTCTCAAAACTAAAATGTCCAACTTCTGTGGGCTACAGACTGTTGGATCTTCCTTTCTTATAATGCGTATATCATGGTAATGGTATTTTGTGGTAAACTAACATAGCGAACTGGAAAATCTACCCATTTTTAATGGGTAAATCCACTAGAAATGGCCATGTTCAATAGCTTTTTGTATGTTTACCAGAGGGTATATCGGATATATAAATCCCTGTGAAAACCGATTGATGACCATCCCCCAAAACCTGGGTAACTTAGAAGAATTCACCGGCCTGAAAAGGGGACTGTGGGGGATAGTTACCTTTACTAACTATTTTGTTTACTGATATGTAGCAGTTTCTATGACTACTATTGACTACGGTAACTAGATGGCTCAGGCATCCCCGCCAGGGTCCAATGACCAGCTGCATGCGAACCCCTGCTAAGACATCATGGATGTCTGTCTATATCTTCCTGGAAACTCTCTCTTAAAAATGTTAAGACAGCATGTCCAAATTTCATCAAGGATCAGAGAGATTACCCCATGTATCCCATGTTGGACCCAGCGAACACCCAGTTGTACTGCCAGCATTTCGCGGCTTTCCGAGCCCAGGGACTTGTGAGAAGCTATCCTGGCGCGACAGCGAGAAGGTCGACACATTCCTGGCGAGCTGAATGGATTGACTTGAGTTGGTGAAAATCTAGAGGAAACATGAGGAAACACCATAGAAAGTACCCTCTGGCAATTTAACATAGCTATGGAACATCACCATTTTTAATGGGAAAACTCACTATAAATGGCCATTTTCAATAGCTATGTTAAATTACCAGGGGGTAACAGTTTCTTTTTTTTGCTTTGGGGGTTCTGGTATTCGGTATTCATATGTCTTTGGGGGTTCTGGGTTTTTATATTCATGGATTCACCAGCCATGCAATGGATTGGGAAACAATTCTTTACCCAAATAATACCAAGCCATTCGCGGCTTTCCGTCAGATTTTCCCACACCAACCACGTGATGATTTGATCGGCGAAAACTTCTATGGACTTCTCCAACGAATAACAAAGGGATTGGAACAACACATATTGAGTCGTCAATGATAATTTTAAAAACAACACTTTATAACACCGTGCCTTTTTTTCCAACTGAATGAACAATTATTTTTGAAAACACATTATATATGTCGCTGTTGTTTTTGAAAATGCCCGACTTCAAGCGACTAAAATGATGCGGATGTTTACCAAATAACCAACACAAAGACAGCAGATCTAAAAAATGACCAAAATATGGGATCCCCTGGGCCTGATTTTGTCACCCATATGTTGTGCATCTATATGTATAATATAATATATATATATATATTTATATATTTATATATATATATTTGTGCACCAATTTTCCGTTGCATGAACTCCCCAACATTCCCCAACTCCCAAACCCCATCGGGCAGTCCTGTTGGGATTGGACAACTTTGGAGCGGTGCCTGGTTCGATGAATTGATGCAGGATCAGGAGCAATCTGAGATCCCGCGGCCAATTT
>CAMXCT020001305.1:0-12194 GCA_947184155.2 Cladocopium goreaui
CCACTGCATCTCTGAGCCTTTGGCGGCCCAAGCGGGAAGTCCTTCCTGCAAATTGACCTGCACAAAAAACAGTCCCCTGCAGCCCAAAACGCAACTTTAAAACATCAAGCTAAGCAGCTTATCCTAAATTTCTCCGATTTCTAGATAATTTTTGAAATACTTTCAGATCTTGAACGATCAAAATCCGGATGCCAGACTCTGCATCTTCAATGGGTCTGTGAGACCTCTGCGCTTGATAACTGCAATCTACAGCACTTTCTAAAATTAACCAAAATTCATGTTTACATTTTTTTTCGTCATTTTCATGTCAACAGTTTCGTCCTTGAATCCTATTGAAACCAGTGCTTGAAAGGGCTTCGAGGCATCGGCAACTAGAGTCATCAGAATCCTTCACTCTCGTCTCAAAAAACTTTCAATTTCCATATTTGTTAAGGAATCCCTAGGAATCCCTAGGAATCCTATGGCCAGATGTTTTCATTGGACCAACCCTCGCCTCAATGATGATCTTCACCTCAGTGGTCGTGGTCGGAGCCGGAGTCGTAATCTCTGCTGGCCTCGGATGATCTCAGTGGGGATCCACGGGGATCTATGGATCGACAACACATAAAAAACCAAGTGGCGGAAGGTAGAGGATCACACCTGGCAAACTTTAGAAACATCATAAAACATCTGTCACCTGCTGCAACGTCAATTTCAGCATCTCAAGGCATCTCAAGGCATCTCAAGACAATCAAATCTTATGTTCTTGCAACTTCGAAACAACAAGTGGCTTCATGAAACAGCCATTGTATGAAGCGTGTCCAGGATTGCGAGTAGCAGGACCGATGAGAATCGTTCTGGGCGGTGTGCACCTCATTGGCCTGAACATTTTTTTGAAGTTCCGGCAGATTTTTCCAATTTTCGCCGTGCGAAAATAAAAAGGCGCTTGGCTTTTGCGGCGCTTTTTTGCTTCGCCAAGAGGCCGTAAATCTGGGAGAACCGTAAAGCACAACTCCTCCAGTTTCTGCTCCAAGTCCTGGACTCAAGTCATAGCAAGAGGAATAGGCTCTATACGCTATAAAAAAAATCGTGTAGGGCATATATAACATAATAATAATAATCATAGTAATAATAAATGTTTAGATACATATATATATATTTAAAATAAATAAATAAATACATAAATAAATACATACATAGATAAATAAATACAAAAATAAATAAATAAATAAATAAATAAATAAAAATATAAATATAAATATATATATACACATAATATATATATATATACACACATAATATATATATATATACATACTAACTATATATATATATATATATGTATATATATGTATATATACGTATAAATATTTGTATATCAACAAAGTGGTGAAATATGGTTAAACAAAGATAAATCCATGTACCATCGCATCATGTGCCTTCAGAAGCCTTGCTTCCGTGGCGAGGGCACTGGCCGCGAAGAAGTTGAGCATTTGCTCCGCCTCCAAATGTGGCAGGTGGGAATGCTCCGCAAGGCGTGGCCGCTTTTTGGAATCTGACTCGTGGAACACGAATTAAAGCACCTGGTTTATTGTGGACTATGGTAATCCCCCATGAACCAAATGGCATAACCCCCTATATTGCTCCATCAACAGAGGTACTGTGAATATCACTCAAACATATTCAAACTGTCTTTGTTAGGTTGTGTCTCGTTAATAAACTTCACCCTGCTCAAGCTCCAGCCTTTTGGAAGGTGTATTCATCATCGATTTCCTCGGGCAGCAGTCGTTCACACATTCGAAAGAGCATTTGAAACTAGAAAAACACAGGGTTGAACATCCAACTTTTACGATTATTTTTGATCAGCGTCGTTTCAAAACCTGAGGTCAAAACCAAATAGAAAGGAATCTCTATAGCCACCTCATCATTTGGCTTCATTCAGCATCTGAATTTCCAAACTTTGCACATACTGGCAATGGTTTGACACTTGTCTTGGGATTGCAGGACAGAAAACGCCCAAAACATGACTGGACGCGCCGATTTGTTCCACCGCCAGAATGTGTCAAATTGAATTCTTGAAACATGCTGGGTTTGCCGCGAATTGGTATTCGCCTGTGCTATGGCTGCGATGGCTCTGAAATTGAGCTGTGACACCAACGACCTGACTGCCCGGGTGAAACGCAACCGGATGCAATGCAAACCCAGCCCTTCAGGGGTTTGTTTGGTTTTTTTTCCGTTTTTTAGAAAATATTTTCTGTTCTGTCCGTTTTCCTTCCTATTTGCAGTTTGGAGCTGGAAACTGCCATTTCAAGGGTGTTTGCAACATTTGGAAATCGAACCTATCATTTTCCATGGTATTGCTCTCATTTTCCATGGTATTTGCAACATTTTGGTGCTCGAACTGCTCATGTTGCATGGTATTTTGCAACGAGAGTACATTGAGGGTTGGTTTAGGGTCTATTTATGGTTGGCTTGCAGTAGGTTTTTGGTTTGAAATTTTAAGGTTGGTTAAAACATTATTTCACGTTGGTTTGGGGTTTATTTAGGTTTGCTTTCAGATCTACTTAGGTTTGGTTTAGGATCTACTGAGGGTTGGTTTAAGGTTTATCTAGGCTTGGTTTAAGATCTGCTTGGGGTTACGGTGGGATGTTCATATCACTTTAGCCTTGTGGACACTGATGGTGTCCATGGGGTGGGATTTTGACATCATCTTACCTTTGCGGACACTCATGGTCGCTTTGAAGTTTCACGGGGGTGGTGTTTTGATATCATCTTACCCGTCACTTTGAAGTTCCATGTGGGTGGGATTTTGGTGTCATCCTGACGGTCACTTTGGAGCTGCATGGGGGGTGAGGTCCAAAATGATGTGGACTTTTGATGGTCACTTTGAGGTTCGATGGGGTGGGACCCTGCTCTCACCTTACCCTTGTGGACGCTGGTGGTCACTTTCAAGCTCCACGGGTGGTATTTCGATGCCATCTTTCGCTTATGGACACAACTGGGGGTCATTTTGGTGTGCTAGGATTTTGATGCTATCCTGCCTTCGTGGACATTGATGGTCATTTTGAAACTCCATGGCGGGTGGGATTTTTGATATCTTAACTTTGTGGTCATTGATTAGAAGTTCCATGCGGGTGGGAATTTGATATCATCTTAAGTGTGGACGCTGATGGTTGCGGGATGCGCTTGCAGTCGCAGAGTTACGCAATCCCTTGAACAGGGTTGCACAACAAAAATGCGCAATCCTGGAAGTCGCGCAAACAGTGTTGCACAATCCTGGGAGTTGTGCAAGCAGAGTTTTGCGATCCTAGTTGCCCAATCCGAGGACGAAATTTAGCACCCGGAAGTTTCGCAATCCGGAGAAGGTTCGCAATCGGACTTTGTTCTTGGTTTAGGTTATATTTAAAATTTGTCTAGCGGGTGGTTTAGGATCTGTTTAAGGGTGATTCAGGGTTTCTTTGGGGTTGGTTTCAAATTTAATTGGGGTTTGCTGCTTAGGTTTTTAGAGGGTTGCTTGATTTTTCCGAAGGGTTTGTTCCAGGGTTGAATTAAGGCTGGTTGAAGGTTTATTTACACAGTATTTCTGAGCAGGGAAATGCACAAAGCAAAGAAACAAACAAGCAAAGAAGCAGGGGAAAAACAGGAAGACAGAAATTCAAAAGGCATTGCCGAAACGGAAAAAATCAACCAAATATAACCCCCCAAAATTGAATTAGCATTTGCCTGTGCCATGGCTGCTATGGCTCTGAAACTGAGCGGTTGCACCAAGGACATCTTTGCACGGGTGAAACCCAGCCGGACACAAGCGAAACCGCATAGCGGTTTTTGCATTTGCCTCTAGAGCCAGGCGGCACGCCAGCCCAGCAAAGTCAAGTATTTCTTTCCGAGCCATTATGACATTGATTTCTGGCATTAATGACTACAAGTCACAAGGAGTCTTTGCCTCAAAGCTTGTTTTCACAAATTCAACTTGTACCACCACCACCACCATCATCATCATCATCATCACCATCTTCACCACCATCACAAACATCTACCGGCTACATGATCTACATGACCTACACAATCTACATCATCTACATCATCAACATCGAACATCCCCTACAACATCCTCATGATCTTCTACACATTTCTACACCATCTATATCACCCACATCATCTGCGCATGTAGACGTGTCGGTGATCAACTTCTATGAGCCCTTCAAAAACACCTACGAAGTCTTCTATATCATCTATACCATCTCCAATGTATAGGCATGTAGGCGATCGACGTGTATACGCTCCTTCAAAAGTTTTACGAGACACCTGCAATGTCAACTCTTGTATACCTCTCCTAAGGCAGCTGCCCCGTGGACGTCCATCGAAACATGGCCCTCTCCGGAGATCGTGCACGTCGGGAAGCCAAACGTGTGGTAAAATGCAAATTGTACTGGTTCCCGGGTGTCCTCTGCAGAGATCGTGCGTGTCGGATGTCCAAACGTGCGGTAAAATGTAGGAAAATGTGAATTTGGCGGGTGCCGTGCGAACCTCTGCGAAAATTCTGCAGCAGGTCGGCCGCCGAAACGTCCAGTGAAATGCGAAATTTGTTTGTGCAAGGCAACGGTTTGCGGAGATCGTGCGTTGGGCAAACGTGTGGTAAAATGCGAATCTGCTGCTGCTGCTGCTGCCCGGACCAAACCTCTTTGCTGCACGCACGCACGATGAAAACATGTGGTGAACTGCAAACTTCGCTTTGTGCAACAGCTTCTCCTTGTAGAAGCTTCTGTGCCTGAAAGCTTCCGTGTGTAAAGCAAAAGTTTCTGTGTGTAAAAGCTGCTCTGTGTAGCGGCTTCTCCGTGTAAAAGCTTCTGTGTGTGCAAGCTTCTGTGTGTAAAAGCTTCCGTGTCTAAAAGCCTCTGTGTGTAAAGGCTGCTCTGTGTAGCGGCTTCGGTGTGCAGAAGCTTCTCTGTTGAGCTTCAGTGTAAAGTCTTCTCTGCGTAAAAGCGTCCGTGTGTAAAAGCATCTGTGTTCAAAAGCTGCTCGGCGCAAAGGCTTCACTTTGTAAAAGCTTCTGTGTAAAGCATTGTAGAGCGTCTCTGAGTGTAAAAGCATTTGTGTTCAAAAGCTGCTCTGTGTAAAGGCTTCCCTGTGCAAAAGCTTCTGTTCGCAAAAACTTCCGTGCGGAAAGCAGCAGTTTGTGTGTATAAGCGCCTGTGTAAAAGCTGCTCAGTGTAAAGGCTTCTCTGTGTAAAAGGTTCTGTGTGGAATCTGCATGTGTAAAGCTTCTCTGTGTAAAAGCGTCTGGCGGGAAAAGCGTCATCGTGCAAAAGCTTCTGTGTGCAAAAGGCTACTAATAGCAAAGCATGCTTGCCAACGTTTCAAATCTGCTAGATTCTATTGGCGTAGTTATTCTGACTGTCACTCAGGTGCCAGTGCTGGAGCAACCCTCCTGTGCGGAGAAAAAAGGTATCAAGCCGTGGATGTATGATGTTTCATCTACTTCATTCATCGTTCATCATTCATCATCATCATCATCATCATGATCATGATCATCATCATCATCATCATCATCATCATCATATGTTTGTATTATCTTCTCGTCTCCCCCTCCTCCGTCGTCAAGTTTAGAAATGTCTAGACAAGGTGTCGCGAGAAATGTGTTAGAGATAGCCATTGCACGAAACTTCAGGGCTTGTAAGGCCAAACGTGCCCAGGAAGACCGATGGCCAAGGTCTACTGCGCGATGGCTTCCGAACGGTCTCATCTCATGGTCAGATCATGTTCGGACCACGTTCGGATCGGAAGCTCATTGGAGCTGACGTTTCAGTGGTCTTGCAACGCCGTGTGTTGTTTCGCAACTCCATGCTGGCGTACTGTGTGGCTGCCTTGCTATTACTCGCGCTGTGCACATAGTTGTGTGCTTGCAGATCCTGGTGGAGAGGCATCGTCAATGTTGCAGCTGGCCGCGGCCGCGCACGTAGTTCCAGTCTGTTTTGCGTTTTGCAATCCAACGGCTGCTTAGCGCATTCAGATTGCTTCGCCAAGAAAACTTTTGATGCGTGTCTGCACGCTGCTGGCATTGTGTTGAAGTTGCTCAGTCCCTGCAAATTGCTAGATCAATGATCTTTGACTATATTTGTTTGGCGCTGCTTTTTTCAGACTTTGCCAGCTCGTAAAATGCTTCAACGCATCCTATACTTCTTGTGCATTGGCGCGGAGATTCTGTCTCGGGAGCTCCGTTTGCTGTCTGCTTTCTGCATCATTTTTCTCCATTCTTGTGTCAAAGGAAAGACGAGATGGAAAGAGATGGAAAGAGATGGAAATAGAAAGAGATGTCAAGATAAAGTTTGAAAGGGACGCGAAGAGGAAGGGATGAGGAGAGGAACAGTTTTCAAGGCAGAGGAGTGATGTCAGGAGGAGCAGGTGACAGGAAAACGGGTTGTGAAGAGAAAGATATTTCAAAAAATGTCAAGAGCGAAAGATGAGAGAAACATGTCAGAAGAAACCTACGTGAAAAGAAAAGAGATGAAAAGAGAAAGACCAATCAAACAATCTCGGTGTCAAGAGAAGTGATGATAGAAGAAAGAAATGGCAAGAAAAAACGATGGCAGGAGAAAGAGCTGATTAGACCAAGAAGCGCGGAGACAAGATGTGACAAGGAGGTGTCAAAATAGGCCAATTTCAAGAACAAGAGATGACTAAGTAGAGAAATGAAAGAACTGCCAAAAGAAAGAGAAGTCAAGATTAGGAGATGTCACGAGAAGAGAAAAACACGAGATGACAAGGGAAAGAGACGTCACGAGAAAAGGGATGACAAGACAACGGAAATCCCAAAAAACGGAGACATGAAGAGAAAGAAGTGTCAAGAGCAAGAGACAGCAAGAGAAAGGGATGTTGCGCGACAGAGATGCAACAGTTTTCTCGAGCACAGGTGGTCTTGCACACGTCCTGTAGACACATTCTTTCGCCCTATAAGTTCTTCTGAAACTTTCCACCGTCGGCTTGCCTGGGTACTACTTGCAAATAAAGATCGCGTATATAAGTATAACTAAGGCGTACAAACTCACAAGACAAAAGATTCGAAAAGGCTTTGCCAGTAGAGCTGCCCGCCTGAAAGACCTATAGACGTGCCAAGATTTGCACCTGAATTATTGAAATCGGCACCTCGACCACAAGTCCAAAAACTGAGTCATCAGTTGGAATCGTAGTCGTTCAGATTGTGCGAGCTTGTGGTAATCCAACCGCGTCCAAATTCAAAAGCGGCCATGAAAGAGCTATGTGATAGCTCTAGATTGCCGCGTAATAGCTGTTCATGGCTTACAGCTACAGCAGCTCAGCTACTTGGCCACCAAATGTTTGGGCTGCACTGTTTCTGCAAGTCTGCGAATCCATGTGAGTGTAGCGCAAAACTACCATTTCCATAACACTCGCGTGAACATTGTTTTCGCGCCAGACAGCTTGCAGACACAGTGTCCGCTACAAACTTCTGCGCGCCAAGAAGTCAGCTCGGCATCTCAATGAGGCCTTCATCATGCAAAGACATTGAAACTTGAATTCTGTTCCTCCACGGAACCTGGTGATCGCCAGCCACCCAAAGGGGATGCTGGGCGGGCACTGAACCCGGAAAACTTTCGAAAGGTATCCAGCAAAGGATATTCACCGGGCCTGACAATAGAAGCAAGCGTGTACGGAACACTTGAAACATCATATTTCAGTGTCCACAGCGACGCTTGCAAGCCAGATTTGCAAGCTGCCAATCTCGTTTTCAAACAAACTCTCCACGCCACAAGCACAGCATAGTTGGTGCAACAACAGCTTGGGAGAACAATCATTTCTCAAAATGTACCCTGGAGGCAAAACTGAGCAGACTTCTTCTCTTGAAACTTCATGTGCCTGGAGAGACTAGCTACAAGAAGAAGACCCCCCTTGCCACCCGACTTGACAAGAGGGTCCCATACCTTTCAGAGGCATTGCTCACGTAAGGCTCTAACTGCAGCTGCACAGGGACTGCCTGGGAGTAGATGTTGGCTGCCAAGCTCAACGGCAAAGGTGTGCCATTCTTGGTGAAAACACGGGGTGCTCCTGCCGTTTCAGGCATGCCATGCAAACCCATGCTGAAGCCATAGCGCAATTTGCAATGAACTTTCTGCGTGATTATTCGTATACATACAACACGGGAAAGTGATATAGACATATGTACATATATCGCACACGCACACAGAGCTATATATATATATTTATAAATGTAAATATAATACATAGATAGTATATATATATAATATATATATTATAAATTATATATATATATATTATACATATAATATATATAATATATATGGGGGTTGTCCTAAATTACTGTTCCCACAAAGACCTCTTGGGCCGAGTTTGCGCCAACCTTGCGCGTTTCTTGCGCGACCACACTCCCGGATCACTTTCATCATTTCAGTTGTTTTTCATCATTATTCTCGTACTTGTTTTCGAATGTTAAATATTTAGTATTCACTTAGTATTTCGTACTGGGAAGTAGTTTGTGCAAGCTTTGTAGTACACAGTAGTACTGGGAAGTAGTTTGTGCAAGCTTTGTAGTACAAAGTATTGGGGAGTAGTTTGTGCAAGCTTTGTAGTGCAAAGTAGTACTGGGAAGTAGTTTGTGCAAGCTTTGTAGTACACAGTAGTACTGGGAAGTAGTTTGTGCAAGCTTTGCAGTACACAGTAGTACTGGGAATTAGTTTGTGCAAGCTTTGTAGTACAAAGTAGTACTGGGAAGTGGTTTGTGCAAGCTTTGTAGTACACAGTAGTACTGGGAAGTAGTTTGTGCAAGCTTTGTAGTACACAGTAGTATTGGGAAGTAGTTTGTGCAAGCTTTGTAGTACAAAGTAGTATTGGGAAGTGCTTTGTGCAAGCTTTGTAGTACACAGTAGTACTGGGAAGTGCTTTGTGCAAGTTTTGTAGTACACAGTAGTATTGGGAAGTGCCTTGTGCAAGCTTTGTAGTACACAGTAGTATTGGGAAGTGGTTTGTGCAAGCTTTGTAGTACACAGTGGTACTGGGAAGTAGTACTGGGAAGTAGTACTGGGAAGTAGCTCTGCACGTGTTAAACTTCTGTGGTTTCAGAGCGGTTTCAGAGTGGTTTCAGACCCCTTCGGGGGATTTAGTTGACCTTGATAAAAAGAACAATTTACAGACAAAAAAGACTTAAACACAACATACAAGGAAATACATTTAAAGAGCAGATAGATAGATAGATAGATAGATGGATGGATGGATGGATGGATGGATAGATAGATAGAGATAAAGCAGCCAACGCGGTCCGGAAGACATGCAGCAGCAGCCCGGGGATGGTGAGCAGGAAGGTGTTTCAGAGTGGTTTCAGACCTCTTTTGGGCTTGTTTTTTGGGTACCCCCAGCTTTGGGAGATGAAAAAAGAAAGAGAAAAGGTAGAGAAAGAGAGAGAGAGAGAGAGAGACAGAGAGAGGAAGAGGGAAAGAGAGAGAGAGAGAGAGATAGAGAGAGAGAGAGGAAGAGAGAGGAAGATGGAAGATGGAGACAAACAGAAGGCGAGAGAGAGAGAGAGAGAGAGAGAGGAAGAGGGAGAGGAGAGAGAGAGCGTTGTAAATGGTGAGCAGCGGGGTGTTTCAGAGTGGTTTCAGACCTCTTTTTGTCCGTAGGCTACCTCAGCTTTGGAGAAAAACAGGAAAGAACGGGAAAAGAAAGAAGAGAAGGGAGAAAGAGACAGAGAGAAAGAAGAAGTCTTGAGACGGTGAGCAGGAAGATGTGTCGAACTGGTTTCAGACATCTTTTGGGGCCGGTTATGGGGCTACCTAGTTCTTAAGACATCCAAAAGAAGGGGCTCAAAACAGATTGTACTTGAAACACATGCGGTCCGGAAAGACGTGCAACGGTCCGGAAAAGCAAGCACCCAAAACGTACTCTAATCGTAGCGATTGCGGTCCGGAAAGGCATGCAGCGGTCCGGAAAAGTGAGCACTCAAAACGCACTCTAATTGTAGACATTGCGGTCCGAAAGACATGCAGCGGTCCGGAAAAGCAAGCACCCAAAACGTACTCTAATTGTAGCCATTGTGGTCCGGAAAGACCTGCAGCGGTCCGGAAAAGCAAGCACCCAAAAAGTACTCTAATTGTAGATATCGCGGTCCGGAAAGACCTGCAGCGGTCCGGAAAAGCAAGCACCCAAAAAGTACTCTAATTGTCATTGTGGTCCGGAAAGACCTGCAGCGGTCCGGAAAAGCAAGCACCCAAAAAGTACTCTAATGCAGCGGTCCGGAAAAGCAAGCACCCAAAACGTACTCTAATTGTAGATATCGCGGTCCGGAAAGACCTGCAGCGGTCCGGAAAAGCAAGCACCCAAAAAGTACTCTAATTGTAGTCATTGTGGTCCGGAAAGACCTGTAGCGGTCCGGAAAAGCAAGCACCCAAAAAAGTACTCTAATTGTAGATATTGCGGTCCGGAAAGACGTGCAGCGGTCCGGAAAAGCAAGCACCCAAAACGTACTCTAATTGTAGCCATTGTGGTCCGGAAAGACATGCAGCGGTCCGGAAAAGCAAGCACCCAAAACGTACTCTAATTGTAGACATTACGGTCCGAAAGACATGCAGCGGTCCGGAAAAGCAAGCACCCAAAACGTACTCTAATTGTAGCCATTGTGGTCCGGAAAGACGTGCAGCGCTCCGGAAAAGCAAGCAGCAAAAAAGTAGTCTAATTGTAGATATCGCGGTCCGAAAGACATGCAGCGGTCCGGAAAAGCAAGCACCCAAAACGTACTCTAATTGTAGCCATTGTGGTCCGGAAAACCTGCAGCGGTCCGGAAAAGGAAGCACCCAAAAAGTACTCTAATTGTAGCCATTGTGGTCCGGAAAGACCTGCAGCGGTCCGGAAAAGCAAGCACCCAAAAAGTACTCTAATGCAGCGGTCCGGAAAAGCAAGCACCCAAAACGTACTCTAATTGTAGACATTACGGTCCGAAAGTCATGCAGCGGTCCGGAAAAGCAAGCACTCAAAAAGTACTCTAATTGTAGCCATTGTGGTCCGGAAAGACCTGCAGCGGTCCTGAAAAGCAAGCACCCAAAAAGTATTCTAATTGTAGACATTAGGACCGCTGCAGGTCTTTCCGGACCAAAATGGCTACAATTAGAGTACGTTTTGGGTGCTTGCTTTGTCTCTCCTCTCTTTCTCCCTTCTCTTCTTTCTTTTCCCGTTCTTTCCTGTTTTTTCTCCCAAGCTGAGGTAGCCTAAGGACAAAAAGAGGTCTGAAACCACTCTGAAACACCCGCTGCTCACCATTTACAACGCTCTCTCTCTCCTCTCCCTCTTCCTCTCTCTGTCTCTCTGTCTCTCTGTCTCTCTCTCTCGCCTTCTGTTTGTCTCCATCTCTGTCTCGTGTTATCCTCTTTTCCCGACCGCTGCGTGTCTTTCCGGACCGCATGTGTTTCAAGTACAATCTGTTTTGAGTCCCTTCTTTTGGATGTCTTAAGAACTAGGTAGCCCCATAACCGGCCCCAAAAGAGGTCTGAAACCAGTTCGACACATCTTCCTGCTCACCGTCTCAAGACTTCTTCTTTCTCTCTGTCTCTTTCTCCCTTCTCTTCTTTCTTTTCCGTTCTTTCCTGTTTTTTCTCCAAAGCTGAGGTAGCCTACGGACAAAAAGAGGTCTGAAACCACTCTGAAACACCCCGCTGCTCACCATTTACAACGCTCTCTCTCTTTCCTCTCCCTCTTCCTCTCTCTGTCTCTCTCTCTCTCGCCTTCTGTTTGTCTCCATCTTCCATCTTCCTCTCTCTCTCTATCTCTCTCTATCTCTCTCTCTCTCTTTCCCTCTTCCTCTCTCTGTCTCTCTCTCTCTCTTTCTCTACCTTTTCTCTTTCTTTTTCATCTCCCAAAGCTGGGGGTACCCAAAAAACAAGCCCAAAAGAGGTCTGAAACCACTCTGAAACACCTTCCTGCTCACCATCTCCGGACTGCTGCTGCATGGCGTTGGCTGCTTTATCTCTATCTATCTATCTATCTATTTATCTATCTATCTGCTCCTTTTTCTTTGGATGGCCTATTTACCACCCTGGTTATCTATGTTTATCAACTCGAGATATTAATATTTAAGATCTAAATCAGATACGGTAGTAGTAGTAGTAGTAGTAGTAGTAGTAGTAGTTGTTGTTGTTGTTGTAGTTGTAGTTGTAGTAGTAGTAGTGGTAATGTAGTAGTAGTCGCAGTCGTAGTCG
>CAMXCT020001305.1:13132-135632 GCA_947184155.2 Cladocopium goreaui
ATTAATTATAAATTAAATATTAAATATATATATATATTTAAAAGAAATAAATAATAATAAAAAATATATATATATATAGAAATCTATAATTTAATTTAAATTTATTTTCTTAATAAATAAATATTGTTAGAGATATTATTAAATATTATTAATTTAATTATATATATATAATATTATATAATTATATTTAAAATAATTTTATAATTTAAATATTATATATAATTATAAATATATTTTTTTTTACGGGGGGCCCTATTATTATAAAATATTTTATATATTTTCCACGCACCAGAAAATTTTCCTTACGTAAATAGGAACAAAAAAATTAACCGGTCGTACCTCAATAATTAATAATTCATAATATTTTTATAAATTTCCGTCCCAGTGCGGGCCACGCACCATCTTAGATAAAATCTTTAAGAAATACCCCCATAAAATTTCATTCACAATTTGCTCTCATGGACTTACGCCATATTCTCTTAAAATTTACATTTGAGTTTTCGTGGAGCTTTTGCGAGGCTTTCGCGGATTTTTTGAGTTACCTTCGAAAAAAAATATGAATTTGATATGCAAATATCCCGATAAATCGGGTCATAAAGATCTGACTATTAAAAAAAAACTCACGATGCTTTCACGAGGATGCTTTTCGACTTGTCTTTCGCCGAGCTTTCGCCATTTGTGTTTTTTTGCTTTCACAAGCATAACTTAGTTTCAGCACACCTTTTTCAGCCTTTTTCTATCTATATCTGCTCTCTTGTTATAATGTTAATTTTACGTAATCTATTTAATATATTGATATGTTTTAAATGAAATATGATGAGATGTGGTCTGGACCGTTGTTGCTGTTAATGCGCTGGATGATCAAGCCATGGAAGGCCAAGGATGATCCAGATTTCAATAATCTTCAATGAAATGGGTCGGTTTGGCTTGATCAAACAACACTTTTCAAGCAGCTCCAGAATCATACATAAGGTAGAAAGATCTGCTTGCAAGCTCAAAATACTTGAGGGATCGGATGTCAAGGCGATTGGATGAGGATCCCATGATGCGATCTCTGCAGGTCTTTCTGATTTCGCGGAACCAAAAACCGCCCAGCTCCAGGACCTTTATGAACAAGGGGTTAAGCCGGTTAAGCCGCTGGGGCTTCTCCCTGCTTTCGCCTTATGCTGCCACCAACTCGTATTCGGTTTTTGAAACGTCCTTCGCCTGGCGGAGCTCGGAAGCTGAAAGCAGCTTCTGTCGCGGCTTGTGTCTGTTTGAAACTAACCCTGGGAGGAAGTGATATTTGCAGGCCGAGAGTGAATAAAAACATCTTGTTCTCGCCGGAGACAAGAAAAATTCTGCTATCGCATCCTTCAAATATGCAATGGTTCTGTATGAATCCGTATGATATGGTATGTGGGATTTTCAGTTATGATCAGTTATGTACTACAGTCTAAGTTAATGCGTACCTTCACCTGTGCCTATGTCATGTCGAATTAAACTATATCCATCTGCAGCACCACATGTGGAGCCAGGCACCTCATTGGGAGTCACCGTGGTGTCTCCATCATGCTTGGCAATCTTGCCCCACCTGAGAAAATTGCTGTTCTCATTCTTTTGAATGATGAATACTGATCAAATACTGATCCACTTGCACAGCAAAAAATCCAAACACAAGTCCGAAAGCATCGAAAGCATCTTTGACGCTTTTGAGGTATATAGAACATCTATGACGGTGTATATATATATATATTATACGTATACGTATGTGTATATAATATATATATATATCTATATATATAACAACTTGTGGTGACGTATGGCGACACATGGCAGTCTCCAGGCAATGGCCGGAGAAGAGCTCTGAGGCACTGGCTTGCCCACGATGAGGCGGATAAATCCCTGCCAACCGGAAGCAGTCAAGGAAGAACCTACAATGACCTATTATTTATGTAGTATGATATATATATATATATTATATGTATATAGTTTATACATGTATATAAGAATTATAAGTATATAAAATTATATAATTAATATAATATATCCTAATATATCCTAATGTTATATCCTGCATTGATTCTTGCTGGAAGAATTGTCTATGTTCTTGTCATGCTTTTACTTGCACAACGTCCCTAGGGTCCAAGGGTTCAGTCGCTGCTTTGCAAGTGTGAAAGGATCGAGAATCGTCATAGCAATTTCATATCTGGCTTTTTCTTGCTCCAGACCCACGTTCGAGTCTCCAAAAAAAACAGTTCTGACAGTGTGCTGAAACTATCCTGGCCAAAAATAGACACATCTACTGACCATTTCACTGGGCTACTACAGGAGATCTTTCCACCCAAAAAATGATAAATGTGATAACAGCAGCTTTTGCCCACAAGTATCCAGGCCTTCAAATTTCAACAAATGTGTTGAAAATGCACAAAGTTTTACTTCGTGCCCTCACACATTGTATGCCAACACGAGTACTCACTGTGAAGCATCAAGTTGTTCGCAGTACTCCCATCATTTGTCCAGAAAGATGCTGCGGTCAAGCTTTTCTTGACGAATTTCATCCTTAGCCCAAGACTCTCAATGAATGTCACGCGCACACACACACACACGCACGCACACTTACTTTTGACATTCCTGAAGTACCAGTAACAAAAACGTTAATCCATCAATTTCAGTACCATTTAGGTGCAAAGGAGAGTGCGGTCGCCCAGACTTGTCGTCAAGTCGTTGCCCCGCTTCACTTAAGTCACAAACTTGCAGGCTGACATGTCAAGTGACTCAAGAGTCATCAAGAGTCGTTTTTGGATGGTTTTTGCCAGATCCGTAGACATGGTAGATAGCTTTTGGATGCTTTTGGCAGACCAGCACAGTTGAATGTCTTTTTCCAGGACTTTCAAACGTCAATTCCAAATATTTCAAGCCATGCAGCAAGACTTTGGCACAGCCGCAGCACGCCGGTAGTCCCACGTCACCCGTTTGGGTGGGAAGCTCCCGTCCTACATCCAGAATGTTCAAAACATCACAGACTCGAACCGCATCGCAATGTCATATTGAAGGAGATAGGTTCGAAAAGCTGCTGAAACCAGCAAGATTGGCTGACCTGGTAGGCTCGAAAAGCCTTTTGCAGCTCTTTCTTGTCACTGGCAACAAATGGGCCATGCCATGCTATCCTCAGTCAACGACGTGCCAAAGGATCACAGGATGATGCCCATGCTGAAATTGCATCTGATTGCACCACCACAAAGAAACTCTGACACAGATTCCGCAGCCGCTACCAGCTGTCAATAGAGACCATCCCACGAGCAAAAACCGTAGCTTCAAACCGTAGCTTCAACCGTTGATGGTCAAGTTGCGGCTCGTTGATCCGCTTGCCCGCAAAGAGAATGCAAGCAGCTCCATCCTTGGCACAAAAGCTCGCCATCTGCCATGTCGACCATGTCGACACGTCGCACCACTCAGTATATCATGCAATTTCCAAGGGTCATACAAAAGCACGAGACATATACAAGATTATACTTAATACTTAAGTATATCATGATTGAATGACACATATTGACACCATTTAACACTAACAAAAACTAACAAAAACTCTGGTGATGTCTGGAGACCTCGCCAGCCTCCAGCAAGAGGTCGCGCTGGCTGGTGGTGCCATCCAAACGTGCGACATGTTGGGCAGGAAGCCTTGGCAGAAACTGCAGATGTTTCCTGGGAATCCACACAGATCCACACAGACAAAATCTAACAGTTAAGTGACACATGTTCGGACACTGCAAACGTTAGAAATGAACAAAAGACACATCAGGATCTTGTTGTCCTGGACCATGGGCCCAAATGAAAGAAAACTACCCAGAAAATGAGTTTAACTCCTCACTTGGCATATCTTCATTGACATTGGTCAAGCCGCTTCTTGCCTTCCGCTCCCACACGAAGCTCGCCTTGCACAAAGTCATGAGGTGACTTGAGAGAGTAGACTGCGTGATCCATGAAGTCCCATGTCGGCTGTCGTCAAAGTGATGGTGGCTTCTTCTGTCACGCTCGCAACCCCTGAGCAAAATACAGCGCCTCTGTAGCAATACACTAAGACTGTCTCCATATGCTCAGGGATGGCGTGGCAGAACGCCGCTCGAGGTGTGACCTGCAGCCACGGATCTGACTGCAGTCACCTCTACTGATCTCGCTGCTGATCTCGCATTATCTACCAACATGTTCTGGGCTGATTCCAGAATTCAACACTCTGGGACAGTACTGTCAAGAACAGCCCTGTTTTGTCCCTCGTCTTTGTAACGGGACTGTGCCAAAAACAAGAGCTTTGCGCGGCAAGCCTCAAAGTCAATCATTTGGACGCTCTGTTTGGTCCGGAATGCACCTTCCTGCATGACAAACTGTACCACTTGCCTGTACTAAAGACATGGACAGAGTCTCAAACAATCGGCAAACCCAACAATAAGACACTACAAGCCGGTTACAAGCCATCCCCAATATTACCATAAATGGTTGGTCAAAAACTAATCCCAAACGGGATTGTTGTTTATGGCACTGGGTACATCACATTACTCTGATCCCAACCAACCAATGTATCAGGGCCGATCACTGCGCCGATCACCTGATCAGCATAGGGCCCTGCCAAAAGCCGCGCTCGCCCAGCACCACCCGTGAGATCAAACTCTGTAAGGAGCTCCGGCTTGACAGTGCCGTACCTCATGTGCTGATGCGCTTTGCCGTAGCTGGACATGGTTTCAACATATATATATATATATATTATTATATTATATATATATATATATCTTTCATAAACGTGTGTTCACAACACCACAGATGTTTCCCAATGTTCCCGCAGAAAATCAACTTGCGCCAAGAGGCTGAGGATCATCTGCCTTGTGCACCTTTGGCACATTGAGCCAAATCTGGAAGCCATGTTGTCGCTCGCCTGCTCTCGAACAGAAATCAAAGGATCCCATTCCCATGGCAATGGCCTTGTTTCACATCCAAGAAGTACGGTCTTGCCTAGAAAATGAGACGCGGTTTGAAAAATTAGACGGCATACAGCACCCTGTTTATTCCTTTTATATTCCTGGATCATCCATTTAAGTAGATGAAGTCATTAATTAACGATAATTAACGGATGTACTAGATCATCCTTTTCCAAAAGTACCGAAAACTCCCTGTAAGTACCGGGTTGTACGTGTGGCAGGCGGCCTTTCTCAGTGCCACCGCCTTCAGCATGCTCGATCCCGCTACCCACGCTAATCCATTGGAAGCCAGGGCTATCAAACCTTGAAGCGTGGCTGCTCTGTCGGATAGTACAAGTAGTACTACTAGTACTAGTAGTACCAGTGTACTGCTAGAAGTACTAGTAGCCCTACTATGTACTACTATGTACTACTAGTGCATACGGCAAAAGCTGAAGTGGCCAAGAACCTGCATAGAGTTGATATGACACAAATTGCCGATATTTGATGATGCTTGATGAGTTCTATCAGGTTGGAAAATGTTAGAAATCCAGCTGCCTGCAAGGAACTCTTCACGATTACCCAGAGAATCGGCGTGTCTGCCTCTCCCTTCACGCATGTAGGTCATGATGTCCATTCCAAGGTGGGGGTGCCATCCAACAGGAAATCTATCCTGAGCCAATGACCAGATTACACACACTTTCCAGATTTCAACCCAAGACTGACCTGTCTTTAAGATCTTTAAGACCTTTAAGATCTTTAGTAGATTTTAGTACCATCACAAACAAACTGTAATATAGAAGTACTGCAATACCCTTTTGCAAGGGGTCATCAGAATTTTAGAGACCAAGTCCATACATTGCCAAAACACCAGGGAATGCCGGAGGTCGATCTTGTCTTGAAAAAACATCGCTGCAACTTTGAAAGTGGAAGAACATGAAGAACTATGATCATGACATACATTTTATATATACACACAACATGTATATGTATCTATATATATATACATATCATATATATATATCATATATATATATATTATATATGATATATATATATCATATAATATATATATATATATGATATATATAATTATATATATATTATATTATATATATATCATATATATATATAATATATATATATAAAATAGATATATATTATATATATGATATTGATATATATTATATAATATATATAATATATATATATATATCATATATATATATATCTTATATATATAATTATATATATATATATATATATATCATATATATATATATACATCATACACATGGATATCACATAATCTTGCCATATCTTGCCAAAGGTCTGGGTCGGTCTCCTTGCCAGTGCTCACAGTCGGGCCGAACTCATCGCCTAGGCTCATGGCTACTACTTGCATGATTCTAGGGTATCCGAGCCCTCAGTAGCATCAGTAATAGTTGGCCACACTCAACTGTACTAGTAATACCCTCTGGTAATTTAACATAGCTATTGAAAATGACCATTTATAGAGGATTTACCCATTGAAAATTGTGATTTTCCAGAGTTATGTTAGTTTACCAGAGGGTAATAATATGGAATTTGCGCTCAAGCAATCTGGGATCTCTTGTCTTGATAATCTTGTTGCGCATTGCTACCTGCTTCATGAACGGAATGGAAAGCGCAGCAGCAAAACGGTAGGCATCCCAAAAAAAGGAGCCAAGTGGCACATCAGGAATGGGTCGGCCTCTTTCTCTGAGATTGCCGCAGGGAAGGGCTGCATCACTGCAAACTTTGGATCTCCGGTCCTTACAGCGTCTATGGAACTTGACATCTGTCATGACCATGGTGCAATGGGATGCAATGGGTACCATTGGATTACCATTGGATACCAAGAGCCTGACGGATGTGTCACCTGGGCAGCTTTCACCTCGATGACCGACATCATGGTGCCTTTCTCGCGGCTTTCCTGGTGGGAACAATTGATGAGTGGCTGTGGGCAAATGTTTAAGAGTTTAACAAAACCCAAACCATACAAAACCAATACAAAATCGAACAAAACCAGAAAGCATCCGAAATTTGATAGACTCCCTCATTTCATGGTGATGTCTTCATAAGAGCTAGGCTATACAGTTGATTAATTATCAGGAAGGGCCAAAGCTTTGAGCTCTCAAGAAACAGCGCAGCCTAATCTCTCTCCTTGATGCCCTTTGGGCTTGACAAACAAGCGCTAAACATGAGCCTTGATACTTAAATAAGGCTGCGGGACGTGGTCGCATGGCGGCTGCGTTGATGTGTCTGAAAATCACTGTGCGCTATGCTCAGCTACGCTCTCAGTTCCTTAAAAGCCACCTTCGTCGTCTCCATGCGTAGCTATTGGATGGTCCGAAAAATCTGCAAAGTCGATCTCACGTGCCTTCATCATCTTGACAGCTCCATTTCGAATCTCAACCACATCACCCACGCTTCCAAGGGCCTTTCATCCAGGTCTAGCGTAAGACCGGTCAGAATCTCAAAGTCCAAAAGGATCCAGGCTTTCCGTTTTGGCACGTCTGGGATGAGTGAATGACGTAACCACGATCAAGGCATATCAAGGCCAAACAAAACATGTTATTTAACATGTTATAACATATCATGAATTATACTCTTGGATTTTTCAGACATTTTAAGAACCATTAAGAATCTCTCCCAAAAGACAACCAACAAGTAGCAGCAGCAGCAAGTAGCAACAGGTTCAGCATGTTCCATTCCCTTCCGCACCTTCATCTCCTCGGAGTTCAGTCGCAGTGTGACCAGTCCTGTCGAATCTCCAACGACGACCTCCAGAGATCTTCACGTCGTGAGAATGCTTTGAGGGTGTGTCAAGTTATCTGAGATATTAATGTTCATTGATGTTCATTAATGTTCATGATCTTTTCATGATATTTTCATTATCGTTTCTAGCGTTTCTATCAACTTTCATCGTTCCACCATGTCTCTTTTTCTCGGATTGCCTCCAACGAGATCAATTGTGGAAAGCTTGTGAATAGAGGCGCTCAGCATGAGGATCTATCATGGGAAATCATCTGCAATCAACTGGAATTCCAATTTACCACAAATTACACGCAGAGAGATCCAGAGAGTACAAACACTTCATCCTGCTTTCCATTCGGAACATCAATGTCGCCTCCGTGAAGGCCTCGGCGCCCTTTCCCTCCTTCAGTGGCAACTTCTGAGTTCATTTGGAGGTCTGTGGCTCCAGATGCTGAATCTGCTGGCACATTCACGGTGTCATGATGTCATGCTGAATCTGTTCCACCAGAGTTGACACCTTTTGTTGTCTCCTCTGGCGTGCCAATGGACACAACGCTGACTAGGAGGTAAACACTCCGGCTGTCAGGCCTTGGAAACACACCGGCTGAATCCCGGACTGGGCATCCTTTCCCCCAAAATCATGGCCAAACACATCCCGTGTTGCTGGACTCAACATTGTGGCGTGTTGTTGACCATTGTAGTTTAACTGTAGTTTACATTAGTTCACCAATGTTCATGACCATCATGATGTCGTTTCTTAAAGACTTTGGGACTTTGGCAAACGCCATGTTCAGAGCCTCAGATGAGGCTCTGAGGATCCAAACATGATGTCGGTGACCTCTCCGAAGGACTTGGCAGCTTTCTTGACGAACCTCACTTCATTGTTCGAGAAGGAATATGACTATGACTACAATGCAGGTCTAGATACTGAATACTGAGTTGTAGGAAATTGTCAACGAAAGTAAAGTCTATTTGCCCCTGTAGCACAAAATGCACTAGCGTGCTCAGGGCCAGTCTTCTTTTCCGCCAAGCCCACCCTGAGCCACAAAGTTCAAAAACATGACTTCGGAACTTGCACTGAGTGGCCCATCCAGCTGTACTGTACTAACCAAGTGTGGAAGTCAATCTATGCCATGTGTTGCTGCATTCCCTCTGTGAAGATTCACAGTAGGGCCTCAGTGCCGCTGCAGCCATATCCCGCATGGACACATCCACAGGTCGCAGTGAGACTCCAAGCACATCCTCCAGAGAGAAACAGTTTTATACAAGTTCAATAGATATTCCCTGACCCAAACACCATACGAAGATAACACGATATAAACTAATCCATGCAATCTACTTGGAAAGGCACGCAAACAAACGCACATTGTCACATTGTCCGTGTCCCAACACGTGCCATCAGCGGACTAATGATGCCCGTCCTTTGCTGCCTTGCAGTTGCACCTTAGCTCGGGGGCATCCTACCATCGAAACCCCATTCAGCTTCTGTGAGCCTCTAGAAGGTCTCGAACCATGTCAAATCGGGATAGGCATGGCCGTAGGCCAATGCAATCGACTCCAGATTTTTCAAGAGTTTGAAAGGCTGGGGTAGGCTGGGAGCTGGGAGCATGACTTGTAGCCCGCTTTTCCCTCCTGGCTCTCTGTGGGCAAAGGGTAGGCCTTCGAGCAGAGCCGAGCTTCATGGAGGAAACTCCGCTCCCAGCCCCAAGTTTTGCCCACAACCCCTGTGCCGATGTAAGATATCCAATCTTGGTGCGCACTCTATCATAATCATGATAATATGTTATGTTAATTATTATACAAAGAGGTGGATCATGTTAAAAGCAGGCTTTACCCCCCAAACAACTGCCTAGTTCCCTCGGGAACCTTGTATCTGTCCGCAATCATCTCAGCCATCTGTACCTAACTAGATCGATTTATCCATGAAACAATTGACAGTTGAACCTCTTTCGGGCAAAGCATAACAGAGCTACGGTGTAGCAAAAATCACCCATTTGGGCGGCTTTGTGAGCGTGCAGCTCTCCAAATATTGCTCACTCCAGATCATAAAAAAGCACTCGCGAAACATAGTGAAACACCTCTGGTAAACTAAATTTAAACTAACATGATGATGGAAAATCACCATTTTTTTCATAGGTAAATCAGCTGCCAAGTGCCACAACGTGTCACATCGTGTCACGACACTGTCATAACTGTCATCAACCGATCCGGGTTGGGACTCTTGAGGCTCTTGCATTCGTGTAGACATTTTCGCTGGTGACAAGGAATCGCTTTCCGACAGCGCCCTCTTTCTCCATAGCTTTGACCTTTCGGAAGAGACCAAGGGTTTCCTACAAGGCACATGGTTAAGACATGTTAAGACCAAGCCCTACAAGGCAAAAGAGTTTATCAATAGACGGCATTAATAGTAACTATTGTGTAATCAATAATAGTCACTCAATCTTCTTCTTTTCAAGTTGCAATATTTTTTTAACATGCGTTTTGCCAGTGCACCCTGGGCCATTGCAGCTAGCATATCTTCGACGCTTTCTCAGTGTCAGGCATGAGCCAAACCCAAATCTCGAACATCAGTGACCTTGGTGGTCCCGCCACCGCTATTAATGTTGCAGCATGTTGCAGCCAGAATTTCAACATATTTCAACCATGTTCAACCTGCCAAAGCGACAGAGAGAATCTGCTTGGAATCTGGCTGGCTTTGGAAAGCCTTTCAGGCTTCCCTCAGATGCCTGCGGAAGATCGAACCACTATATATAATGAAACAGGATTAAACAGGACTTCGAATTGGCAACTTTAGTTTGACCATGTTTGACCCTTCAATGAACTGAGGCCTAGGAATGCCAAGGACAAATCCAAAGCCCAAAATCAGATTCATTTCATTTCAGAAATCATCGTCCCATCACTTCAGGTGAACATGTCCTGTCATGAACTCAGCCAAACAGGCAGCCGAACAGCCTTCTCTTTCATCGTGCCATCCTTAGGCAAGACATACCAGGCATAGAAAAGCACTGCGACGATCGCACAAAAAATGTCACAAAAGAAAGTCAATACACCTCAACACACACACAGTTTTCTACACTTGGTACGAGTACTTGCTCTATCTTATTCCTGTATATATGCTCTTTGCAAGAAGGAAGCCTGAAGCAAAGGGACAAGTCTCAGAGTACAAAACACTAATAATTGACAATGCTCCTCTTTCATTTGGACTCATGTTTAGTCAACAAGGGACACTCCACTGATCATGCAAGACTTGGAAATTGGTAAAATCGGCTCAGCTCTGCTCCAACATGCGCTTGATGAACAGAACTGACTCGCCATCTGCCCTACTTGTCATCATCGGTCCTCAAGTTTGGAGACATGGATGAGGTGATGAACATGGCAGGTGTCTCGATTCAAAGCCATGATTTTGCAATAGCAAAAACCAGCTCGCACGCCGATTAAGCGAAAGGCCGATCACAAAGCCAGGACAAAGCACGGACAGGTCAACGTTTAACCTCATGCACCAGGCGGAACAGCAAGGCAAAGTTGGTCTCAGCTGCACTATGCTGCACTGGTGCCATGACCACGGATCTTAATGTATTGTGGCAGCACCTTGGGATGCGAAACAAGATAGAACATTGAGGTTGACCAGCTAAGATCCAGTCTCTTTGGACAATTCCCAAGCTTTCTTTTCGGCCAAAACTTTGGAGACTTTGTAACCTACGTGCAATGTGGCAGGAAGACGGTTGAAGAGTGCACAAGTTAAAATCAGCACGAGAACTCAATGAGAACGTTGTTTCTTCCAAGCTTCTCTATGCTTTAGTCAACCATGCAACGAATCATTTATATACGCTGCTCACCTTTCATAGGAGTGTCTGGCGCGTCGTCATTCCAATCATCATCCTCCAAGACCTCATGGAACTCTGGAATTCGGCCATTTCTGAATGCTGTGATTTGTTTATGAGAAAACATGGCAAGCAAGAGAAGTCACGCAACAAAGAAGGGCGACATTTCAGCCTCAGCTTAGGCCTCTGCCTTGTCAGTACCGCCAGCCTTGTGGGAGCTGACAAATCCTACAACCTTATCCAGCCTTATCCCAAATCTTCCTTTTGATGTGACAGAATCGCCTTTACCTATCTTTGCCTTATATGCCATGATTGAGATGTATTTCTACAATTTTCTACATATCGTACATATCCATGATGGATTCTAGACAAGTTTGGTGCAATGTGGGAACATGTGGGAACTGGTGGCTCTGTCGTGACAGCGTTTTCCCGCCTCCAAATATGTCATAGGAGGCCCAACCGCAGCGACGGATGAGGTGACGACAACGCGGTTAATGCTGGCCTCACCAGCCACCCGACCTCCACCCGACTTGTCCAAAACGTAACTTTCACATTTCTCCCAAACGTATCCAAACGTACCAACAGCGCCTTGCTCGCCGCTCGCATAACAGCCTCCAAAAAAATGAATCATATGTTTTCTTATAAAATTATATAAGTCGTCTCGATCATCTTGTCTTCGCACCAACATGTTTCTGTCAAAACACTGCTGAAGCAATATCTTGTAGCTAGCCTGGATATGCCTGTCAGTGGCACATGTGAGTCTGAAACCCTCAATTTTCGATCAATTTCATTCCTCTGGGTTTGGTCACTTTGCCTCTGTTCCCTTCACTGCCGGCTCAATTAGCTCCTTCTGGACATCTTTTGCATCCAGCCTCGGTAACTTTTGCATTTTTGAAGCAACAACAATAGGAAGCAACAAGAAGCATCGGCCGATCGGCAACTAAGTCATGTGAAACTCCCGACTCTGAGCTTCTGTAAGCTTGTGACTTAAAAGGTGAGGCGCAGTGAATCACAAATTTGCAGCCCTCCATAGCCTGCATGGCCATGTGAGCAATGCCCATCCCTCTCTTCTACAGGTGCATTCATTAGGGTTTCGACAATGGACTATATTTTTTGCAGATATTCAATGATATCAATAGGATTAAACATGTATAATCCTTGCTCCCCAATCCTAAACCGGCCCCCCCAATAATAAACACCTGGAGGAGGTCTTAGTATTAGGTGGTATTTAGTATTACTGTAGGGTGCGAAGCTTCCCTCTAATACTAAATTTAGAACCTTAATTTCTTTCAAAAAACGATCCTAATATCGATTAAATAATTAGCTTTAAAATCTACAATAAAATATTGCCAAAAATTGGATTTCCAAGGTTCCCCTACTATTGACTGAAACACCATAATAAGAAGATCTAATTTCGATTTCAAAATCCATTAATTTCCTGTTTAAAATGTTAAAATCTAATTAAAATATTGCCGAAAAATTGATTTCCAAGGTTCCCCTAATATAAACACAAAACAAAGAAAATGCTTGATTTTAAAGGACGGACCCTAATAACACCCCGCGTTTTGTTTTTTACTAGTTCTTATTATTAGGGGGTGAAACGATGGGACCTTCATTTTTAAATTGTGTCCAAAAGGGGATAAATTAAAAATCAAGTTGGCCAATTTAAAAATTCCTTAAATTGTGAACCGACCCTATGTTTTAATCCTTGAGGTACGTTTAGTAATAGGGAGTAAGGATTGATCTCCAAATTGATGGTTAATAGTACTACCAATACCAATAGTATAGTAATTTCCAATAGTATTTTCCAGTAGTATTTACCAATAGTATTTTCCAGTAGTATTTACCAATAGTCTATATACCATCTGGTTATTTAACATAGCCATGGAAAATGACCCATTTATAGATGGTTTACCTATTAAAAATTGTGATTTTCCATGGCTATGTTAGTCATAACCAGATGGTAATTCTCCAATTCTTTCGCCCAGGGGATCGCCCAACTCTCACCAAAGCTCCAAGGCTCCGGCCTTTGCAAAGGCTTCTTCACCACCAAGGAGGTCGGCCTGGCTTTGCTTCAGATTTCTTCAGGTCCGAGGCTGGAAAACCATAGAAAGACCACAGAAAAACCAGAGAGAAATCAAAAAAAACTGTAGACCAACCATTAATTGAGCAAAACCTCTGTTTGCCATTTATTATCATATATCTCTGCTTACTTTAGACCCGGACCAAGATCAAACTGTATCTTCCAAAGATCAGATTGCCACTCCCCCAGCATCAACTCTTCCAAGAGTAAAATAGCCAACCAATTGAGCACAGTGGACCCAACGCCACGTATGAGTTTGTCTGAAAATAGATAAAATAGGGAACCTCAAAATCCCAGGCTTTGTATTGGTCTATCATGATGTTCCCCACATTTCCCCACTATAAAGGCATTTTTGGTGCATCAAAAATGCACCTCGCAGAGCTCTACTTGAGGAAATACCCGCTTCATCATGGCAACCTCGGGGTCAAAGCGATCAGAAACAGCTGAGAAATCATTGATATCCTGTCAACCCATGTCAACGCTTCTGCTTTTAGATCAAATTAAACGATCTCAAAATATCTTGTTGTACAGTGAAATTGCGATCAACCAGCGATCAACTGCATCTTGAGAATATACCTAGCCTTATCTAGCGTTTGAACCAAGAGGTGTTCATCGCCATTCAGTCCTGTCAGTTCCGTCCTATCGAAATGGCCTATCTGCACCAGCCTTGGGATCGCTGGAATCCACAGAGCGCACCGTGCCCTTCACCTCGCCATCGATTCGCCAGGGATTCGCGGTATGGGTTGCTATCTTCTGGAATGATCATTCCGGGGAGCAAATCTTCGCTCCAAGAAATCATCCATTCAGTGTATTTCAGTGTGTCTTTGGAGAGAGTAGATAGTGGTCGTTGATCGCCAGACTGCGCTCTGTGATGGGTGGCACATTAACGCACACAGGCAGTCCAGCAATCGAGATCCGACTTCAATGGTAAGTTACAAACCTCTTCACTGCCCGAGAAATTCTAAGATGCAGTTGGCTTGCGAATGGTTGTGTTTCGGAATGGACATTCTAGGCACAGTCGTGGTTGCAGACCACTTCTGCCATTTTCAGTTACACTGCTGCCCAACACTAATTGCTGCCTGATCTGTCCAACATGTCTTGAAAAATCGCTTCACTGGAGGGAACCTTGACTTGGATGTTCATAGTGCATAAGGATTGTCAATGTTATATCATGTTATATCATGTTATATCATGTCATATCATATGTCGTTATATCAATTTTCCTGATACAGTAATACTATTATTGATGAGATCTAACTAGCTATATAATTAGTTCATGCTGTTTTTTGCATCAGGTTTGTTGCCAGTGCTAGCATTGACAGAGCTTTGCCAGCTCTGGAAGTGACCGTGATGACTCGTATGTTGTCGGCCAACACCACACACCACAAAACTCGTCGCCTTCTTTGCTAACAGTGGTGTATTCAGTAAATGTTGGCAGAATGTTGGCAGTGGTGTATTCAAAAACATCGCAATTCATGGCGAGCCGAGGCCTTGTAGCCCTCCGAGAGCAGTCTGCGCACAACGCTCCTGGGAGGCATATGTCATTAATGCCCAAATAAACAAAAAATATCAAAAGATTTCAACACCCAAGAAAAACGGGCCAAACCCTAATTGTGGCAGTACAAAAGATATATCTAGAAAAAAATGGAGATAATTTTCACATATTTTCACATCTTGTCACCATGGCCAAGGCACGTTGCCACATAGCCAGCGCAACCTGTGACCAACACGGTGGGTTTCACCTGGATCCACTTCTCAGCGCCCTGACAGGAAATTGACATCGTCCGCACTTCGCTTCTCTGTCAGTGCAAACACAGTAAAGAGATGTAAAATGTAGTAAGGATTCAACAAGCAAAGGGCAAATATGGGCAAATTGAATAGCCTTCCTATTTGAGTTGACTTCTCATCCTGCCTTCGCAGGAGTGGCTTTTCCACCCTTGCCACCTCGTCCAAAGTGCTAAATGACATCCTTTGAAACAGGACGGAAGCAGTGATATCTTGGGCAAAACCCCAGAGATTTTCAGCTCCAAGCTTCCAAGAAGTCCGCCATTCTTTCAGAAAAAGATACTCTTTGGCATGAGAAAGGTCACACTTTAGAAAGAAAATGAAAGAAATACACAAAAAACAAATTATAAACGTGATAAATATGATAATAATAGATGAGCTGTGTTTTTTGTTGTCTGGGCCTTTATACCGCTGCTTTGCCTACGCCACTGTCTACGCAATGCCTACGCGGCCACAGTGGGAGCCTACGCGGATCATACCTTTGAAGGTGTGTAAAACGATACCACAACGTACTTGTTTGCCTACGCCATGAAATCTGGAATCGGAACTTTTGCTTACGCGACCACAGTCCCATCAACACTTTGCTAAGTGGCAATGTTTGCGGCACCCTGCAGGGGCACCAGCCAGCAGGCTTCAAACCGCACTCTGCTCTGCAGCAGCACAAGCACCCAGACTCCAAAGCGCCCATAGAAATCTTGCAGCCACGCCAGCTCCCAGGTACCAAAGCGCACACTAAAGATTTGGCAGATAGATCACTGAAGGCTCAGTAGTAGCTTTTGACTATGCTGGAGTCAAGCCAAGCAACGTGTTCGACTGTCACTAGCTTGGTGTTTCGACGTGCCGAAGGGCAGTTCTAGACAGCTCAATGCGTCGAATATGGACTCATTCGCACGTGGGTGGTGGTCGGTCTGTGCACCCGAGCCTACGCGGTGCCTACGTGAAGTCTACGCGAAGCCTACGCCTGTTCCAGGGGTCCCCCGGCAGAAATCTGGTGAAACATTCGGCTCAAGCAAGAGCCTTATGGCCCTTACAGCAACAAGCAGGTGGAAAGCGAAGAACATCTAGACTCCAGTTGGCATGGACAGCTACAGTAGCAGTTTAAGCTGCTCCGCTGCCCCGGGTTCCACGGTTTGCTTGTATAGACGACTATCCATGAATGAACCTGGTGCCTTTGAACCTTTTGTGAATAACATTGGATCAATTTTAAAGCGTGAGATTGCAACGCCGATCATGTACGAGCAATTGAAATATTAATTGTCGCCTATGCGAATCAGAAATATTTGGAACCTTGAAAAATGCCTACGCCAATCCTACGCAATCCTTATGCCAGCCATGTAAAACCACACCGAAAGCAACATCCAGTTTAAGCTGCAGAATGCTGCAGATAAACCCCTTCATATTCAAAAAAACGTAGCTCAGATGGCATTCCAATGAAGCCGCTCCGGATTTCAATTCTTCGGATCTCATCCATCCTGAGCCGCGGGCCCTTGGTGGCTGTGCTAGCGGCCTGCAAATGTTCACCATCTCATGAATGATTCAAAAATCAAGAGTCTGAGCATTGCCTCAAGATTTAAAAAAGTCAGGCGCCTTTCTTCTTCTTCCAGCCAAAAGCAAATCGTCCAGAAGTGTCTATAGTCTGCTTCGGCAGTCATTTTAGTCATATTTGACTCTTGCTTGTCTGTACAGACCTACCAATACTAAAGCTGAACGGATCTACGATCACTCTAAGGCGACCCAGGCCAGTGCTGAGCTTGCGAACTCTTGGCTGCATCTGTACACTGCACAAAGGTTGCCACAAGGGCTCCATGTGAAGACTTCTATGCATTTAAGGCTCATAGCTCACCTTTGACACCTTTGGGATCCTTTGGGCCTGTTGGGTCCTACTTTGTCACATCAAGACTTTTGGCTGGCAGCTCACAACGTCGATAGCCTTCGCGCAACTTGCGCATGATCTCGCAATCTTCGAACTCTGCCTTGCTCTCCACCTTCTTCTGCTGCAAGACATCCAAGCTCTCCCCAGTAGCAAGCCAGTCTTCCAAAGCTGCAATCTCACGCAGCTTCTTCTTCATCTTTCGCGCCTTGCGCTCTTCATCTTCAGTCAAAGCAGGCACACGAGGCTTCCATGTTTTACTTGCCTTGGTTGACCACTGGGTTGACCACTGGGTTGACCACTGGGTTGACCACTGGGTTGACCACTGGGTTGACCACTGGGTCGACCACTTCCAGTGCTGCTGCTGCTTGGGGACTGGTGCTGCTGTTGAAGCTGTGCTCACATCTGACTGACCATTGCTGGCCGTCTCACTCTTGGAATCGTCTCCCTTTGGTTTGCTCGGCCCGCTGGGCACTTGGGATTGCCGCACTGGCCTGGTGGGACAGTTCAGCTTGGTGTGACCCTCAAGTTTGCAGTAAGCACATTGCCGCAAGAGCGGACACACTGCAGCAGTGTGACCGACAGTCTTGCAATACTTGCAGGACTTACTGCTGCGGAAGAAGGGTAAGTTGGGACAAGAAGCTGCACGGTGTCCCTCACCCTTGCATCGGGAGCAAATGGCTTCAACTGCTGTCATAGCAAAGAAGTCGAGCGTTTCCTGGGGAATACTGTATAAGTTGAGCTTGAGCCAGAATGCTCATTGATAGGAGTATGAATCTAAAAATCAAGTCTGAGCCTTTCAATACTACTCCGGCCTGTTGTCAGTTCTTTTGGCATAGAATGGTACGGTGCTTGGGAATTGCTTGACCTTTTGTGATGCTCTGCTTGTCTTGAAAGACCCTGAAGGGATCCTGGCCTTGCCACCTTTGCCTTGGGGCAGCCGGGCAGAGGCAAACAAAGCATGACATGCGAATCGAATAGCGCGAATTCTCATGACTTCTCATGACCTCTCATGACTTCTCATGACTTCTAGCGCTTCAATCTCCAAACGGTTTATTGATGCCAGCTTTCTGAAGATCTGCATAGATCAAAATTGAGAGAAAGTGAAAGTTGAGGCTTCCTGGCTGAGACCAAGGCCTTTGCCAGCAGCCTTGGCACCTTTTCCTTTGTCTTTGCCGCCTTTGGTAGCTTTACCTTTGCCCTTGGGAGCACCCATGGCAAAGCTTCGCGGCTGGAGCTTCAATGCCGGTTGGTCTTAAAGTCCAAGCTGGAAAGTTGAGCCATACCGAGTCAAACGTTTTCAAGCTCCCAGCATCTCGCAGCATTTCATGTTGGAAGCACAAACAAGACTTGGACTCGTTGTTTTGCTGTGGGATATATCATACTCAATCCAGCCTGCACACCCAATGCTCTTATTCTGTGAAAAAAAAACTTCCAAAAGCAGAGTTCACACTGTGAGCTATGCCCAGTGAACATTAATACTATAGTCTCCCCTTGCGATCCAACGTTCTGCACCCTCTGGCAGTTGCGTTGGCCTGGCTCATACAGCTCTTAGAAACCCGCTGGGTCATTTCACATCGTGTTCCCACTGGTTCCCACGGTCTGTGGCTTAAAATCCGATAGGCCAGCATTTTTCCTGAAGGCAAAAGCTGCCGTCGCCAGTCCAGTCACAGTAGCCACCTGAGCGACATAGACCCCATTTAATAATTGTTTAATACATCTTACCATCTGGTTATGACTAACATAGCCATGGAAAATCACCATTTTTAATAGGTAAACCATCTATTTCTATGGGCCATTTTCCATGGCTATGTCGAATAACCAGAGGGTAATACTAAGCTCACTTTTGGCGGATCAAATTGCTTCACTGAACCCACTCCATGACACCATGTTCAAATCCAAAGGGATGCGCTGGTGACAGACTTCTCATTCAAAAGACCTCTGTCTTCAACGTGCCATTGGACTGTGCACGTCCCCGGGCACTGCAGCGCATCTTTTCATTCTTTTCATCTGCGACGCCAAAGCTGAATGAGATGCCAAAGCTCAAAGCCCCTTGGGTCTTCCAACTTTGACTTCCAGCAAGTCATAGATGCGATGATCCGCACAATATCAGCCACCTGCATGAAGCTTTGATCTCACCGTTTGCACTGGCCGTGCTTCCATGATATCAATTGCGTGGAGCAGCCTGATGTGATAGAAGCATGTAGAAGCTGCTTTCTGATATGCAATAGCATTTTGAACCAAGCTACGAAACACCAAAAGAGGAGTAGCAAAGCCATACTTCCTGACAAGATCTAACCGGTCCGTTGATTTTGCAAAAATCATCTGACTTTCTGCCAAAGTCATCACAAGTCGTCAAAAAAGATCAGCCACAAGTCTTTTTTTGCGGAGGTCGACTGAGTTTGTCTCCAAGACTTGAGATATTTGAGATCTGATTGATCTGATCGCCTTTGAAAGTTGAGAAACTGTTTTCTTTCCCTTGCCTGCCAGCATCAAACTCAGTGTGGAAAGCTCTGATACACAAAAGGTGGTTGAAGGCTTCAAGGGCGAGCGTCCAATTGATAAGCACAGCTCTACGCGGCTTGCGGCGCAATAGCCTTGATAGAGGACTTGGTAAATGTGCGCCTTGGTCTCCATGGTGGAATATGCCACGTCACTGCAATCCCCAAAGCTTTACCATGTGGCTCTGTTATGGCTTCAATTGGCTTCATAATTCTTTGTACCGTCTCTGTCGCCAAGTTATCCAAGTTTCAGCTTTGTTTGCGGTCGAAGTCCCAGATTCAGCACCGGACACAGAAATTGCCTCGGAAAATTGTCACCCACATCGCACCTGTTTCCCAAGTAATCCATGATAGTTGCTATGTCGTGAAGGGCACCGAAGCCAAGGCACAATGTGACCCACTGTAATGCCTTACCGCAACGGATTCGTCGGATCCCATGAGTCTGTGTCACTGTCTGCGCGTGAATTTTGCCACTCCCGGTTGGACATAGTTGGGCACTTAAATGAGATAAGGTCATAGCAAATGGAGGAAACGACACTTTAGGCGGTATGCTATGTTTTGCGACTTATGCAGTGTATGTGCCAGCAAGTCTTATGCACGAGAAGGTAAAGAGCAAAGGGAAATGACCAACAGGGGCTTGAAGGAGAACCTGCACAAACCAATGTTGCAGCTTGTGGCTTACATGGAATGAATGACATAATTTGTAAACAGCAGCCTAGTGTAGCCTAGTAGAAAGGAGCACAAAACAACCAGTGTCTCAATGCTATTAAACTGCTATTAAACTGCTATTAGATGCTATTAGATGCTATTAGAACATTTAGAACACAGAAGTCATGGCTGTGATAGGTTTGTATTTTACACGTAATTTTTGCCAAGGCACTGATGAAGTATGCGTGAATGGGTGCAAGTCCGGTTGCAACCGCTACAGAGACGCTGGGAAAGAAGAGAGAAGGGAGCCAAACAACGACCTGAGCGCCAGCCAAAAACTTGTTTCCTGCAATGCCAAAATGCCTGCGACTGTCTAAAATGTGTAACTTGGCAATCAAACATTATAGACCAAGCAGTGGCCAAAAATAATTGTCGTCTACGGAATGACATCGGAACAAGAAACTCGCCAAGCAGCAAAAGGCCGACAAAAACTGAAACAGCCTGGCCTTCCTTTGGGTACATTTCGGGTACATCAGTGATGCCGACATATGCCGACTCTTACCCAAACGCGGTGCTGCTTGGCAACTGCCCCGATCGCTTCCAAAACGGCGATGCACGTGAAGCTCCTTCAGACTTCATGCGATATCATGCGATGGCAGGCTATAACATGTTGACAACACTCAAAGCCATTGTATTGTAAATCAGTTTAAGATCATTTAGGATAATTTGATATAATTTGAGTATTTTAGCATATTTCAAATGAACATATTCTAACTCGAACCAAACTCATATTGATTCAACGTCGATTGTGTTCAATGCCATCAGCAGATCCTGCAATGCTTGTTGAGCTGCGGCCGTCTTGATAGCATCCATGCAACGTGTAGTGCCAAGAGGCCGCACAGTATGAAGGGCAAAGAAATGACTCCTGCAGGTGGGTTCCACTAAGGCTTCCACTGAGGGGAATGTATGTGATTCTTTTATATGCTTTTACAATTCAAGCAGAATCCACTTGATCTTGAGTGCTACATAGTGCTACTGGGTGTTTCCAGGGCTCCACTTCAAAGATGTGAAATTCATCCAGCACAACATTGTGGTGAACCTCCTAAGCCCATGCTATGCACACTGCAAGGCAATTCACAACATTTTTGACAGTCCTAGCGCTGCAAAGACCACGTTGTAGAGACCATGGCAAGCAGCAATGTCCGAACGTTGCCGCACCACTGATGCGTTCTGGAGGCCTTGTCGCTGGATCATCTGGATCATCTGGATCATACTGGATCCAAGATATCCAAGTCAGCTTTTGTTTCTCATTAGCAACAAACACATGCGGCTATGCAGAATTGGGTAGCCCATGATTAATTGGATAACAATTACACAAAATGATCAAATCTGGGATTTCAATGGATTTTGTGGGTTTTAGGTTGTGACTCATTGTGACTCATTCCCGGATGTGCACACACGCTTGGCCCCGAACCCAGTACGTCGACCTGGCAGAGCTCTGACTCGCCAGGTGGATGCACCGTCCAGAAGCCCAGGCCTTGGATGACCAAGTTGTGAGAAGTTCAAACATCTCAAGGGTTAAGAAATGTTAAGCCATACATCAGACATCAAGAGAAATCACAATAACAAAATGAACACATACTACACTATGTATAATATATGCATATATATAATGTCTTATATAGCTAACATGAAGTGGCATGAAGTGGCTACTTGCTGACGAGCCTGACAACACGAGCAGTAGTCCCAGAATAGCCAGGGCTAGCATGGCAATCTCCGCTGCAACTGTCGGCCAGTCCGGTGAAAAGTCGGCCAGTACCTAACACAGCAAAAAGACTTCTCGACCACTCATCAGAACAGGTTTGATGCAAATTGGAGCATTGAAGGGTTTCTTCAGCCGGCATCAACATTGACATGGGAAACTATATTACCATGAAGGAAGTGAGGCATGAAGGAGGTAAGACAAGGTAAGTGTTTCCCTGCCTCACTCTCCTCTGAATCCCCAGAGATATCCGCGGCTTCCGCCATGTTCCCACCGCTCCATGACTTATTCCATGGACAAACTACAGGCCAGTGGGATCCAGTGGGCGTGTAGCATGTCTTTCTCGAGGCTCAAAGTGGCTCACTTGGGTTTAAAACAGGCCAAATTGATGAAAAGTGATGAGAAGATCTGAGAAGCGCATTGTGCCAGATAGTGCCAGATATTGCAAAGTTGGAATGATGGCAGCTCTCAGCACCAGCTCAAACATTCACCATATTCTAGATTCCGCCTTGAACAACGAGTCTGGGCTCCAGAAAAGTATGGCACTGACGTGCACTGGTTGTCCATCGAAAAACTGCACCAGTAGATTAAGATTAATTAACCCAACAGGAGGGCATGTAAACTGCCTTATCTGCCTTTCACTAGTCATTCATCTTACACAAACATCTTGCGGCCACGAGTCGTCACTGTAACTGAGGCTGCTGCAGCTTAATTTGTCGCTGGGCTCCGTCAGTCTGGATCCAGCCAGTCGGTGTACCTTATAGTGACGTCACGAAGTAACTTTCACTGCAAATTTCACTGCAAATTTCACTGCAAAATCTCACAACAAAATCCATAAATCGGAAAGTCAAACAGAAAGACAAACGCAATCAAGATCATCAAGAAGCACCGAAAACATGTTGCTCTACATTGCTATACTATACTGTGCTGCAAAAAGTGACTAGCCAGTCGTTGATACTCGCACACTGTTAATTGCATTTTCTGAGGTCAGCACAAAACGGATGCGTGCACATAATCCTGCTTAGGCCCTTTTGGCGGACCGCACAGGCTATGAAAAGAATGTTGCTTGGGCGAAGAGAATTTTTGTCTTCAGCAATTTTCTGCAGGTTTGAGTATTACATAGTATTACGACATATCACGCAGTGCGCGAATGGAAACAGCACACCTTCAAGGGTTGGTTCGCCCAAACGCAACGTTATGTTGCTGGTCATGCCTATGCATGGCATCGAGTCCCGGTCGATTTGCTTCTGGTCTCAGGGGACACGGAGAAGACTTCTACCACCCGGGCCATTCGGAACGAGTCAGCTGACAAGTTTCGAAGCTCGTGGCACTTTCCTCACATATACAGCAAGCTCCCAAGCTAGGGCTTGCAGGATATAGACTGATATACCCCTCTGGGAACACCAGGTAAAGGAAAAGCCCAGCAATCAAACACAATGTGATCAACGTGATACAGCAATGTATCAAAAGTGTAAGAGTCTCTATTGCAATTAAACATATTCATTCCTACTTATGTCATTTCCCATCTTTTCATATCGGTGCTCTGAGCCTGCGCGTGCAACAAAGCCCGTGCACCACTCAAATCCTGGTCCCTAGTAGGGGCGTGTAATCAACGGTGGTTAGGCTGAGAAATCTGTGCAACAGACATGCCCAGCCGCTGCAGTTGCCTGCGTCTGTGCCGGGGTCCTGTGTTTTACAATACTTAACGTTGCTCATTTAATATTCAAATAACGCTTTGTTCAAAATACTTCGGCGAAAAATCTTCAAAGTTGATGGATATTGGAACGCAACTTGCGTGAGGTAAGAAAGAATAGAATTAACACAGGCTTTTCTTCTGTGTCGCTTTGCCGTGCCCTTGTCAAAAGTCATATTGAACTTGAGAACCTCCTTTGAACAAGTCACTTTGGAATGAATGAATTCAATAATTGAAACATGCCCAAGCTCAAAGCACCTTCTGACAAGGATAAAGGAGGGGGCCTGTCACACCTCTAGGCCTGCAGCAGGACTAGCTTTGGGTGGAGTGTGGCAAAAAGACGCTGATGCACTCTCAAAATCCTCAAAGCATCTCAAAGCCAGTACAAGACATTCAAGCGCAGGGGCCGTTTTCGAATTTTCAAATCCACTTCAGCAAAAACAACGACATGTCAGTGACAGGTCCAAGACATTTGGAACGCAGAATTCACCATGGCGCCATGGCGCCATGGCACCAGCGACACAAATGCGCCTCCTCCGACTCCTCGGCCACGGGCGAAACAGCTCCAGCTGCTGCCTGTCGTCTCGACAGGATCTTCGATCAGCGGCAACCTCCAGAAATGTCCTGAATGTGTATAATATTTGTATAATCCAAAACAGGTCCTACATAAAAGATCAGATACCACAACTGGCCTGGCCTTCGGCCCTGACTTCAATCCGGGTGCGACTGCCTGCACCTCAGAAAGGAAACTACAACTTGCTGCATTCTGACTGCGGCTCCAAAAACCTGTCCCTGCCTCGATGCCCGGAGGAGCACCAATGCCACGTGGTAAGGTTGGGGCCTTGGCAATGCGCTGAAATCGCTTCGTCCTGATACGCTTTGCCCTTGTGTGTTCGCCATTTGAGCTGTTGGCCGCTGGACGTGGATAGCTAGCAGCGGCGCCCCATGCCTGGACATGAGGCAAGTTGAGATAAGGGAAGAGATGTCCTCAATATTGAATCGTATTCGGATCATTCACAAGTCTAGTTTTCTAATCTTTTCTATATAATCTTTTCTAATTATCTAGAGACTCTTGCGTTTCTTTTCCCTTATCGTGGTGAAGCAAGGCCTGAGCAGAGCTGCCAGCAGTCACGCGCATCTCCAAGGCGTTCAACCTCAGATCCAGATTGCCGTCAATCTGACAGAATATGGCAGCTGGTTTAGATATGTTTGGATCAACATAGATCATTTTCTACCCATCTCAAAACAAGACTTTTCAGAGTGTATCCAGTAGGACCAGTAGGACTTCCAGTCATTCCAATCAGAATTCTCACATCAGTTTGGACAGTTTTGTCACATGATGGAAGGTACATTGAAAGATATTGAAAGAAGAATGATCACAGAAATCATCATCAAACATCCCAATTGGAATTTGGATTCATTTAGCTTCTGGATTTCACCCATTTCTTTTTGTTCACGGCTGCACTGCCTCTCGAACAAAGGCTCCAATTTCCTTTGCTTCCTGAGCGAAATGAAAAGCCACCAAAGCAACGGGATCCGTTTCGGGTCCGTTTCGACATGGTGAAACTGCAACAGAAACGCTATTACTGATGCGTCTGGAAAGTACAGGAAATGACACAACATATATAATCAAATATGATCAAATACAATCAAAGGTGATCAATTATCATAAATATATTAATTTAATATAATTTAATGACTAGCATTGAAATATAGTGGATGTATATATATATATACACGTATGATTACACCTCATTGAACATGACCATTTCGACAAGTTGCTGCTGTTGCTTCAGCCTCGCATCCAGCTGTCTGAGCTGCTGCTGGATCTGTCAGATCGGTTGCGGGCTGCGGTGGATTTTGGCGTGGACACACGTCTATGATTTGAGATACAAATAGATACAAATATAGATATATAGTAGCATTTCACAACAAGACCCTTTGACCTTATGATGACCTTATGATGACCTTATGTTTTCTTGCGTTTGGATACATTTGTTTCATATTTCAGGAAGGGCCACCTGGGACCACACACGAACCGTGGTCATGCCTCGGCAGATTTCGACGAGCTGGTGGTCATCTTTCCGCAGCGCTCTCGCAGAGCGTCTATTGTGTCCTGTGTCACGTCTGAACAGGTGGCATGTTAGGTGACATATGGGGATGGGTCAAAACCCTGGTACCCCTGGTGAACCCCAAAATAGCTGGGATTTATGGATGTGAATAACCCACTAAAATGTATCTATAGGTATTGACCCATACCCATATTAGGTGACAGAAAAAATCATGGAAAAACCTATGGGACTATCGGAAACTGCAACATAATTTCACACTTAAAACTGAAAACTATTCGCTGCAACTCCTGGTTTGCCCGCCCATCATGTTGTTTTTCAATGCACACTGCCACTGCGGAAATGTTAACGTTCCTTGGCTTTTCCATGACCAAACAAACCCCTTCACAATAAAACCTTCAATCTAACCCTAACCCCTTAACCCCAAACAAAAAAATACTGTGTTTTTTCATTTTTTTCTATGTTTTTTTCCCCGTAGAACTAGAGCTTCTTGTTTTCTACACATCCTGGAAGCTTCCATAATCTTTGGTGAAAAAAAATTGGAAGAGTACACAATGACATACAATGACCCTCAGATCCTCGGTGCAGTCCTTATGATGCTTAATCAAATCAGCGTTGTGGTTGTGCGCCAGGATGGTCTGATGCAACTCCTGGCGCTTTTTGGATCATCTGATATCATCTGGACTGAATGCTGCTACATCTCTCGAAATCACTATGTATATACAGTATTATATATATAGTATATATACGTATAGGTATAGTATATATTAATATATATTATACACTAGTAACTAGTAACATCTAGCAACTATTAACCTTCCTTTGCCTTTCATTCATTGTAATTTCTAGTGCAGTACTTACAGGTACTTCCAAATGGTGGGATTGACAGGCCGCTAAAAGCATCTGATCTAAAACATATACTATTCGATCTTATTCGTAATTTTCTTGCCGTCAAAGTCTGCTTCTCAAGCCACGCGCCGGCAGCGAGGACATTCACTTTTGCCCGCCACCAAGTGCAAGCAAGTTATGGCCTCGGCACCAAAGTGAGGACATTCAACATCTGGCAAGCAAGGATTAGGAAAAAAGGCTGATTTACCAGCTGAAGTCTCAAAGAAATTAGTAGATTTCGTTTCAGCTTTTGCTTCCCTGCCTTGTGAGCTGTGGAGGAGTTGACCTTTGCAACTGGCTCTCAGCTCTCAAGGAAGCATGGCAGGCTTCGTCCTGCAGGTTTAGCCCTTGAGATTTTTGTTGGTTTGTTTCCCTGACAGAAAACTGCGTATACTTGGATTTGACAAATGCACAAACGCACAGCACGTGCCAGTCCATGTGCCAGGATATTCTGGCTGACATTCTGGAACTCAGGGTGTGCTTTCCTTAGCAAGTCAAGTCCTCAATTTGTCAGGATGGAATGCCAACTATTCCTGTATATTTTCCAACATATTCCAGCTATGTTTGGATGAGCAATCTAGGCACTCCTACACTAATAAGACGATTCAAAACATTTTGTTCGAGATCCTGAAACCATGCTCATTCGCGGAAGCTATCCAATAGCAACAGTATGACAGTATACAAACTGCTTTGCCTGTAAACGTTGATTTTAGTGCACGCCAGTATGAAACCAAGAAACAAGAAGCGATCGCTTGCTTCTCCCTGTGGCAAAGGGGACTGCCGAATGTGTGGGCTCAAACTGGTACAACCACGACACAAAACCTATGTTTTTGTGTCAGGCTTCAACGAAGCAAATTCCACGTAGCCCATCAAAATGAACTTACTTTAATATTCTTTTGTAGAGGGGTCAAGCACTAACCAAGAAGGTCTCTTCAATCATCTTCAATCACTATTCACCATGTCGACCAAGAAAGGCCAATGTTGAATAAACCGGGCGCAGCTCTTGTACTGCCTGTTCCTGATTTTCCCACGCAGCCGATGGGGTCAGGGTCATATAGCGGTTCCACACGCTTCCAACAATCTTCAGGTATGTCCTCACGCCAGTCTGTACAAAGATAAGCACAGCATTTTGCGTGCTGGGCATGAATGAGCTCTACAGTGTCGAAATAGCGTCGAAAGTGGCAGCGGTTTTACCGTTTCATCGCCGGAATTGTCGTAACCAGGGAGGGGCTTGCACGGGCTTGCGAGGCTCGCCCTGATTGACCGCCTCGCCCGCCTTTTCCCTGGAAATGCCAGGTTTGTCAGGTGGATGACATGGTTTGTCAGGTTTGAGCTTCCTCTTTTCAGGTTCAAATCGACTTCTGGGTGACATGTCAGCAGTGGATGGAATCTGCAAGGGAGGACCATCTGGCAAGGCCCGACTCACAAGTGAAAGCCTTCGACTCTGCTTTGAAACGACATAAAGTTCCTTGGCGACACTTCGCAGGAGATCTCGGTTGTGTGTGATGAGAAGCACCGCACCTTGAAACTCACGAAGAGCAGAAGCCAAGGCATCAATGGAGTAGATGTCCAAATGATTGGTCGGCTCATCCAAAACCAATAACTGTGGATGCTCCATGCAAATTTTGGCAAACAGGACACGCATCCGCTGGCCACCTGATAAAGTACTGAGGGACTGAAAGACCAAATCACCTGCCACTCCAAAGGATCCCAATTGTTTTCTTAGGTCCAGCTCTTTTTTCTTTGGATAAAACTCTCCCAACCATTCGATTGGAGATGCCTGGACCTTCGCAAGGGCATCAGTGTCATGCTGATGCAAAACCGAAACCTTCAGGCTTTGTTGCCTCCAAACTTCTCCTTCAGTCGCCTCCACCTCGCCAGTAATGAGTTTTACAAGAGTGGATTTGCCAGCACCATTTCGACCCTGGATGGCAACACGATCTCCGCCAGAAATCGACAAATCAACATCTCTCAGAGCTGAGTCTGCACTGTTCGGGTATTGATATGTAACAGCTTTCACCTGCAGCAGTGGTGTTCCCTTGGAAATCCGAAGGCCATCACCGGTCGCGAAGCCAAACCGCAAGGATGGATCTTGTCGCTGTAGCAAAGGTGCAGCTGCCATCTTTCCGTCATCGTCAGCCAGCGAGCCAGTACGATGCCCGTGTTCCGAACTTTTGAATCTTTTACCATCCTCAGTCTTTTCCATCCCAAGCCGTTCCAGCTTCTGCTGCTGAGTGCTGACCAAGCTTGAGGTTCCCTTACTTTCAGTATCATGCAGAATTGCATATTTGTTTTTGGCCTTGTTCTTCGCCTTATTTTTCTGTGCACTGGCAACCTGTTGCTCCTTGTGTTGGATGGTTTGGAGAATGGTATCTCGCTTCCGCTCAATCGCGGCAGCCTCACGCTCCAGGTGTCGGGACTTCTCCAGTGCAGCTTCCTCGAACATCTCCAATGTACCATGAAAGTTGGTCAAATTTTGTTCGGCAAAAATAATGATATCTGTACATACTTCATTGATAAACTCACGGTCATGCGACACGCAAAGCACGGTGCCTTTGTATTCATCTACCAGGTGGTGTTGAAGCCATTCAATGGCTCCCAAATCAAGGTGATTCGTTGGCTCATCCAGCATGAGAAGACGCGGTCGCACAAAGAGTGCAGAAGCTATGGCAACACGTACTCTCCAGCCACCACTTAGCTGAGAAATAGGTTCAGTGCATTGTGCTTCTGCAAATCCCAAGCCTTCGAGCAAAGATGTAGCACGTGCGCGCCATTCCGGCTCGCTTTCAGCTCCAGAATCGTTCAATTCCGCGTAGATTTCGCAGAGTCGGGCCGATGCGGCATCTGCATCTGCAGTCGCTTGGTCACTTGGATCTGTACAAAGCGCTTCCAAGCGCTGCACCTCATCATGCAACGAATGAAGCCGTTGGTCGGCTTTCAACACGCTCTCCAACGGTGAGAGGGAGGCATCCATACTAAGCTCCTGGTCGACCAGGTATGTGCTGAGCGACTTCGGCCAGCCCTGCAATTCACCACTTGCGATGGCGCGTAACAGAGTGGTCTTGCCGCAACCATTCCGTCCCAGCAGCAAATGTCGACCATTTTCACGCAGCCTCAGAACCTTTTTCAAATGGGCCGTGGAACTGGCTGACAAACCACTCTTGTTGTCTGAGGATTGCAGCAATTGTTTGGAGCCAGCCGATAAATCATGAACTGGAAGCTCAAGCAACATCACGAGAGAGCGGATTTCTCTGGATTTCTACACGGCAAAAGTCACCTGCTTTTTGAGCAAAGCTTCAGCGCACATGAGCAACCTTGCAATTTCACTTCGATGGAATTCGGAATGTATCGCCCACAAAATGATCCACTAACTCCGCGAACACAGCTATACCTGAAGTAGATGCTATAGCAGAGTCCAAATGCCAACCCTCTCTGAAAGTTGCATAGATTCAGTGGTCTTTCAGTGTCCAATCCTGTCCCTGTCATCTGGTGGCCTTTCGAGGTTTTCCTCCGCGGCCGTTCGAGAAGCTTTTGGAGAACAAGTAGCCTACCTTGGTGGCGAATTCAAAGTGTGAGAACATGTGAGAACTGAGTCTCTAGAATTGGCTTCCTCACAGACTCGTCTCAGATACTCGTACTAGGGTCACTAGAGTCCCTGAGAAGTCTCAAAGGTTGTCTTACATGGCGACTGTATGCGCAACAGGATCTTCCAAAACGCTACACACTGATGCTCTATTAACATCTATTAACTACTCTTAGACTTGTCATGAAAACACTGGCTCTCTGTGCATCTCTTCGCACCAAGCTTCCACAGTTGACTCATCGAACAGGTCTGCCTGAGCTTTGACATCCGACAAGATCTGGCACATATTTTGCAATCCTCCGTTTTGGTCCCCCTCTCACTTCTGCAACTACCAGTAGTACCGGTTTCGAAGCAAAAACTGCATACATTAAGATATACATTGAACGATATTGAACGCATTTAAGTCATTTTAAGTCCAATAAGTCCAATGCTGTCGCTCAAAAACATGCCAGTCTGCCAAGTTGCACACGTTTTTGTCTCCTTGGCTAAGCACATTGTGCACAGAAATATCCGACATCGCAGCGAAACCTGGCTGAAACCATCACCTGCCCAAGGCTCCCATCCATGGATGGCATTGAAGAAGTGGTATAAGGCCCTCGCCATGGCGGCCATGGCGTGGCTCGAAACGACTCGAAACTGAGAAACTCAACTGGCAAATGGGGCGAATGTGTGAAACGGAATCAACATGTATCACATTGTATCACATTGTATCACTGTATCACAAAGGCCTTTTATGATCACTTAAGAATGTAAACTCTGAGCCTCTCCAAAGGCTTTGCCACTTTGCTGGCCTCAAACTCCCTCTTGGCGTCCTGCAGGGAAAACCCTGTCTTAAAATGTCTTGAGTGAGCATGTCAGTGTTTACGGATCTTGAACCTTCAAAATACAAAGCTGATATTGATGCCCAACCACTTCACCAATATCACGTGACACCTCCAACCACAGCTAAAATCCGTCCTCCAACTTCTGCCTGTGCTCCAAAACGAATTCAAACCGGTCCGGATTGAAGGACTCATCTCCACTAAAACCTTGCAAAGTTCAGGCCGCTGTGGGGGTCCACTCTCACTCGAAATTTGTGGTTTGCTGCAGTTTCGTATAAAAATGATATCTTTAATAAAGATGTATAAAGCATATAAAGATATATAAAGTATAATGCTGACCATTGCGCAAGAACTGAGACTGGAGCAAAAGGCAGACTTGGGGGGCTCAGCAGCAAACACTTTGTGCGAAATTGACTCCCCGATTCCTGTGGCCATCCCAAAGGCGATGAACCAACGTTTTGAGCTTGCCAGTGCCAGCTGCCAGTCATGTCCAGCAATTTGCTCCTCCCCATGGAATGTGGCATTCTTGCTTTGCATCAAAGCCTCGAATCAAAAGAATGTCCGTTGCATCGTCGACCACAGCTTCCGTTGCAAAACTCTGTGAGTTCTGTGAGCATTTCCAGTCCAATGTTGTGAGAAAGTGCAGCTGAATTGCAGCAAACCTTTTCCAGAGTCTTCTCCGAGAGGTTGCAATGCTGGGTAACCTCAGATGACCCGCTACTATGACCGCTATGCGAAACAAGTGAAGCATAGTGAAGCTATGAAGCCTCAAATGCTTAGCGTAGTAGCTTGAATGCCAAGTGGCTGCAGCTTTTTGAGCTTCCCAAACTGCAAGGTGGAAACTGCTGTTCTTGCGACCTGAAATCTGACTGCTAAGAGGCAAAGGATGCTTCAAAAGGATCTTCTACTTTCTGCATGGTGATCATGGTGTTGTTCTTTTTAATTCTTGTACATACGAGATCATACGAGTACCATTCTTTGCAATTCCAGCGTCTGCTGAGCACTTCCAAATCCCGTACTCTGAAACGCTGTTGCCGACTGTTCGACAAACGAATGAAAGAGGCACGTGTTAATTTCAACCGGCGCCTCCAAGAAAATTGGATGAAAAACCTGAGCGGATAAAATCGGATAAATGTTTCATTCAAACGACGATAAGTGATAAGTCCTTCTGAGGCCCTACAAGTCCTTCCGCTTCAAAATTACCCTCTGGTTATGACTAACATAGCCATGGTATAGATGGCCCATAGAAATAGATGGTTCACCTATTAAATAACCAGATGGTATTTCTCAAATTCCAACTGCAAGCACTTTTACAAATTCCAATGAAATACAGTAATGGTCTTTGCGTCACAATGCGTCACATGATGGGTCTGTGCGTAAGTGTCGCAGCCATACTGGCCATACTATATACATCTATATACCATTGAAGAAGCTGTAGCAGCTGCATGTCATGCAACATCTATTCCATTTTGTTGTGCATTTTTGCAGTATTATGAGTTTTATGCATTCGAATCTCATCAAGATCATCAAGCAGGTGAGTTGTAATAGAATCTCAGCATGCTGCTGGCTAACCTCATATTGGCTGTCTGGTTCAGACACAGCAGCCCTTGCAGTCTCCACCATCTCGCCCTTCACTGTAAGAGACCAAATCTAATACCTTTGCCTTCTCTACCTTAGTTGCAACTATATATAAGTAGCTTGCCATAAAACATCATAAAACTGCCTGATGTTGGTTTCTCGTGTTGTCTCAGCCCTTTCAATTCCAAGCACATATGCAAAGCAATCTCCGTAGCACTTATTTAAGGCGCTCCACATTGCTAAGCACAGGGCAATATCATCCACATCCTTCACCGTCAACCTTGCATCAATGCTGTGATAGCACGCTCGAGGTGAGAAGTAATCAGATGCAAGTTTTCAGCTGACTGGGTAGTAGCCGCATTCAAAACAGCAACGGAATCTCTTCGTTTTTCGGTTCAAATCAGTTCGAAGCCACGTTCCGAACAAGCTAATTCTCGAAATGCCATCGACATCGACTGGAAAGTGTTGAACTTTTGCAACTTGCCGCCACAGAAGTTGAAGTGCAAACAAGGTGCATATCAAAATCGATGTACACTCCACCATGATGATACAAGACCTTTGCCAAAATATCTTGCGATCTGGTGTATCGCAAAAACTTCAATCATGCTGGAAAAGTCATCTTAAATCCGGTAAATCCCGCAGTCATCCGCAGTCATCAGTCCTGAGTGTGGCCCTGCTGAGCATCGACTCGATTGCTGAGCGTATCTTGAGTTTCCAGCTGCGTATCGAATGAAGTCAGATTTTGCAGCCGAGTATGGCAAACGGAAATACTCCTGGCTGGATACTCTGCCATGGAGTCCCATGGAGTTCTGGCTCTTCCTAAACCTGTCATGATCTTCCTGTTAAGTCCCAAAGCAAACAGTCCACAGTATACAGTGTACATCAATATCATCAATATGATTTGTATAGCAACATGTAGCATTTCATAGCATTTCCATATGGCGGTTGATCTAAAATATCTAAATTCATCTGCAAACGGCCATTCTTCGCGAAGAACAATTCTTCGTTCGCGATCACCATATGAAACCGTCTTACTGGTGCTTAACTGGCAGGGTTGCTGGATGGGTTGCGGTTGCTGGGATGATGACATTACGATGAAATGGATCATTCCCGAAAATTCCCTGCGTAAAACGCACCAGTAAGATCCAGTAAGTATGATAAGTATGAAACCGTGACCTGATGAGCTCCTCTGGAATGTCAGGAATAAGCTCACGGACATTCTCATCGGTGACCAGGATGGGCTCGTTGCACAAGCCATTCGAGTGACGTCGCCAAGCCTCGAGCACCTTGACGCCGTTCTGCAGTCGAGGTAAGATGTATCAAACTGAAGCACTAATATTATATATTTAATAATTAATATACATATATATATATGCCAAGAGCAAATATACGCAATATACATATATATATAAGATATTGTATAAGTCTATAATATATGCACTAATATGCATCTATATGCTACGGATTCCTGCGAAATCTTTTGGATTCCTATGGGCTCGCATGGTGATCAGCTCTGGTTCCCTACGAGACTACAGCCCAGCTGCAAGGCGTTCGAAAAGGGGCTGCTGCTGCAAATGGGACCTGCTGCGAAGTGGCTGCGTTGACCTGTCTTTTATTTGACATTTCAAAATCATGAAAGACGTTGCAACATACAAACATGGACACTCCAAACCAAAATCCCAACCATGATTGCAACTTCAAGGTGCTCCCTTCTGCGCCACTTGCAGCCACAGCACGGCTTCTCCCAAAGGCTGAAGATGTTGCATCTGTCCGAACTTTCCGAGCTTTCCGAATTCAGCATATTCAGCTCATTGTCATCTTGGAGCTGAACCTCCCCGAGGCGAATCAAAACATAACAAAACTTTAAAATGCTTGCATTCATTTCCCTGGCTTTCAGCATACACTCATGAGTTTTCTAATGTTTTCTATGTTCTTCTACTCTGGACATGCGCAAAACACGTTGGGTGCTGACTAATCTGAAACAAGCGGCCAAATCGACAGGCAGCCGGTGGAACTTGTGGCGCTGCTTCGACCGCCCCTCTGAGCCTGGGCAAACCATGAGACATGGACTCGTCGTGAAGCGTCAATACCATCTGGTAAACTAACATAACTATGGAAAATCACCAATATTAATGGGAAAATCCACTATAAATGGTCATTTTCAATAGCTATGTTAAATTACCAGAGGGTAATCACCATTGATGCTCCAAGATACGTATCAGGCCAAGGCTTGAGACCTTGGAGGAAAACATGGCAAGTCTTGAGAGATCTTGAGAGTAGCATGAAGCCTTGATGCATGAACTGCACTTGGATATATGTTGACCCACATTTCGAAACATCTCAGCGTCCACTTTCATCAGACTCATGCTGACTCATGCTTTGCATTGCAACAAAGATGCGAGTTCGTTCAAATTGCACAAGCATGCGCAAACTAAGATTAAAACATATTAAAACCATGAGTGTCAATGGGGCATAGCGACGTCAGTTTCTGTACCAATCATTGCTTTGACAGCCACACCACGGCCAAGCCAGCTTCTGCCAGGCTTCTGAGATAGCTTCCTTTTTGTCTTCGACGCCTTCAAAGTGAGATCAGCTGAGAGATGCTGAGAACATCAGAGAGCACTTTTTCCGTGAGAAAAGACATCAATGAATCACAGTGAATCACGAACAAAGTCCATGATTGTCCATGGCTATTACACCCTGCAGTGCATGCAGCACTTGCCTGCAGAGCTTAAAACGACCAACGCCTGAGCGCCAGTTGCTGCGCAGTAATCTGCGCTGTGGTCTGAGGAACGTTCAGGAATGCTAGCATGCTTTAGGACCCAGCTGTAAACTGTTGATATCTGTCGATCATGTTGGTTAAATATGGCTGGAATGATGGAATATGATGGGTACGGTACAGTAGCACTCAACAAGGAGGCGATGTTGTGAACGGAGCCAAGCCACTGAGAGTATCTGCAGCTCTCGCATCATCGCAAGGCCCGCAAGGCCCGCAAGGCCGTCACCCAAGTAGTAGGCACATCATGGCGAGGCGGATGGAAAAGCACCACATTCTGGACTTTGCTTTTTGGCTGCTTAGGATAAAACATGGACAACCCAGGTAACATATGGTAACAGTCTATTCCGTTTCTGTCAATTTCTGATTCCTTTCAAAACCAGCAAGTGAACCGGGCAGCGTGAAACTCTGGGCTCTGCCCAGAGAGTGAGACCTGAGATAGCTGTCGGAGGAAGCAGACGGGGTACATGCTCTGATGCAAAGACGTGCCTCCACGTAACCAGCTTGCATTCCATGACCTTGTTTATCCATGTTTATCCTTGGCAAGCAAAGCCTGAGCATCTGAGCATGCAAAGTGCTGAAATGTGCTGAAATGTGCTGAAATGTGCTGAAATGTGCTGAACAAGCGATTTGGAAGTTCGTCTGTTCTGGCCATGACACTACAATCAATGGATTGGTTTAAGGGAAAATCTTAGCCGGAAACCATAGATTTTCCCATGAAGAAAACTATAGGGCTTTCCGGTTTCAATTTTCCCATATTTTCCCGTGAAAACCAATCCATTGATACAAACTACATCAAACTACTCTTACGTAATCTCAAGATATCTCAATGGATTGGTCTCTGGAAAAGGACGATGCAAATGTAGCAACGTAGCACAAACGAGGACCCGGGTGGATCTCTGATGCACAGTCCGCACAGTCCTGCTTCAGAGTCCTGCGCCGGTGCTGGCAGCTTGAACCAATGGTCGCAGCCAACTTTTTCTGCAGAAGATATGAAACTGAAGTCACTTGATCTTTTTTTGAGTGGTTATAATGTTTAATTATAGATTATTTTCCCATTAAAACTTCCATTTACCCTCTGGTAAACTAACATAGCTATGGAAAATCACCATTTTTAATGGGAAAATCCACTATAAATGGTCATTTTCAATAGCTATGTTAAATTACCAGAAGGTATTCCCATTAAAACCTCCATTTATCAATGGGAAATCCCATGGGAAATCCCCCCGGAAATCCAGGACATCTGCCCCGGACACGTGACCGCCAGGTCGTCCTGATCTCCTGGCCCCACTGTTGCTCGGTCTTGGAGAGGAGTCCAGCCACGGCCTACCAGTGGATACCAGTGGACCATGGAAAATGTGTACTTAAGGCATATAAAAATATCATATCTTAGGTCATACTTACATGACACACTAGAAATTTACATATGTTTAAAAAATTTACATGTTTAATCATATATATTAATATATATATGTACATATATATATATATTTACATACTATATGATTATATTATTTAGATATTGCATATACATCCATAGTTGTACACAAGTCTATACATGCATATGGTTGATCTTACTTGATCATACTTGGTGTACTGTCATTGCTTGATCAATATAGATCAATGATGATGGTCCTTATGGCTATCACACCTATGGTTGACCACACCTCTGCCGTCAACGTGTCTGCGTTTTCCTGTGGTTGGAGGCCTGAGCTCAGCGGCAACAGTTGCGATCAATGAGGGGTAAAGCTGCCAGATGTACTTTCAATATCTTTCAATTTAGTCTTCTGAATCCATCTTAGTATAGCTTAATCCCCAGAATGTGGATATTTAGTAAGATATAATGAGATTCAAAATGATTCAAATATTTCGAATCACCATGGATATCCAACAGGACTGACCTACGGCCTGGTGGACGCTCTTCGGGCCCCAGAAGGATCCGGCTGAGCTGGTGGCCATCCAGATGAGCCAACATCTGATCCAGCCGCTCATCCATTGCCACCATTGTGGAACCTTGGAGCATGTCATGTCCCATAGATATCCATAGATATCCATAGATCCCATAGATTTCGTAGCCGTCATAAGTGAATCACAACTGAATTGTAACACTTTCTTTTTTTTCAATGAGGTCGTTACAACGATTACCCGAAAATCCAAAGAAAGCGAAAGAGCTTGGGTTGTACTTGTGCTTCCTACCTCTTGGACGACCGAGCCTTTGCAGCTTCACACTGAGTCGGGGGCGGATTTGCTTCAACTCCATCTTGACCTTTTCAGTCGCAAAGTATGATGGTGCAGTACAACTACAATCTTTGACTTAGATATTTATTAAGAACTCAATGACAACTGCAGGTCGAAATCCACTTGGTATCCCTTGCCTTTGACTCAGTGTCAACACGCGCTTGCTCAATGAGGCGTGCCACCTGCGAAGGGAACTTGGAATCTACAAAAATGAACAGCGTTCTCACCATCTATGACTGGAACTTGATGGCTGTCTGCACTCATGCTAAAATGTTCTAACATTTTCCAACTACTAGTCCTTAGTATTCATAGCCCCAATTGGTTCTTGTATGTTCTTCTCCCGCTTACTTGGACTGTGCCCCACATTGATAAACACACCCACTTGCTGTTCAATAATCATATATAATACACATATATTCATTAAATTTCATCAATATACAATTCTATTTACAATATCTATACATACACACATTCAGCCAAACATTTGCACTTTAAGCCTTTAAGCAGCTTGACAGCCTGACTCTGTCCATGACATCAACAACCAAACCTTGCTGTCAGGTGAAAGGATCTCAGCTTGAACGCTCCTTTTTTCTGAGTGCATTCAAATCGATCCAGTCTGGATATTGGGACGAACGTCAGCACATTGCATGAAGTTCCTCAGGTACAAATAGGCACAGTTCGCTTTCAACAAAGCAATGAAGTTTGATGAAAATTGCTGGTCAATATGTTTTTTCCCTGTCGAAAACCCTCAGCCCAACCAAGCATCCGACGATAAAACAATCTGCCAGCGTACATGAAATTGAACACGTGCAAAGATACTAAACCTGCAAACGCGTTTATCACCATTGCCAAGACTGCAACACAGTGGCATCTCCCAATCTTGAAGTCAGGTTGACACCTGTTGACACTTATTTAAATATATTTAAATCATTTTAAAAAAATCTATCTCTGAAATACTCTGATTGAAATCTGATTGAAATCTGCCTGGGGTCGACTCTGCACGATGAAGATCCGATCTTGTGGATCCACACAGCCCTCAATGTCCTACAGAAAACACAACAAAGGGGGCTCACAGTAGGCCAAGCAAAATACGCAAATCCATGAATCATATTGAATCATCAAATATATATATATATATTGAAGGATATGAAAGAAATCAAATATTGAATCATATTGAAAGATATCTTAACATATCTTAAATATATCCAAGGATATCGAAATATATCGAATCATCATGAACGAGTCCGTGAAACTCACCAAAGACATGTTGATCGTGTTGGCAGTGTCGAGCGTCCCCAGCCTGAGGTTGGCCACCAAAAGCCTTCTCCACGTGTCGCCCAGCCTCTGCCAGCTTTGTCAAGAGATTCTGACCTCGAGCCACACACCGTGCCATCGGGAGAGAATCTCCTCACACGTTGTATGTTGCACAGGAATCACAGCAGCTGTGGACGTCTTGCTTAGTCCTTTTTGGGTTCCCAACGATAGCTTTTGTCCTGAGGCAAAATCGGAGATGATCGGAGATGAAGGGATTTCTGAGAACCACTACAGTCACTACTGGAAGTTCCAGTAACCTCATACTGTGCAGATCTGTGCAGTACTGAGCCTCAGACCGTCAGGAGCCTGAAACGATGGAACTTGACCATGCAAGGGATGTCAGACCTTGGAAAACCACCAGCTTCACTGGGCTCTGTTTCGCTGGATTCACAGGGACAAAAAAGCTGGTCACATGACGGTGGGATCCCGACGTTGAACAAACAGACTCGAACAAGCCAGCGCCGGCAAATCCTTCCAAGTCCTCCCCATTGCTGTCAGACCGGAAAATCAGGCACTCCTCGCGCGAGGCGACATTGTGCACATTGTGATGGCCAATGGAATGTCATCTTTTGCTGACCATCATGTCTAAGACATTGAAGGGTCTTGCAAATCCTCAGCTCAGCATATTAGAGAAAGGTTTTTCAAAAAATGCTTGAACAATTTCACGTGAAACGTGGAAGTCGTGTAGTAATTTTTCAGTAGCTAGTGATTTTTCAGCTAGTTATTCTTGGCATTTCTTGGCATTTTTCTGCAGCTGGTGGCCAAACGTGGCCAGGCCAGGCCAGGCCTGTGTCCGCAGCCAGGTGCTTTTGCTCAGAAAGGAGGTGACCACCGGTTCCTTCCCACGCCTGCGAGTAACGGCGACTTATGGCGACTTCAAGGCTCTCGGAATGCTGCATTGATTGACAGGACATACTTTTCATACTTTAGAAGTCTTTAGAACCTATGTTTTTTTTACTGATCATACTGTACTATATAATACATACATACACATACTAATACTGTATCGATTTATGTACATTTTTGCACATTCACAATATCGTGTCATTGTGTGGAAATATAAGATATGAATCTGGATACCAACATACTGCCAGCTCTGAGGCCAGGACTTAGCTCTGAAACTCAAAGCGCGACCTGGATAGTTGCCAACCTGCACTGGACAACTCTAGACACTCAAGGACAAACCACTTCCAAGATCTTTCAAGAATGTCTCAATGTTGGATTGTTCAGAAAAACAGCCAATGTATCTCGATGTATCATGTATCCATAAGCAATTCCAAGAATATCTGTTGTTGAGCTGGCAACCCAGCTCAACGTAGCATCTAATATATCAACGATCAAAATCTGTGTTTGCTCCAAAAAGGTGCGCCACAAAGGCCAGGAAACAAATTCTGGTACGTCAGTACCATGATCAGCACTGGACCAATGCATTCCAGTTTGAAGGAGTGTGACTCACCATACTTCTCGAAAACAAGTGGGAACAACTTGATGAAAAGAGTGTTGCCCGAGTGCTGTCTTTCTCAAAGTGAAATCTTCATCAAATTTTATGCTGGGCTCTCTGCCAGTGTTTCTCCTCTTCCTGGAACCACCTGAGCTTTTTCCGCTTGGTCATCACAGACTCTGGGATATTACCAGCAGAAGCTGAATTCCTGAATCCGGAATATCCAGAAATATGGCTGAACATGGCTGAATATGGCTGAATATCTATACCCGACCCCATCTCCAAAGATCTGGAAACACATCCATCCTTCATGCAAGTTGACGAGTTGGGTGACCGTTGCGACGCATGGGCATTCCAAGAAGCTCCTAGAAGCTCTAGGTAAATGACAATAATATCCAAGAAATTCCAAGAATATCAAACATGTCCATCTTAGGTGGAGCTACTAGTATACCAGACCCCTCTGTCTTCCTGCTGGTTCCTGGCCTCTCCATAGACTTCGTTTGCATCTTGGGTGAAAGGATTCCTGATCAATCTGAACATACAATCACTTCTGCTGGGACGAAAAAACACATGAAAGTTGGATAGAAACTCCTGCCACTTTAACACCAGATTGGAGGCAGAAGCCAAGCGTCTTGGTGTGCAGGACGAAGGCATACTTTGCGGGTAACAACTCCTGGCAATGAAGATAGAGTGTTTCCACCAGATGAACGCCTGTAGCAGGTAGTCTTCTCTGGCAGTGACGTGAGAATCCTGAACCAGAACAGCCATGTTGAGGTCGTAGAAACTTCTCCCAGCCTGGTACGCAGCTGAGTCTGCTACGATTGCAATCAAAGCACTCTATGGCTCGAGTTGGCAAGCGATTGGAAGATATTGGAAAGCTCTATGGCAAGTGTTTTGCACACAGGAACATCAAACCTTCAAAAACCGGCTTTCGGTGGAGTTCTTGGAAGATGTTGGAACTATGCCGAACATGACCAAACTGTCCAATCAGCGAGTGACTATTTAAGTGACTTGCCTTTGCCAGTGACACCCAGGGTCGAAGTCCGAAAAGCGAAGCCCACACCTTCGGAGACTTCGGAGCGACTCCAATTGTACGAAAGCACAAGAACCCTTCGGGCAAATTAGAGAGTTTACAAAGATATCACTCAAACTACGCCTCAAAATACTGGTAGGAGCTGCAAACGAGCCTAGTTATGACCAACCCTGCCTCAAATCCTGATCTAGGTGACTACTGAAACTCTTGGGCCGCTTTACCTCATGACTGCTGGTCTGCCTGCTTGGTGGCGTCCCAGGCATCAGATCGGCGGAAGAGCTGCAGCAAGCGGCTCTCGCCTTCCTCGCGGTGCAGTCAAATCGTGCCGGCAAACCCATGGAGATGGTACCACCCAGTATATGATCATGGTATGGCATGAACTGGTGGTGTTGTTATTCAACCAATGCCTGGGAGAATGCTTGTGACAGGGGTCGGGAAAGGGTCGAAAAATGTGGAAACACATCCACGCCATTCCAAGCCTTCTTTCCCACTGTTTCCATAGCATTTCTCAGAGCCTCAAGCAGCCGATCTTTTGCATAGCAATGTACAGCAACACTCAAAGTGATTCAGCGCTATCAATGCTATCAGCAGCGCAAGCATAGACCTGGAGCATCCTTGCTTACCATCCCTTCAATGGACCATCGGTTCATCCTGTGCTACTGACTGCTTCCAGGTCTGATGGCATCTGCAAAGCATTGATGTAGACCTGCAAAGACGTTTCCCAATCTTGCTGCAAGATGGTCGCTGGTTCGATGCACCAAACAGGTTTTGTGTTTTCTCCGTTACTTGACACCCACCTTCCCAAGAGTCTTGACATGAAACCAGCTCTGCTCGCTTTGATGGGTCAATAGAGCATGCAGAATGATGAATTGATCCATGATATCAATGACACACTAAAAATTACGCAATGATCATCAATGATACACTTGCAGGTACAAGTACAGCAATGTACTCAAGGCGATCTGTGCCTGAGCTTCATCAAATATGGTCTTCGCATCCTGCGTTCAAACACTCTTGCTTCTGCATCTTGAGTGGAGATTGCGCTTGTAGACTTTCCCGTGGCACCTCTTTGCATGGATTGCTAGTGGTACGAGTAGCAAACTGCTTAGCTTGTCTTCTTTGTATCTTTCCGGATGTTAGCCAGTGCTGCGACACTAGTACTTAGTACTTTTCAGAAAGATGAGGAAGACAACTGCATCATGGATGTTTGATGGGACGGCTCCTCGTTGCTGGTGGTCGGCTGCAACTGCTGCAAACATGCCTCCAATTTGGACAGCCACTCCTGCAAATGTGATGAGCATCAAACATACAAGCAAACGCTCACAAGGCTATGGGATGGGCACTGAGCATGCCATCCCATCTGAAGCTCTTCATCCTCCCCCCCAGGAAATGATGTAGAATTCACTAATCAATCTTTGACAAATTACCATGCTTAAATCTTAAAACATGTAAAACTCTTGGCGCACTCAATGCCTCATTCTGAGTGATCAACGCAGTCCTTGGAATTTTCTCGGCTGCACAAGGCCTTCTGCATGGAGCCATATGGCATGGCCTCGTGGCAACACCATCTTTTTGACTTTGGATCTCTCATTGCTGTTGTTATTGTGATTGTTATATATATATATTATATATATATTATATATTATATATATTATATATATTATATATATTATATATATTATATATATTATATATATTATATATATTATATATATTATATATTATATATTATATATATTATATATATTATATATATTATATATTATATATATATTATATATATTATATATATTATATATATTATATATATTATATATATTATATATATTATATATACATATATATTATATATATTCTTTATATATATATATACAGTAGATGTTACTTGTATAATTATACTTGTATTCGTAAAAAAAAAAAAAACATGCCAACCAGTTCCGCAAAGTGAATGTCAAAATGCCCAAGACATCCTTGGGCATCTTGTGTTGAGAGACTTGTGTAATTGGTGGATGATCACATCTCCAAATCTCCGGTGGCAATCTTGATACATGTTATCAAACTATAGTTAATGGATGTTAATGGGGTTTAACTGCATGTTATCAATCCACATCCCTCACTGGGAGACCATCTCAATCAATACATCCTGTAGGAACCTCGAGCTGAGGCAGTGTCCACCGCTTGTGGCGTGCGAATATCCGCTGGCAACTTCGGTTTCAGCCTCATCAACGGTTGATCTGCAGCTCTGAGGGCATCGCAGCAAGTCGCAGCAAGTTGCTGAGAACACCTGAGAACTGCGCAAAGCCAGGTTCAGACTCTTGCTGCCAACCTGCCATTGGAAGATTTTGGAGTTGCTATGACTTCAACACTGCCAGCACTGCCCTTGCCGTTTGCCACAAGCAATCCGTTAAACAATCACCGTCTTTTTGACTGGTGCTTGTCAACGGGCCCATAGATGCACCTGCTGTTTGTCCATCTCATCGGGAGTGACAACCCTGAGCTGATGGTATTGTTGTCACAGCAAGAATCAGCAAATACTTGGCAAATGGGGATGGGTCAAAACCTTGTACCCCTGGTGAACCCCAAGTCATAGCTGGTATTTATGGATGTGAATAACCCACTAAAAATGTATCTATAGGTATTGACCCATACCCAAATATCTGCAATCCACATACAAAAGTCGCGCCACAGAAATTGGCACGCGCAAGGTACCGCACCATTTGCATCTAAAGTCATTTTTGAGGTTCATGTTCACGAGCTTTGTCTCATCTGGCACAAGGGCACTGGCCAAGAGCAGTGGGAAGCCCGGGAAGCCCGGGTCACAGCCGTTCTCAGCTCCTCGTGCCTGGCTTCATTGCCATCAGCTCCTCATGAACCGAGTAACTCGGAGGCTTGTCCCAAGAAACACCGTGCAAACCCCAAATGCTTGGCATACCAATTACAAGAACCCTTAAATAATCCATAAATCTCATGGTGCTGTACAAGAGTACAAGCCCAAATATGAATATTCGTGAAGATTCTACATGCGTACATATGTTTACCTCCACCTTTAGAACTTCTCAGCAGAGTAGAAGCCTTGCGTGTCTATAACGCTAATCCAAGTCAACCATACATCACATTGAGAGGTGGCACAGGAGGAAACACCGCCATGTCTCCTGTGTCAAATCGCGGCTTGCACTTCGGGCCATCCTTAAAACATCGCGCAGAGGTTTGTGTTGAGGTTTGTGTGGGAATGCAGCAAATGGATGAGTTCAAGCATGTTGAATCAGCGCTAGTCCGCTAGTCAACAGCCTTTCTCCAGTCTTCTCAGGCTGACATGTGTGAAATTTCATGAAGCAACGGTGCCACATGGTCTGAAGAATTCAGCGTTTCTCAGCTTTTGACCATCTCATCTTCTTGGGATTTGCCATAGGTCTCTGAGCAGCCTGAAGGTTTCGAAGGCCACTTTTCCCCACATCTATCCAGACTGGGGCAAGGAATTCAACATGCTGCGTGTGTTGGACATCAACATATTATGCTTCAAAAAGGTCAGATGATGAAATAAGAACATACATATACATATATATAATCATATCATATTATATATATATGTACATACAGCTTGTTACCGTCAATTCTTGAAATAGGATGTTTTAAACGATAGGATCAATCGGACACAAGCTACGTATCAACTTCACCGACTCACAGAATGACTGCGGTGCCAGTGATCGACAATTCCCAGCCTTGATCTCAACGGAACCATCAGCTGTGCACGTCACCTGATCCACTTCATTGGGGCAACATGATGACATGGGCAACTCAAACAGAATCCATAAATATCCAAAAATATCCAAGAATGCTGGATTTTGCTTTCTGGTGCCTCCACCCATTGCCCAAGCAGATCATTCTCGATCTTCTTTGTGAGTTCTGAATCGTAGCAAGATGCTAAAAGCACCTGGCTACTTGAGGCACAAAGACATTGAATCGACAATCATAGAATCATAGAATATCGTGGATATGCAAAGTAAGCAAATTTAAGCAGCGCTGCAGCAAGCCTATCATTCTGAACAGAGTCAGTGCATGTCAGTGCATTGAACATTCTTAACCCTACTCAGTCACTACTCTGCACAAGGCCGCATCCAATGCCGCATCCAATGGCTAAACCAATTCCCGGCAGATGCACCCCGGAGTTTCGCGCTCGAACTGCGCAATGACTCAGGATGTCTGGCGCTGACTTTGCATCTCGTACCAGCACGGCCTCATGCTTCATGCTTCGGAGAAGCTTAGCTTGAGGAGCAATGAGACTGTCACATAAAGTCACATTATAATATATTATAACTTATTATAATCATTTATAATTTATAATCACTGTTCAGAAATTCATTATTCACCTGGTCAAACAATGTCAACCCCGCGCCTGCACACCCACTGGGACCTCTTCCTCACCACTGACATGGCCACTGAGTAGCACAGTGGGCGTCTCAAAGATCTTGTCCTGAACAAATTGACGGGTTATGACGGGTTCCTCTTTAACTGTCGAAAATTGCATGAAGCTATGACACTATGCCCTCCTGCATGTGGAGCATACGCTCAACTGAAACCAGCTCACCTTGTACCTTGGCTGCAAAATGTCACAGGAGATCTGAAAGACTTCTCTGGAACCATCGGTTGATTCCTGCAGCCTACCCGAATCTACCCGGCCTACCCGGCCGCAGAGACTCAACTGACATGGACCAAGGCGATGACCAGATGGTCCACGGACGAAATCATCTGCCAAGGCGGCAGCTGCCTCAACCCAGCAGCTTGACAACTTATCTCAGGGCTGTCTCAGGTGTGGAGCAGTTGATCATTGATGATCTATAAATGAGTGAATCGATTCCTGAGTCTCATCAATGATAAGACTATAGTTGGCTTATGTATAATTATATATTGTAAATCAGTGTAAATATATAGTTTTTCACTTACAGTAGTGCTTCACTAATGTTCACTAGTCATTCTTTGCGAATCAAACTGTGCTTTGCCAAGCTGCGCGATGCTTCTCAGCTGCGGTTCAAGGCGCTTCAGCACCAGACCTGGCAAACAATGAGACGATGATCATGTTTGCACAGGCCAAGTGATGTGTTAACTGTGTTAACAAAGTCTCTGAGGTTTCGACTCAATGAAAAAAGAGCTGAGCCCCGAAGCACCTGTGAGATCAAGCACGGCGAAGCAGTTCGATACGTGGACGAAGTACTGGCTAAAGTCAGGGCCAGATAAAGAATGAAGGATGAAGCCAAGGAATGCAACAAAACAATGAAGTGAGTTTTTAAGGTAGATCATCATACTGTCTCATACTTCTGGATTCTCTGTATCGATAGCTACGACATGCTACGACTGTTTGTGAATCTGCATCTCCTAGTCCAACCTCGCCTCATCAACAAAGACCTCCAGGATGTTCCTGAACCGCTGAATGCGCTCCACCAAGATTCAGTATCACATGTAAAAACCATGCGAATGTTCACCTGCAACCAAACATAACCAAACTATAACTATACGAACTTTGAGACACCTAGTCATACCTTCTCTCAGTCTATCTGAATCATGCCCTGATTCCTCCTTGCACAATGTCCGTCAGGTTCTACCCTCAAAACACAGTACTCTCTCAGCGGTTTCAACGACGGATCTGTGCCCACCTCTCCACACCGACAGCATTACCCAAGGCATTTGCCTTGCAGTACAGCTTGAACTGGGTTCAGCAAGCAGCCAACACCGACGCATTTTGTCAGTTTGCTGCAAGACACACTCCAGAAAGATATCAACACTGGTCACTGGTCATTTTCCACTGGGTATCCCGATTTTCCTGATCCAAGGCTGTCGAAATCAGTAGAAAGATACATCAAGAATCAAGACATACACTCGCAGTTCTTAGATGACTCTTCAATACTCTTGAATCTAGACGCGGTGCTGAACATGATCAATCCTATTCAACCCTTCATGCTGCTTCACAGTCCTGCCTTTGGCGCCAGAAGAGTCTGGAAAGTGTCGACTTGCTCCCCAACCTGAAAAGGCACATCAGTGGGGCATGGTGAGGCCATTGCTTGAGTTAGATGAAAAAAAAGATGGAATTCGACCACACAAACTACAAGGAGCACAAGCATCTGGCACTAACCAAAACTGACCAAGACTGACCGAGTGACTTGCAAAGAATCGAAGACACTAAGGCCGACTAAGGCTGCTAAGGGATACTAGTTGCTACTAAGGCTTACTAAGGCTTCTGCCACACGGGCCAGGCGATCACAGAGAGCCTTCAACATCAAGGCGCTCTCCACAGCGCTATCTCCAAACCTGGCCGCTGGAGGAAATTGACACGTCTGCCACGTCTGCCATGGACAAATCATGCCCCGGAGATTCACAAGTCCGCACAAGCCCGCACAAGCCAGAGCTGCTTGAGACTTGCACAATCTGGTGCCAGTTGAATCCAATCCTGGGAGTGGAGTCAGGCTGTTCAATGACAATATGATACAATATGATCCAATATGAATATTCAAACAGGTTGAAATCGATCCGTGATGTTTCTCGCCGATTGTGTGAGCTTCATCCAACCTAGTTCGCCAAGAGTCAACGAGCAAAGCTCGCAATTCACCATGCAGCGGTATGTGCCTACCAAGACACAGTCCACTACATATAACCAGAAGTGACTCTCGCCGACAAGGTTTGGCGTATTCTCAAATTTGCACAACATGAAAAAAGAAGACCCGGTCACTCTCAGGTTCCAACCCAACCACTGAAGTTAGGAATGCCTAGAAATCAAGGCTGGCACTTCCAGCGTTTCATAGCGTTTCAATCGGCTTTATTCAAATACTGTAGGGATCATGTCATCCTTCACTTGCTCTTTGCAAGCGTTGTGTCACAACGGCCTGAGCGAAGTTTGCTCACACCACGCCTTCATCTGCTCACAAAGTGTTGGCAGCCGGGTCTCCGATGTTGTGCCCTCGGCCCAAAAATCGGGTCTCTATCCAAGTGTTAGGAGCAGCATGCAGCAGGCAGCAGCCAGGGCATCGACCATTGCAATCACAGATTGCTGGGTCTCCAGTGAATAGTCCAGTAGCAACAGCTGTCGAATGACCTGAAAGTTGACAGCAAACGACAGACACCTCATACCACACCCAGTGTATCATTATCATACAAACAAATTTGGCGGAGGAATTCTCAAAATCAAGAGCCCTTCAAAATCATCGAAAGTGCTTCACTCGCAGGCTCAATAGGTCAGTGAAGTCGTGACATTTTCTCTATGCAGTGAGCTGCAATCAAGTTGCTCCCACGTCGGTCTTGGAGTCGTTCAAGATGCCCAGGATAGCTGTCAAACATTGCAGGATGCACACAAAGACAGGTCTTCTGAATCAAGATGAGACTTTGATAAGTTGGTAGAAGATGGTAGAAGTCAATGCTGCGGCTCACTGTTTGATCCCACCTAGTCGTGCGTCTGTCAGCTTTGAAAAGCGTTGATGACCTCAAGATTTAAAGTTCTTCCGAGCAGTGCTTTTGGTGAGAGCTTTGCTTCTTAGCTCACTTAGCTCCCTCATTTTGTTTTTCTTGAGTCGTCTTGCCAGATCAATTCACCAAACCGTCAAAGGGCCAAACTCTTCTCTTGGGCCTCATTGTCCAAGGTTCCCAAAGATCGAGACCGCCTGTCGCAGTGCACAGCACAGTCTTCTGTTGCCTTGAAGTCTCCAGAATCTCAAAATTGTCACATCACATATGGCCGCCCAAAAACTCTGCGTGTGCCACAAAAAGTGTCGACCTCATCTTGGCTTCACCACCATCGCCAGAAATATCCTGTAAAAAATGGTCCGCGCAAAAACGGGAGAGCAACCACCCAGACCCAACATCAACAAAATTCAACAAATATCACTTGCATTCAATTGCCTTATCCAACCTGTAACAAGGGATTTCAAATGATTTCAACCTATGGCATCTATGGCATCTCTGGCATCTATGGCATCTATGGCATCTATGTTGTAACCAAGTGTGGTCTCTTTGTGTGTGGGCATTTTTGGCAGTTGAGACTATATGGGAACTATATGGAATTTTATAGAAACTATATAGAAACTATATGGGGATTTCAGGGGGAAAATAGGCCACTTGTATTAAGAGACCATATTATAATCATGTTGTTTTCATAATATGGTACGGGATGGTGATTATTGTGAAAGGTTGCAAATAGTATAATTAAACATAGGCATAAAATCAAATTCACATTCATGATTCATGATTCATGACTGCAATACACACCCCGAAAACAATGTGAAAAAACAATGAAAAAAACAATATATATATATGTATTATCAATGTCACGAAAATGGTGTTTGTAGAAATGGTTTTGACGGTTTCCGACTGTATCATGACAGTACGAATTGGGATAGTCTGAAACGGTCTCGACGGTTTCATACTACAACATGTCGGGGCCTTTTTCAGAGACGGTCTCAGACGGTCTCAGACGGTCTCAGACGGTCTCAGACTATATCCGTTTTTTCGACTTTTTTTGGGTGGTTTAGTGTGAAACGGTCGCGACGGTTTCTGACCCTAATGACTCTTACAGTAGGAAACGGTCTCGACGGTTTCAGCACACAGTTTTTTTTGCTACCATGGGTCATCATATTTTTTTGATGTTAAAAATTAAAAACATTATGTAAATCATAAAATCATGAGAAAGATGTTATATAGAATATATTGTGGATACTTACAATCAAAATTCATACGGAATGCGTGATGGCGTTTTGAAATTTCAGAATCCGGACTGAATGAGAAATGAGGATAGTGAAGCGTACATGATGAGGATGTTACATGAGGTTCTAGAAAGAAGATTAATCAATTGAGGAATGACGATTTCATGAGGTTCCAGAATGAAGATTAAATGAGGGATGGGGATTTGGTGAGATTCCAGGCAAGAGAATTCAATGAGGGAGGATTCAATGAGGGACTAAGATTTGGTGAGAGAACGAGGATTGGTGAGGTTCCAGACTGAGGATTAAATGAAGAATCAGGATTTGGTGAGATTCCAAAATCAGGATTAAATGAGGAATGAGGATTTGGTGAGGTTCCGGAATGAAGATTAAATGAGGAATGAGGATTGGGTGAAGTTCCAAACTGAGGATTAAGTGAGGATTAAAGGAGGAAACCAAAATATGATGCTTTCCAGTCTGCGACTCGCAGAAAATCTCATAAAGCTAGGCTTTAAGGCTGAAGGAGAGCTGGAGACCGTCTCAGACCGTCTGAGACCGTCTCTGGGAGCCTCGTTTCAATAGAAATCAGAAAACATGTAACATACAGGAATCACAGGAATATAATGAAACTGCCATGATCTATGCTGAAACCCTGGGGCTGTGTAGAATCAGGGGGCTTGTGAAACTTGCTGGGTTTCATCGAAACCAAACCGCTCATCAGGGGCGGTGGGCTGGGCCAAGGTATCCCAGCGTTGACTGCCATGAAACAACACACACATATATATATAATTATATATATTGGCTGAAGGGTTAAGGTTTCCAGGGTCGAGATTTAGAATGTTGCTGAGTAAATATCTGCACATTCCAGATGGAAGTGATTTACATCTTGGCCCGAATGCGATACCCCATCTCATGTGTCCAGAAACTCGTTTATTTTTCACAAACCCCGAAATTGACATGAACCTATGAATGGACTTGAATCAACATAAGCACTGAACACACATATCATACAGTCGCGCAAGGCCTACAAACTGCAACATCAGGCAATCCCAAAGAACAACATTTAATAAACAATAGAATCATACGTCATATCATTTCATCGTATCAAAGAATCATATATCATAGACTATGGACCATAGATCACAAATCACATCAAAGACTGTTATATATAACTATATAGTTATAGTCGTAGTTACAATAATAGTCATAGTTATCTATAGTCTTTTTAACTCTAACCTATCTTTAACATTGATACGACTGACTCATTTGTCACGTGATTATGATATGATATAACATGAAAAACATGATATGATTCATGATATGATATATGGCCCTGATATGGCATATGACATGTGACATGACACGACATATCAAATATCACATATCACACCTCAACCGACAGAAGCAGGTTGGCTTTATGTGTCTGTGGTCCAAATAATAGTGTGTCATGACACTATGTGATGATGTATATGTGGCTTCAATTTGTTTTACGCCCCATTGATTTTCCGAATAGGCTTTTGATATTCAGGAGATGAATGAAACAAAATTCGATGGCCCGAAGGCTAGACTTGGAAGACCGTTTTTTTTGTTTTTAATAATTATGTTATTTATTTACTGAATATATTATTCAAATATTGTTTGATAAACTGTGTGACAAGTGACATGTGAGTATCCAGACAACATTGGCAAGATTTTTCACAATATAGTTTCTGAAATTTCAATATAGTTTCTATATAGTTTCAGCTGATATCATTATAGGTTCTGAAATTCCAAAGTGTATACGTCACAAACTAGCTGATAAAGAGGCCAGACCGGGCCCTAACATCTATGGCATCTATGGCATCTATGGCCATGACAAAAAAAAGGCAACGTCCCACGACACTTGGTTCACAAGTTGCATCCTTGAGCTGCTCCAGGATATGTCCAGGAAGGCAGGATTTGGCAGCCTGGTGTAACGAATCTAGCCATCTAGCCATAGAAATCTATTGTGACAGTCTCAGCGTAAAATTCCCATGGAGTATGTGATCATGTTCCACAGATGTTCACACATGCTCACAACTGCTTGTAAGTTTTCACAGATGGATAGCATTGCATACAGCTAGTAGCTAGCGTAGCAAAGATACGCTAACCGAAAGCAGTCATCATGCTGACACCTCAATAGCAGTCTTCAAGTCAAGCGCATCATGAACACTCTGCAGAATCCTGGCACTCAATGGTGGATGAGAAAAAGGGCAAACAAGCCGCATACCACAAAACATGCCACATTTTGCAGGTCACAGCCAAAGCGAAATTCTCAGGAATTTCTCCTATCTTAGATTGCTATTACATATTGTACATCATACATTGTACATTGGACATTCTTGGACATCATTCACATTACTGGACTGGTAATTGAGCCAAAAATAGCAAACAGCAAACACATCAAACACATCAAACGCAAGGGTCAACATTTGGAACCTTCGACATCGACGCTTCAACGAAGCCTCAAATAGTTCTCAAACTCCAGGATCAAGCGGCCAGAGTCTCCATGCAAGTATGGCTCCTGCGGAACGGCAAGTCTCAGCTCCTTAAGTCCTTGGAAAGTGACTAAAGATGACTAAAGTATACGACAGTGGCTGACTTCAAGTATCTTCAAGTATCAAATTAGAGTCACTATGTCACTATGAGTAGAGCAGCCACTTCAGCATCGTTGTTGAAAACCACAACTTCGAGTTTCATCCTTGGTGATGGAGCGCTCGTAGGAGGCTAAGCGCTCCTTCGTGATGCCATGGTCGTTGAGCACCTCAAACTCGTAAACGCATTGTCTGTCGCATCAACATTGCTGTCTTTTAAACACGTTTTCCAAAGAGGTTCTTTCAACACACAATGCATGTGTAGAAAATCATAGAAATAGGATGAAATAGGTATAGAAGCAGATGCAGGTATAGATAATAATTATATAGATATTGGATATGGATACACCTAGAGATAGTGATGTCGATGCAGATTACTTATATTCTATGTGATATTCTATGAATAGGATAATGTCTTTGAGCAATTCACCAGGCGAACAAAAACAAGATTCATGCTCGTTCATGCTGATTCAGGCTTTCAGACGATGCATCTTTTGCAGCGAGAACATTGCATGGTCGCTGAACCTTCCAATACTCCTCCATCTTGCCGCCAGTTCGGAGGAAGGCCAGCAACGCCTGAAGCACAAACGAAAGATGCAGCTTGTCTTCCACAATTTCCACTATGCTTTTGGAATCTGGATGCTAACCGGATGTGAAACGCTGCTGTCTGAATTTTCCGGGCCTTGCAAATGCCGACATCATCGGGTGTGGTGTTGTTGTGAAGCTTTTGATGCCACCTTCGCAGCATGGACAAAGAGAGGTTGAAGATCCAGCCATGGACAAATTCCGCTGATACCGCGGTTTTTTCTGCGACCCTGGCTGCTCGTAGAAGTGACCCGCTGTCTCTGGAATCTTGTTCCTGTGCCTGCCGAGAATTGCTATGCTCCGAAGACCATGAAGACCAAAAAAATGTGAATCAATTCTCAAGGCAGGGAAGCCAGCAGCCCTGCGAAGCTTTGAACGGCTTGGGCTCCGGCATAATATGCAAGATCTCATCTCGAATCTGCTGACCCTGATTGCCACCTCCAAGGATCTCCAAGGCACAGACCCTCACCTGATCTGCATAGTCCCTCCACATGTTTCTGGGTTTCAATTTGCACCTCTGCCAATGGTCGCAAGTGTCCATCTTGCCCAAAGACGAATGTTTGGGTATTCCTGCAACACCAGTGCAACTGTCAGCTGCCTTGCGCCACTAAATGGACCTCATATGACCTCATAATTTGTGGCAGACACCAAACAGATTGGAATTTCATGGAATTTCACCCTCCTTCCAGACGCTGCAAATCTTGTTGGCCTGCAGTGGGAGGAATTGAACAGTGCATTGAAAAGAGTTCTATCAAATCATGTCGTACCTTCACCATCACTATTTCGCACATCCCACGACTAGGTCTCCCTAGCCAGTGCGTCAGTGGCTCCAGCCAGCTCGCGGGGCTTGGTGTTGTAATTGCCTCATCTCCAGAAGAGGTCTTTTCTTGTGCCAAGCTGTTCTTTCTGGGTGTTTGGATGAGATGGATGGGTTTTGGCCAACTGATCTAACTGTTTGCAGTTGAGAAACGCTGCCAATCCAGTAAGCGCATGTAGGAAAACCTGAGACTTGCTCAGATTGCAGGATTTCTTTGGTCCAGGCTATGTGACGTCTGGATAATATGTAAAAGTCTTCGGGGCCGCACCTTTGCCACACAAAAATCCAGCTCCAGATTTCATCATCCATCTCCTGGCGCCAACGGATACGCAACTTGCGCAAGCCTCACGGATTGTTCTGTCCTATGTCCTATGTTTCTGCTTTTGCATTCTTTTGCGACAACATCTTCCTATCTGAGTATAAAATCCTTGCCTCTGCTTTCGCTTCATCAGGATCAACAAGGAGGGACGAAGATGGTAGCCTGAGCAGTGGTCGCCAGTGGGTGCCAGCACCAGTGGGCACTGGATCCCTTGACGCTTTCCATGTCCTGATGGATCCTGATAGAGGTGTCCAATTTGTCGGCCTGGACCAGGACGCTCGTCGCAACGCCTCCTTGTTGAAGGTGGCATTCCAGGAAGGCATTCTCCTGCAGCAAGTGACCTCAACACCTGAACGTCACCTTGACTGAGGCGGCTGATGGCGGCTGATGGCTGCTGGGTGTAGCTTGGCGCCTCATTGCAGCTGGCCCTGAATCGCTCTTGCCAGCCCAGGCTTCAACGACCTGTCGACCTTGGCGAGGCTCGAGAATCGGATAGAACCTGAACTTCATTGGAATTCATCGGAATTCCATGGAATTCCCATTCTAAGACATGACTTCGCATGACTTGTTTGTGCTGTTTTTAATCTTAGTTGCCCCCCTTTATGTCAGTGAGTCCCAGTCACTTTGTTGTGTTGCCTGAAGCTATTTCCAGGCAAGTCACAGTTGTTGTAGCGATGCATCAGAGTCATGTGTCCCCACTGAGTTTCTGAGTCCATGATGAGATTCACCTCGAGTTCGTCAACACAAAGACCAACACGGTGCTGCACCCAGGATACCAATGAATTGAAGAAATGATATCTAATGAATTGTTTCTGTTACTAATATGGGGAACATATGATTTATGATGATCTTTGAAAATCTCATCTGATACTTTTCCTCCATTGATATTTACAAGACAAAATAGATCAAAATATCAAACACATCCTGATGAGAACATCGTTGAATGGCAAGGTTAGTGTGAGCGCAACACACAAACAATCTAGATTACATATGATTACATGCCAACCACATGACATCTCCAACTCCTTCTCTTTTCGAATCCATCTTTGAATTGACATGCAAAATTCATCTCTGCACCATCCCGCCTGATCTTGCCAGCCGCCCTTCCATGCTCCCGCTGGCTTCTTCGGAGGGTCGCGGAAGAATGCAACACAATCCTTGCCATCATCACACTTCAGCCATTTGTCCTGCAAGCAGATTTTATGCCAGACATTGCCAGACAGAAATTCTCAGCCAGTCTCAAGTCTATGCAACTGCTCCTTCTCAGGCACTCGAATCACGAAAGCCATACCCGGAATGGAAGGGACACATCCATCATCTGAAATGGCAGACCTAGACTCGGCACAAAACACCATGAACAGGAGCATGTATTGCAGTACTTGTACATGTAGCATCATAATGTAGCTACACATTGCTACACCTGCTGCTATAGTCAAGGTCTGCACATGCTTCAAGAATCTTCAACAAAGACAAGGGATGTGGCACACTCATGGCTACCAAGTCGCGTTGGAAGATGAATTTCAACGTAGGATGTGCCGTCATCATATGGATCAAGAAGGGTCTGGCAGGCCTGAGATTTGTTCGTCGTTTTTTCCATCGAGAACCCCCCCGTTTTTTCAGTGCCGGAGCCTTGGCATCGATGATGGTGTTGTTTGCAGGCAGAATCTCCTGGCGCGTCAATGTCGATAGCAGTGGACTCAGACCCAGTAGACCCAGTATGACCCAGTAACCGAAGAGAAAAACTGTGTCTGGCAATAGGGTAGCCCATGGGTGGCCCAGAATCCAGTGGTCATCATTTTCCCACTGGATCTATGTATTGCCATGCCATTATACTTCCCATGCCATTGGGTCTTCTTTCAGGTACTTGAGGCCCAAGGGGGGTGAACGAAAGCTAAGGTTCATATGATTCATATGAGCCTGGAACCATGATGGGATTTTGATGGGATTTGGATATGCTGAATGCAGATTGCCTAGAGACCTGGCAGGATTTGAGCCCGTGACCATCTGCTTTCAACACCGCTTCAAAATGTTACGGGAGCTTGGAGGCGGGGGAGGGGTGGGTTCGAGTGAAAAATCACTGTGTTGGACTCAGACCTGCCCCTCCCCTTGCTGAAGCAAGAGTAACTCCAGCTACACAGTAGCTGGCGTGACTAACTATTTAAAAAAAAATCATACCATCTAGTTATTTCATGTTATTTCACATAGCCATGGAAAATCACCATTTTTTATAGGTAAACCATCTATAAATTGGCAATTTTCCATATGTTAGTCATAACCAGATGGTACATATTCGATCATTTTCAAACACCCCCAACGGCAACGACATGCAACGACCCACCTCTGGAGGGCAGTGCCAGCTTCGATTCCGGAAGTCGGTCAGGACACCCCAGTGAAGCAGGGCCGATCCCAGCGGTACCTCCATTGTCCATTGGGTCAATATATCTATACCATCTGGTTATTTAACATAGCCATCGAAAATCCCTTATCAATGGAGGTTTCTAGCTGGGAAAATCATCTATAAATGGGCAATTTTCCATGGCTATATTAAATAACCAGAGGGCACCCAGAATTACCGGGCTGCTCGAGCTATAGTCTGCCACAAAGAGCACGGGGCCTTGTCAGGATGCATCAGAGCTGTGATCTCGAGAACAAAGCCGTTGCCCTCTCTGCGACAGGCAACATCCACATCGCCTACCTGCAATCTTCAAATGGAGTTCACAATGACAACGCGCCACTCAAACAACATCAATGCTACCGTACGCCCTGTTTCACGGGCAAAGGCGGCTGCTTAAGATAGTTGGAGTGCAGGAAAGGACTCATTCCTATCTCATATCACATGCCGAACTTGTTATGACCTGTTGCTGTCAAGGGTTTCCAATCTAAGTCTTGTGTTTGTCTTCCATCATCTTACACTATTTCACTCGGAATGAATTGTTGAAGAATCTAGATCGAAGCCCTGCAAATCCTGCAAGCCTGCTCTGACAAAGTGATGCTTTGGAAATGCACCTTTGCAGCATCCTTTCGCTCCTGCTCCAATGTTGGATTGACACATGGCAACTCTTGCAGTATGGTCGCCTCTCTGAGAGACTCTGGATCAGCAGTTCAGTACATCATATATATATACACATTAAAATATACATATATCTATATCTATATCTATTTATATATATATATCAAAGTAAATGGAGAGACCTTCTCATTTAGCATGGGCACTGCCTGTAGTATCCCATATTGACACAGGCATGAAGCAAGCTCTAGAGAAAAAAAGGCTACAGGATTCCAAAAAGGTGGCGCCTTGCGACCATCGCGGAATTGGCGCAACTTGTTGTCGAAATCGCTTGCAAGGCGCTCAGCAGTCTTTCGTGCCTGAAGGCACATAAGGAGGGCTCTGCAAGCCCCGCAAAATACGATAACATATGAGAAAATCCTGATGATCTGTTGGAATTGGGGGTATCCTGTTTTCAGACAAACCCATGTGGCGGGATTGTGGGGGAAGTTCTGAAGGCCATGTCAATGTCCCGTAGGCCCCGAAAAATCAGGCCGATATTCTTAAAGAAATAGCAAGCAGTACTGTAGATGCTATAGCTCGCCCGGCCGGGTCCACGCAACTTCAAGGCCTCCTCAGCTTTTGCTTGTGCCTTCTTTTCTTCCTCCTTCTGCTTTGTGATCCGCGCCTGCATAACATGGGAAACCAAGTCTTGATGCGAATAAATAACAACCAAATCGGATTCAGTTTTTATACACCAGCAAACTGCCATTTGGTTTGACCGTTTGACCAAAGAGAACATGCTTAATGTCTCCAGATTTTGGATGGAGATACCTCCATATCCTCGGGGATCATGGACATGAAATTCACCTGAGCGAAGGATTCATCCTCAGGAAGCCAAAGCTTGAAATCTTCCGCACCATCCTGCAGTGGCAACGAGTACGTAACAATGGGATACACCTTTGCAGAGCAAACTCATCACCAAAGCAACAAACAACAAAGCCTGCAACACTATTCATCAGTACCGTTGTGCCGCTAAACATAGTCAATCTAGGACCCTTGGTCCCTTGGTTCTTCCTTGACCCAATGATTGTTGGGAAACTTCAGCACAAACATGAACCTCTTGGTGACCTCTTCCTGAGTCAAGAGAAATCTGAAGCCGCACGACACTAAATGATTGCAAATTCCTCACAACTGGAGGTCAAATACAAATAATATCCATAAGTTTTTGATTTTTTTGAACATTTTGAAACAAATACACATGGCGCGAGGGTTCATGAAGAATCCTCCGAAACTACTCCTGTGGGTTGTGACATGTTTGTGTCCAGAGAATTGCAAATGTTTCAGGCGTGGCAAGTATACTGTACCATTGAAAAATACATGTGATGATATGGAATGCAACCTCAATCTAATGCATCAAGGTTGCCGGTTTCAGGTTGACCACCACTTCCTTCACACCCTGTTCAGGAGCACTCTGGAAATTCACAGATCTTGCGAAGATCCACCTGAGGCTAACAACATGCCGGCGACGTTTCCTGTCTGGAGCTGATCTAATTGCCGGGTCAAAGAAAATACGAAAGGACGAACAAAAAGAACACATTTGTATACTTTGATTTATTTTGTATTGCAAACCCAGTATCCTACCGTCTGCATCACAACACGTTTGTGTGATCAGTTGATTTCAGAATTCTGTTCTTCACCTGGAGCTTAGTCACTTTAGCCACAAGCATGCTAGTTAAAGAAAAACAAAATATTTATTTGCTTTGTGAACTCTTGCGCGGCTTTGGTGTTCATGTGTCTCTGCCACACTTGGGGGTGCAGTTGGGGTTATTAATTGGCATAAGCAGTAATGCCCCCAATAAGTTGGGATATATGAGATATAATATATATATATTATATAATATATATATATATATAATATATATATTATAATATATATATATATATATTATATGTGTTATATATATATATATATGTTATTCATATATGTATGGAGGTTGCTTCTTATTCCTGTAAAATTGTTTCCATTTAGCAGTTCTTGCGCTTCGCCCTTGCGCGGTCTTGGGCAGTCTTGCGCGGCCTGCGTTTCAGACACCTTTCATGTTTTTAGAGGGGTGAAACAATGATACGTCCGAGAAAAGAAAATGCCAATATGATGCAAACATGTTCATTGAGAATGTTGGGCAAAACATGGGATGAATGCCGTCCTGCCACACGGTCAACCCTTTTTTTAAGTTTCATTTTCGGAAGCATCAGAGCTGCTGGAACTTGATGAACTTGATGTGCCGGAGCTTTCTTGCGCAGCTTCGCAGAAATGGTACCACCTCTGGCGACGGAGCAAGAGTCGCCGAGCATGTGAAGCATTTTTCTTTTCCCAAGATGTGAACTGAGACTCATAGGCAGGAAGCAAAAGTTCCTTGTGGGCAAGATGTTTGGACATCACCCGGTTAGTTTCACCTTGAGCCCGCTTTTTGCGATCCCAACGCTTGTCTTGATAGTAACCACGACGCCAAGAGCGATCATTCACAGGTTCCTGAGTTAATGTTGCACCATGGATCTTGCCGTCTGGCAAATCTGAGACAACCAAGATCAACCAAGTTCTTGAAGCGACAGGGTCTTCTCTTTCCAAAGGACTGCACGACTTCTACACAATATGTTATGTTTGAGAAATTGAAAATTCAGCGTCGCTCGTCACTCGTCTGCCAGGAACGTTCTGGTTTGAGATCTGGCTCAAAGCGCCGAAAAACCCATCGAATGGCACTGAAGGGATCCTGGTTGGCATCACCCAAGATACCTTTTCGCACACTGTTACTAAGTCATCAGGAGTTTTGAGGATGGCCCCGGGTTGCCTGAGAAATGCGGAAGTCCAATTGGTCATATGAGCAAAGATTGAATCGATCTCCCCTCCCCCTTACCACGCCTTTCGGGAAACCAGCAAATCCGTAGCTTCCCTTTCAAAGCAGGGAACCAAGACCCGGCCATGTGAGCCAAGAATTGGTATGACCGGAAATGAGGGCCAACATCCATCCAAATAGTCACCAGCTGAGCATTGTCGAAGCCAGGGCAGCCAGGGAATCGAGATCTCAAGTCATCCAGGACCGTGCATGTCATCAAACTTATTCGATTATATGTTCGAAATATAGAAGATTTTTTTGCTCGATGCGTCGATGCGGCCATTCCGGTTCTGAAGCACGATTGTTCCCAACACTCCTAGCTCCATCCTGTCTGTTCCGTCTAAAACATTGTGGATGTTTCCATGTTTGCGAGTGGTAAAGAAATTTTCTGCTTGTAGTCCATCCACAGCATAATATGTCCCGGTGCCAAGGACCGCTTGTCTTGGAGACAAGCATCAGATTGCCGCTCTGCGGGGTTCACGTGCCAAGCATAGGCGGAAGCTACTTCGACCTCGTGCCTCAAAATGTGGCAGATTTGGCTTGAAAAGATTTTAAAAGATGGTTAGATAAGAACAGGATTCGAACAAAGATATCTATCCACCGAATCGCACCGGGCGTTCTGCTCCGTAGTCTGGTCCAGCTCTCCAGGCGTCGTCTCTGCCAAGCACGGTCGCTTGGCATCAGCTCCAACAATCAGCGGCTTTTCGCAGCACAACCTGACTTGAAAGAATGGGAACGAGCGGTTCCTGCGTAGGTCAGATTTCGGGGAAACCAGATATCATGATAATGCTGTTCATCGGGAAAGAGGTTGAAATTATATAGTTGCACCATGGAAACCAAAGGGAAGTGATGGTCAAAGTAAGGCTTTTGCAGGCCCCATGTTTGCAGGAAAAATAATCACCACAACTTATTTACGGCACCGGGAAAAGCACCCATGCAAAGCACGATGCATGCGCCAGGATTGCCAGCTGCCTGTTTTCAACACTAATCAATCCCAGCAACGTCATGAAACTTCGTTGGCACTTCCTCTGAATTGGGGGCATCGGGCCACTTCATGAGCCAGTGCCATGCATCGACTTCCTCTTCCCAAAAGGACGTCTTTTGCTCACCATATTGAGGCTCTCGTCGGATTGCATGAAACTTCATTGACCTGCCATGGCCGGGAGATGAAAAGCGAAGCCCAATCTAATCAAACCCCTTTACGCTACAGCCACGAAAGAAACACAGACCCATGTTTCTTCCAACCAGCCTGCTATCAAAGCGTACCTTGGCCTTCTTCACACTGGCCCGCGCCATTTTGCAGGACAGCGTTTGAAACAAATATCTACCATACACCCAACAGTGAGTCATTGGAGCTATGGCATTATGTATGTAGGCAGCAACTTAAACGTCATATCATGCTAAATCACATGAAATTCCATTAAATCCCGTCAGTTACACACCTATTAAATTGACATATTGTATGAAATTTCAAAAAATCAGATAGAATACATATATAGTCTACCTTGCGCTCGCCTTTGTGCGGCGCCGCCCGCGTTTTGAGCCATATGGCTTCCGGGCTACAAAATACTAAAATCAATTTCCCTTTAACAAATACTACGGGGTTAAAAAAACTTCATATTTATATATATATATCTCTCTCTCTCTCTCTCTGTCTCTCTTTTATAACTGATATAACCCCCATAACAATGGTAATATAACCACTTCTGACTGGAACTCCACCCAAGGAGGTGATGTCACCTGGATGGACTTGCATCCGAGGCTACATTTAAAGAGATGCTGATGCAGAAGCCTGTCAACTACACCCTGTCATTGTGTCCGAATTCGGGTAGACTTGGACTCTTGTGCTGGCCACTTCCTTACATTTTGACGCTCTGAACGATTTTGTTCAATTGCCCGATCTAAGGGGACGCGGTTCTGGTGGGAATGCGGCATGGATGTGCTTTTGTTTCGCGGAAGCGCTTAGACGCTGCATGGGCTTCTTAGAAGGGTTTGTTAGAAGCAGCCTCTTGGAAGCCGAGACCTTCTAAAAAGATAGGTTTTCTCTTTGATCTAAAATATGCGTTTGGCTTCTTAAAACCCCTCTGCTTCTAAGAGCCTCTACGTGGCAAAATTCATCTTTTCAGGTTCGAAGAAGGCCCCCCGGAATCCATCCAGACTTGCATCCCCCTAGATCAGCCCTATCTGGGCGATAAGGTGCGGAAAGCGCGCTTCAAGCTTTAAACATCTTTAAGCAGCTCTGAGTTCCAAGGCGCTTGTTGTAGGCATCCCCTGAGCCATAATGCAGCATTAGCTCAGTGTTCAGATCGGTGACAAAGTGTACAACCGCACCTCGGCCAATAAGAGAAGTCTACATGTGGGACTCGTCCAACACGAACTTAAGAAACCACATGAAACCAATAAAGCGCCTTTCTAAGGTGCTGGAGCGACACAGTAGAAACACCAAAAGTGCCGAGCTGCCATCCGCGTAAACGGCTGCAACCCCCATGAGATTCCCACCATTCACCTAAGAACGGGAATTTCTGGATCCAGGCCCCAGCAAGGATGCATCAGAAAGGAAAAGGGCGGAACAACCTTCCTCACCGTGGTCCTCACCTATTGTCTTCACTGCTCATGTGTCGTGAACACATGCGACAACAGTCGCACCTTCCATCGCGTGGTTCTCATTGTCCTTAGCTGCACAAAATCATGTCTATGCCTCACAAGTTCGTACGGGCTAGTGACAACTTCTTGACAAATGTTTGTACGATTTATATCTAGTTATAACGATTTATATATGTGGTTTCTCCCGCTTGCACTTGGAGATATTTTTCCACAAATCTACATACAGTCTACCTCTTTGCAGATCCCCTAGTGCAAGTGATGCTCTCTCGGAAGGGCCAGTACCATCTTCCCTGGAAACATCTGCAGAAACATCGGGCAATGTGAGAAGGAAGTGCCAGCAGTGGTCCCAAGCAGCAGCACCTGGTCACCGGTGTTCTTCCGAATAAACGCCCGCTTGGCTGAATTATTTCAGGCTGCCCAGGGTGTTTTTTGGGGGTCCCACTGCTGGGCGTTTATTGCGAGAAACACCGGTGAAGACCTCAAGATAAACGGCTATTTTTGGCTATTTATCTGATTTATCTAAGGCATTGTCACAGGGCTCTGCAGCAATCCAATAAAATCCTCTCGGTCTAGTCCCAGTCTATCCTTTCACAGCCCCATGCATTGAAAAACTTTGAGCATGCATTGAACTACCTGGCCATCGGGCGTTTATTGGAAGATACACCGGCAGCAAGCGGCGACACATGGTCTTGATTAGTCACTGAAGTTAGCATATTCTTACAGGTTTGCGGGGGTTGCATGTATCTCACAAAGCCCAAAATGGCTGTAAACTGTGGCACATGATCAATCTTTATTTGCACATCACCCAACCACCAAACCAATCACAACCAACCACAATCTTACGGTGATGTCTTGCATCCCCAAAAATATTCCAAACATGGTCTTGCCCACAGAGTCACCATCTCACCCACTATGCTGATGGGGCGCCTTCCAGACTCCGCATCTACGGCGCGGTCAGCGGCAACTTTAAATAGGGATTCATCCTGCAACAATGACAGTTTTATATCAATGCAAACATGGGGCAGAAATACTGATCATCATTGATCATCATTGATCATCTTTTTCTTTTTCGTGGGCATGAGTGGCATGGCTCACCCGTTTCACTTCAACATCACACAGACCCAGCATGGCAAGCCTGAGGCCACTCGGCGCAAAAATCGTTGCCTGGTTTGTGCCTTGGATATCCGCTACGGTTGGAACTGGGCAGCTATGCCAGCTCTGCAACTGACAGGACATGCAATTTCTGACTGGAACGTGCTGGAACCATAATAATCCCATATATAATGAAACACTGCTAGGATAATCTCTCCAGCATCCCATATTGTAGCATATTGTAGCATCTCAATCCTTGCGTCCCAGCTGCCACCCCTTTGGAGGCTCATGTAGAACAAAATTCACAGATCGCACTTTGAACTTGCTGGGGAAGGTGATCAACACTCGTCTGAACCTCGGAACGAGCGCCTAGATGAGAAAGGGTCAAACCCATCAAGAAACAGCTTGGAGCAGGATTCACAGCTATATGCTATCGCGATCATTCAACATGAACAGAAGATGGGAAGGCTAAAAAATAATGATGAGCAACACAGGCAGAAGGTGTGGATTCTGCATGATTCTGCCTACCAGTAGTACCGCACAAGGCGGCGGCGGAAGTTTCAAAGATAAACTGTAGGAGAGGTGAGTTGTTCTGATGCATGGATGGCAGAGCGAATCCACTGATGGACCGAAAGGTGGTTGGAGTTGTGTTTTTGGAATGGTTGGGCACCTCAACCACACCTGCTGGATGTAGTGCGGTGTAATGTGGTGTGTTGTAGTGTAGTGGAGCTCTAGTGTACTGTAGTGGTAGTGTAGTGTAGCTGTAGTTGTAGTTGCAGTTGTAGTTGCAGTTGTAGTTGTAGTTGTACGTGTAGTGTAGTGTAATTAGTGTAGTTTTGTGTAGTTGCAATTCAATGTACTTAGTGTAGTGCAGTGTGGTGCAGTGTAGTGCAGTGTAGTGCAGTGTAGTGTCATGGCAGTTGTAGGCGTAGCTGGTGTAGCTCTAGTTGAAATCTTGTGTACTGTAGCGTAGGGTAGTGTAGTGTAATTAGTGTAGTGTACAGTAGTTAGTGTACCGTAGTGTAATGTAACGTAGTTGTAGTTGCAGTTGTAATTCTAGTTGCATGTGTAGTTGTAGTTGTAGGTGTAGTGTAGTGGTAGTTGTAGTTGTAGTTGTAATGTAGCTGTAGCTGTAGATGTTGTCGTGTCGTGACCGTCCAAAAGTGGTTCAAACATATAGTGTTTTTACCATTTTGACTTCGAAATGTGCTTCGCGCCACAACGGCGTGCACTTTTTCCACATCTGAGCCTCCAGAAGTGGCCCGAGAATGTGGTTTGACATATTGACTTTGAAACCACAATGGCGTGCACTTTTTGAACATATCAACTTCCGACAGTGCTCCAAACTCAGGCATTTTCTACATGTTTACTTCGAAATGTGCTTCGGGCCACAACGGCGGGCACTTTTTGGACATCTCAAGTTCGACAAGTGCTCCGACACTGAGGTGTTTTTAGCATTTTGACTTCAAAATCTGCTTCCGGCCACAACGGCGTCCAATTTTTCGTCTCTCAGCTGACCAGATGGCTCCGCACCCGCCGCTTTAGCAAGCCTACTTTTCGACCCTCCGAAGCCACAAAACTTTGGAAAAACACAGTGTTTCGCGACTTTTCTACCTTTTCGCGCACTTTGATCTTGTTTCTTCTGACTCTTTCTCGTGTCTGATCTTCTTTCTTCTTCTCTTCTCTTCTCTGACTCTTCCCACCTTTGCTTTTTCATCTGTCCAAACTGTCGGAAGTTTGACTTCTAAACTTCCTTCGATCATGAGTATGGGATTTTCAAGATTGTAATATAAAACTTAATGAAATAATATATATATTATATATTATATAAATATATAACAAGATAACTAAAAAAAACGCCGTCCATTGGTTGCTTTGCTTTTTGCGACGAATGGCCCGTCTGCTTCCTTCTGACTGAAAGTTGTCTGATTGGCTCCAGGAAAGGTCTTGGTCTTTGTGGGCCAGCTGTTGTTCTGCACCTGGCTGGATGGTCATGCAGGTTCTCTGGTGAGATGCTTGTGACATATTCCAAGGAGAAACATGGAGAAATGGAGAAACTGCACTAGATTTCACTAGCATCCCTGAAGCATCCTGGGCCTCTGCGGGCGGATTTGACCATCCTGCTCCGGGGCTTTCAATCACACCCCAGTGGAAGATCAACTCACCTGACAATCGGAAAGGGGTAGTGGCGCAAGCAAGACGCTGCCCAGCACAAGTGGGCAATCTTTGTCATTTCATGTCCGACTCAGCAAAAATATTCATGCAGTCATACAGTAACCCACAGTTCAGGGCACTTTGTGTAGTCTGACAGAGCAAGTGTGATATTGCCCGCTTTCAATATTTGAGCAAGTATGCGCCTGAGCCAAATCCTTTTGCCATGACTTCCAGAATGCTACCTTCCAAGGATCAACTGCGATGTCGTTCCGAAAGCTTGGTGCATTGTGAAAGGAGACGTTGTGAGGCAATCCAAGCTTAACCACTCTGACGACTGGAAAGTAACAGGGCCTTGAATTGGGGCCGGGTTCTGACCAACATCAGTTATCAATAATTACCCGTAATTACCAAAGAATCTGCTTTTTTATACAATGGTGAATGTGGCTGCTATCTTCTCAGCAATTGCAAGAAACATAGCACCATCAGGCAGCATCACCAAAATCTCCACTCCAGGTCAGGAGCTGGCCAAGCCTCCCCCTTCTGCCGGATGAAGCAGTGCCTCAACCCTTTTGTCTCCCAAGTCCTGGGCGATCACCTGCAAAGGCTGCATCTGACTCTACAATACTCTACACTACATCCATTCGCACGTGGAAGCGGAACATAAAATCTTGTACCGAGAGCGCCTGAATTCCTTTGTCTCCTCGCAGAGTGCGATGCTCTGCGTGACTTTAGGATGACACGTTTAGCATCACAGGATGCCACAGGATGTCGCGGGCCACAGCATTGTTTAAAGTTTAAACTGACGCGTCACAAACACATGGCCACACGTTGTCACAATGTGTACCCAGTGTACTGAGTGATACTGAGTGTACTGTATCTTATTCTTAGAGAACAAAAAGGCGTCCTGTGGTGGGTTTCCCGGGCGCGCTTGGCGCTGTTCGCTTCGAGAGACTCGGAGGTGTGGCCTGTGAAGAAACCAAACTGATGCCAACCGGTGCGCGAGCAACTGTGAATCGGCTCAAAAACGCAAAACGAATCATGAGGCAAATTCAAGGAATAATCTATGTAAACCAATTTAAATCAATGTAAATCAATGTGAATTCCCACCTCACGTGGGGGTGGTTCGTAGGAGACTTCCTTCGCAGCACCGGAGGGGGTCTCTTCCATGGCATCAAGGAATGCACCTTTGTCAAAGGAATGCTCAGGTGAAAGTCGCCCAAGGGTCCTTTTTCAAAGGAACAGAACATCATTGTCACTGAATTCAGAGCACCCAACATTCATTACGCACCTCTACCAATGCAACTCATGCCAATCCTGCTCTTGCTCTGTTGGATTTGCAAACACACTATTGAAACCCATGCCAGACACAAAGCTCCTGTCGTTGAGAAGCTGAAATCTGACGAACTGCTACTAACATATTTCCAACATCAAATGATTTTGGTTTTGGCATGGTTTGGCACCAGCAATGCAGCAACGCTTCGCACCTGACATCAATGAGCGCATCCTCACCATTGACTGCACCCGCTCCATGCTTTGTCTCCGACCTTGGCTGCATGAGGCTCCAGGATACTTCAGCAAACGCCGAGCGTTTCCGAAGATGGGTTTGCCCATTACAACATCATAGCATCATATCCCGGACATGATTGGAGTAACGACATGTAACGACTACTTTATCGACTTTTGCTCCGGCAAAGTGTCAGGAGGAGCGCGATGGAAACCCGCCCGCACCGAAGGTGCCGAGGTGTGGTAGCTTTGCAGCGAGTGATACGAATGGACCGATCTGTCAGTCTCTGGTACAGCTTCAGCTGGGCGGGGTCCATGTTCGCCCGGGCGCCGTCGCCAAAAAGCGCACGGGCAGTGGTAATTTGCACATTTTGCAGATCGGCAGATCGGCACAAAATCGTCAGAAGGCACCATTTCGATCCGACATGGCCGCAACATTGGCCCGACTTGGGGTCATCTTCGGCCAGCAAAGCCCCAACTTCAGCCCTACTTGGACCAATTGGCTCCAACTTCGGCCCAACTTGGCTCCAAGATGGCGCAACTTGGCCCCAACTTGGACCCATTTTGGAGCAACTTCGGCCCAAGTTGAGGTCCATATGGCTTCAAAATGGGGACATACATAGCCGGCCCAATCCGAAATCCTCAAAAAGTCCCTTTTCATTGGTACATAATTACTGGTATTTTTCCACGTTTTTGGTGTCTCCGTTGGGCCCAACTTGGTGTGAATTGACTATATTGACCAGCAGTCCTGTGGTGTCTCTGTGTAAGGCGCGGGTCTAAGGCACGTCTTTTGCCAAGGTGCGCCGTAAAACGGTAAAACCGTAAACTGGTAAATTCCATTGTTCCCGAGAAACGCCCCGTAAAACGGTAAATTCGTAAATTTACGATCTGGTAAAACCGTAAATTTGGTAAGTTTGCGAAATTTACCGTAAACAAAATTGACCGTAAAACCGTAAATTAGTAAATTTGGTAAATTGGTAGTAAAATTAGATTAAAATTTACAGATTTAGTGATTTACCGAATTTACCTTTGCCCGGACACAGCAAAATTTACCACTTTACCGATTTACCCAATTTACCATGGCCTGAAGAGCGGTGAAATTTACCTCAGTTTACCGATTTACCAAATTTACCGCATGAAACCGAAGTCAAGCCGCAAATTGGTAAATTCATGCTTTGTGTGCAAAGCGTGGGCAGGAAAAGGTGGTAAAGCCGTAAAAGCGTAAAACCGTAAAGGAGGTGTGGAAGCGAAGGAAACCAAAGTAAAACCGTAAAGCGGTAAATTTATGCTTTTTCGTGGACAGCGTGAACAGGAGAAGACGGTAAAGCGGTAAAATGGTAAATGCGTAAAGGCGTAATGTATCAATGTACTGGAGCGTGACGAGGAAGAGGCGGTAAAACCGTAAAACGGTAAATTCGTAAAGTTGTCTCATGATAAAACAAGATTAAAATTTACAGATTTACCGATTTACCAAATTTACCTTTGCCCGGGCACAGCAAAATTTACCACTTTACCGATTTACCAGCGGCGAAATTTACCAATTTACCGATTTACAAAATTTACCATTGCCCGGAGAGCGTTCTCTCCTTAGCATCATGCCTTACACAGTGACGGCTTAGACTACATGGGTTGACTTGTCACTGTATATCATCTTTTCCGAAGCAGCAACATTGAGCCGGGATACCGATTTCCTCCATTGTCGGCTGGCCCGAAAAGGAAGTGAACTCCATTGACATTCTTCGTCGAATGATCTCCTTCATGTGTCGACCGATGTCCTGGCAGCACTACAATTCCACCTGAAGCAGATGTGTGGTCACGATACAGCCTATGACGAGTGGCTTTGGACTCGTAGCTCCAAATGACACTGAAGCGGAATGTGCGCGGAATGTCCCTGCAAAGATCTACACCCTGTCCTGATCAGCTCCATACTCTGCATCACTCTTTGCGTATTCCTTGATGGACCTCAAGTCGTCTGAGGCTCTACGGTCTGGACATGTCATCAATTTTATGAATCTCTCTTGGAGTAAACCGACAAAAAAAAGGCGGTCCGTTTGTCAGCAGGTTTGCAGCAAGAAGTGAAACTGTGGAAGGGAGACATGGACAGACAGTTCGAGGTGCTTCTTGTCAGAGAATGTCTTCAGGACAATGCAGCTGTATGGTTGCCTTGGCTGAATCGAGTCACCTGAGTCACCTGGACGGTATAATTAGTTAGTTCAACTTGCCTCGTCCAAACAGGCTCCTTTCAAAGACCAAACGCATCCAGCACAAACACATGATAACACATGTGTCATGGTATAGACCAGGGTCTCACATGCTACATGAAAGACACCATCCTTCTTCTCAATTTGAAACCAACATGATTGTGATTGATGATAGTGATGAGGAGGATGAGGAGTCCGACTGACTTGGGGTTCAACTACGCCAAGCGATGCCAAGCGTCATCATGTAGGAGTGAGAGGTGATCTTTATTGCAGATGCTTCATTTTCGCAAATGTCGTTTGGCGGGGCCAAAGTCGTGTCAATGATGCCTTAGATAGGCAACTTGGCAACGCGGCAATGCCATGACCTCGGGCATTGCCAAACCAGGTATTTTAAAGAAACGAATCTGTCCGAGCAACGATACCAGGGCTTGCCTTCTGGCAGGTCACAACTCCGGACCTTCGCAACATGTACAAACACATGACGTTTGTCCTGTGCCTGGCACAACACAAACATTGAATTATAATGCATTATATTATATATATTATATTGTATTATAATGTACTATTGTATATGCATAGCTTAGCATTATATAATATGCATCAATAATCATCAATAAAACTGTTTCCGCACACAAACATGTCTGTCTGAAAATGGGGTATACCCCCAAATGGCAATTTTGGCATGCAGGGAAAATCATGTTCAAAACTTCTGAAGTTTTGGGGTGTTCCCCTAAATTTTCAGGCAAACTCTGTACATTATATAATTACTCTTCCACAGCTGCCTCATGCCCTGCATTGAACGCGACCAACAGCCCAGCATAACCTTGCCCTGTTGCCTTGCAGGGAGACAGGGGCTTTTCTGCGAGCTTTCAGGGGCTATGACCGTGACACGAAAACCATTAAACAACACGAACAACATTTCAAGATCCCTAGAGTTGACAACTTGAGTCATGCAAATTGAAACCCCTCCAAGGCAATCTCTGAATAGTTCTAAATTGCACGTGCAAAGCTGTTAACAAGCTCTCAAACATGCCACCAGCACATGGTGGTCATGGAGCACATAGCAAATGTAGTTGTACGGATCATCCCAATGCACTCGCCACCAAATGTCCTGCGACAACCAAAACAGCAGGCGATTTGGGGACTCTAAGACGGGCTTGTCTCAAAATAGGTAATTTCAATGAATTTCACGGTTCATGGCCATGATCCCCAGCAAACAACCAGGCCGGGAGTATATACCCCGGGGAAGGGTGTCTCCTTGTTGCTCACAAACTCCTCTCGATTGAAAATGCCAGAGTAGGTCTTCCTCCGCCACGAGAAAAGGACCATCAAATGTGGAGGGCGCAAGGGCTGGAGACACTGAGCACACTGCACACTGGATACAGAACAAACATTCCAGCAATATCCAACAATATTTGCTGCTATCATAGACGCACTCGCAAGTGCTGCATACATTGATACACTGTCATGGACTGTCATAGGCTATCACAGACTGTCCCCATTATGAAGCTCTTTCAAACCACAGAAAGTCTCTCTGCCACGGCTGCAACATGCTGCAATGCTTGCTCAGCAAATGCAAAATGTCAATGTACCGAAATGTCCTCAAAGAAATCAAGAGCCGTGTAAATCTCAACAATTTTCCCGCTTCTTTCTCGCAGTCGCCTCAGAAGGTTGTGCTGCTGCCTACCAAAAAGTGACATGGTTGGCACGGCTGTGGTTTTGCCGAGCTACTCCAGGAGAACCAGCAGCGGGCGTCTTGACACCAGCCGTTGTTGCAGCCTCTCTGCGATCGACCATACTCATCACCATAGAGGATCCTGAAGCGGAAGCGAGGCTTCAGCTGGTGTTGATGAGGCCTTCTGGCACATTCAATCCTTCAAGACCAAGACATGTCGTTTTGTCTAGTCATGCTTATTAAGTGTGTTTCATCCTTCTTCAATGTAGGACGGAGATTTTGCACACAACAAATCACAACAAGATGTCGCGCAAAGAGTGGCCATGGTAGCACACAAGAAAACAGTATCTGGTATTATCTGGTCTTGTCCATGGTGCACGAAAGCCGAGCCATGCTTGCACAAGGTTCATCGGAGTACCGGCGCTCATGAAGAGCGCAACCATGAAATTCCGGATCTGCCGGCTTCGGAGGTGCTTGATGCCGCCATCCCCTGCCAGGGTGAAACATCAAAATGGCCCAACTGTCAAACATGTAGCACATCACATCTCAGTAGGTATCATAATGTATCATGTATATCATAATGTAAAATTGTTCATGTATCATATAACTATCTCACATCTGTTGAAAATGGATGAAAAAGGAACTTTAGATCGGACTGGATCAACCAAATTCATGAAAGTTGGTTTTAAAGTTCTAAGATCGATTTCTCTGCAGCACACCTACACCTACTGGGATTGCGACATATTGCGCCTGTTTCCCCTTCGTGACCACAGTTCCAGGAGTTGTTGTGGTCATCACCGCTGTTTTCCCCATTGCAGGTGTTGTGTTTCCCATTGTAGGAGACCAGGTCCTGATGGTGCTGGAACCACGCGGTTTTCTTCAATGTTCATTTCATGTGACATCATGACAAAATACCAGCAGTGCCCGGCCTACGTGGCGGAAGTTTCGAAAAAATGAAACAGCTAAAAGAAATCAATGGCCTATAGCAAAGTTTTGGCGATGCAGAAGCAATCAATTGTTGCACTTGTGAGGTGCATCAACGAATGAGCACATGGTGGTTGAGATGCGAATGAAATGATATGAAAGAATTCATGCACAACTGACTGAAGGAACCAATGCACCAATGAACCGACTCAATGAATGAGTGAATCAGTGAGTCAATGAGCCAATATAATCAACGAATCAGTGATTCAGTGAACCGATGATTCAGTGAACCGATGACTCAGCGACTCATTGAATCAATGAACCGATGACTGAGTGAATCACTGAGTCGATGCGGTAAAAAATCACTTAATGAACCAATGAATCAACGACTCGGCAAAGCAATGAACCAGTGAACCAAACAATGAATGAATGAATGATTGGAATGCAATGGAATGGAATGGAACGGGACGGAATGGGAATGGGAATGGGAATGGATATGGATATGGATATGGACATGAAAATGGAAATGGAAATGGAAATGGAATGGAATGGAATTTGGGAATGGAATGGGAATGAAATCGGAATGGAATGGGAATGGAATGGCAAAGGAATGGTAAAGGAACGGGAGTGGAACGGGAGTGGAATGGGAATGGACATGGACATGAACATGAACATGAATGAATGAATGACTGAATGACTGAATGACTGAATGACTGAATGACTGAATGACTGAATGACTGAATGACTGACTGACTGACTGAATGACTGACTGACTGAATGAATGAATGAATGAATGAATGAATGAATGGTTGAATTGAAGAATTGAATTGAATTGAATTGATTTGATTTGGATTTGAAATTGAATTTGATTTGAATTGAATTGAATGAATGAATTGAATGACTGCATGCATGCATGCATGCATGCATGAATGAATGAATGAATGCATGAATGCATGAATGCATGAATGCATGAAAGCCTGAATGCATGAATGCATGAATGAATGACTGAATGACTGAATGAATGACTGAATGAATGAATGGATGCATGCATGCATGCATGCATGCATGCATGAATGAATGAATGAATGAATGAATGAAACATGCATGCATGAATGAACAAAAGAACGAAGGAACGAACGAACGAATGAATAAATGAATGATTGAAAAAATGAATGAAGGAAGGAATGAAGGATGGAATGAATGAATGGAAGACTGAATGAATGAAAGGTTGAATGATTGAATGATTGAATGATTGCGTGATTCAGTGGTTGATTGATTCATTGATGGATTGACTGACTGGTTGATTGATTGATTGATTGATTGATTGACTGATTGATTGGTTGACTGATTGGTTGGTTGATTGAATGAATGAATGAATGAATGAACGAACCAGTGGGTCGATGAGTCAGTTAACCAGTGAGTCAATGAACGAATGACTCGATGAACCGGTGACTTGAGTCAATGGAAGACTGCACTAGTGGGTCGATGAACCAATGAATCAATGAGTGAACGAACGAATCCATGGAGGGATGATTGAGCCACTTCTTTGTTGAGCTACTTCTTCACTGAGCCACCTCTTCGCTGAGGTACCTCTTGTCTCAGCTACTTCTTCTCTGGGCCGCCTCTTATCTGGGTTATTTCTTTTCTGACCCTGCTCTGAGCTGCCTCCCGGCTAGCTCTTCTGTAGCTTCTGCAGCCCAATTCTTCTCTTCGACCAAAACCGAGATCTGGCTACAGTCTTGTTCGCTTTTTTGTCGACATCGAGCCCCGCCGCCGCGGAAACAGAGACCCTACTTCGGCAACCACATTACCCGAAATTACAGGACCGGAGAACCCCACAAGTCAACTTCTTCCAATAAGCGCAAAACAGCTGTGAAACATGGGATGGGAAAGGCAGTAAAAGGAAAGGAGAAGGTGGAAAACAGATGGGTGTGAAAGAGTTGTGTGGAAGAGTTGTGTGTGACAATGTTCTGTGTGTGAAAGATTTGTGTGCACAAGAGATCAAGAGTATACAAGAGTTTTGTGTGAAAGAGCTGTGTAAAAAAAAACTGTGTGAAAGAGTTGTGCGTGAAAGAGTGGTGTGTGACAAAGTTGTGTGTTTGTGACATCGTTAAGTGCGAAAGAGTTGTGAGTGTGACAATGTTGCGCGTGAACGAGTTCTGTGTGTAAGAATTGTGTGTGTGTGAAAGATTTGTGTGTGTGGAAGACTTGTGTGTGAAAGAGCCACGCCTGCCACACAAAAGGAACGTCGATGTCACCAAGTGCCGCCCCTGCCACGCGAAGGCGACGTCGATGTCAGTGTGTGTCAAAGTTGTGTGTGTGTGTAATAGATTGCGTGCGTGCGTGCGTGCGTGCGTGTGTGTGCGTGTGCGTGTGTGTGCGTGTGTGGCGTGCGTGTGTGTGTGCGTGCGTGCGTGTGTGCGTGTGCGTGCGTGTGCGTGCGTGCGCGGTGGGGGGCGTGGCGGGGTGCGTGGTGGGCGGTGCGCGTGGGGCGTGGGCGTGGGTGGTGTGGGGTGCGTGCGCGGCGTGCGGGCGTGTTGGGTGCGTGTGTTGCGGGGTGGGTGGGGGCGTGAGTGCGTGGGTGCGTGCGGTGGTGGGTGGTGTGGGTTGGGGGTGGGGGGTGGGGGTGGGGTGGGGTGTGGGTGTGGTGTGTGGGTGTGTGTGGGTGGGGGTGGGTGTGGGTGTGGGTGTGGGTGTGGGTGTGGGTGTGGTGGGGGTGTGGGTGGGTGTGGGGTGTGGGTGTGTGGGGTGTGGGTGTGGGGTGTGGGTGGTTGGTTTGGGGTGGGGGGGCGTGGCGGCGTCGCGGTGCGTGCGCGTGGCGTGCGGAGTGAGTGGAGTAAGTGGTGGGCGCGGAGCGGCGCGCGTGCGCGTGGGGGTGTGCGTGTGTGTGTTGTGTGTGTGTGTGTGTGTGTGTGTGTGTGTGTGTGGTGTGTTGGTGTGTGTGTGTGTGTGAAAAAGTTGTAAGCTGTGGTTGGCACGGAGGAGGCAGCGGGCCGGCGGACGACGGGATATAGACCAGAACCCCACACATCAAGATCTGGGGAAAAACACAGGGTTTCGCGCCCGAGAGTGTTTTCACCCGTGCTTTCACACGCTTCCGAACTGTTACACTTCCCAACTACTTGATGATGGGTGCTTGACATGATGATGTGCTTGACATGATGATGTGGTTGATATGATGTGGTTGACATGATGATGTGGTTGACATGATGATGTGGTTGCCATGATGGTGTGGTTGACATAATGATGTGGTTGCCATGATGGTGTGAATGCTAACCCATGACCATCGTCCGTAACTCGGAAGTTTTCAAATTAAACTTCCTTTAATGACTTCTATATTTGATTCATCTGCTTGATTCATCTTCTATTGAGATGCCATCTCAAATCTATCCTGAGTCTGAGGATATCTAGACATTCACAGGTTGTAGATTCAATTGGCCACTGTCAATTATTAAGGCAAGAAGTGCTAGTAGTGGTCCTTAAGGGTGAAGCCGTCGTGAGCAGTGATGAAGTTGATGGAATGGTAAGGCTTTCTTCCGTTGTGCTTGAAAAGATCAGAGCTGCCACAAATCCTTCGAGGCGGTGGCTGATCCTTGCCTGTAACGCAAATGCTTGGTAAGTCTTATGCCCGGTCGTGGTGTTCCATTGGTGTTGACAATGGTTTTCCAATGGACTTTGACCTCAAACCAAGGTCAACAAATGCCCCACGCGGCAGGCCCAAGTACGAGACGTATGGTTTCAATTGGTTTCAATTGGTTGGTTTTATAATTGATTTTATATAGTTGCTTGGTTTCAATTGGTTTCATCATTGATTTTAGTTGGTGTTGATGCTCCCTTCATCTAATTTGTGTCTGGAGTGTACAGATTGCCGCTTTTCCAGTCCTGGTGGCAAAGTCTCCCTTCTTGCCAGCATCTCCTTTGATGAAGCACCGTACGGTGTCTCGGAAAATGCCGTTCCTCACAGCGCCGCGTGGGTCGTCGTGGGTCGAAACATGTCGAAACGGACCCAAAGAGACACCGGATCCCCCACGACCAACGACCCAGCACTGCAGCAACGACTTGATCAGAGCTGCCACTCCGCCCATCTCGGGGGTCCACCAGAAGGGAACTTTCCAACGAGGTAGCCTGGCTGCATCTGGCTGCGCTTGCGCTTGCTGGTTGATCTAGTTGCCAGTGACACTGCTTAGACTTCTGATGACTTCTGAAAATATTGAACTTGATGCAACATGATGACAAAACACAGAGGCGCACAGGTTTCCTTTTGCAGTTTGCATTTCCAGTTTGTCACTACAGGTTGGAGTCATCCCGATTTGTCCATCTTAGTTTTTCTCTTAGTGCAACTCTGGGACCATCTGGCCAAGAGCAATCCCATGCTTCTGCAATGAACTTTGCTCTCCTTAGCTCAGTCGGACTGGGACTTGTCATGATTTGTCACCCATTATTCACCCATTAAATCTCCCTCTCCAAACTGCACTTAAGATCTGCGTGAATCACGATGTTTCAGATGCCAACAAGCATCTTCAACTTTGGTTCATTCGCCATCTTCCGCATGAGGAGTGGGTCCATGGAGACCTGCGATCCATTGCGATCCCCCCATGTTGGTTTTGAGGCTGTCTCCCATCAGTCCGAAGCCAGTCCAAGGCATTCAATCGCATTCAGCATGGAATGGGGTTTAGACGGGTTAGATTCCAGGTAGATGTCCAAATGTCATCAAATGTCCATTTGAAATTGGAGTGCACCTTGCCATCGCCTCCTCTCGTAAGCGCCGATGCCAGATCGAAACGGAAGCCATCAACATGCATCTCTTCCACCCAGTAGCCTTGGTTTTTTCACTTGGAAAGCAGGCGGGGATCGAACTGATGGAATGCGATGAATGATGCTGCGATATGCTGACATGATCTGCAGTGCAGTTTGGTTCAGGAAGAGCTCATGTTGTGATCCTTCTGCAACTATTGGATTGTGGCCAATTGTGGCAACAAAATCTGCTATGCAACAGAAAGCTCTGCCAAGCAGCACAAGCATTCGACAATCCAGTCAGAACACATTGGGTCATTTGCACTTACAGTGTTTCCGCAACCTCACAAGTGAAGACAAAAATCTTCCCGGCACCCAGACTTCCCAGACTTGCGATGTTGGAAATTGTTGGATGTTCGATTCAGCGAGCCTGTGTAGTTTGTGTCATGCCCGTTGTTGAGGATGTAGTAGCGATGCTTTGCTATGGCAGCCCAGCTATGCCAAAAATGTTCGCCCCAAGCACCTCATTTCTTCAAGAAATTTGACATGATTTACAGTAAGACAGAGAAAAGAACTCCAGATATGTCAGCTTCGGCCAAACTGGTCTCATTGTCGGCAGTCTCCTGTGCTTCGACTTCAATCATTAGCCTGTTTGCAATTCAATACTCTTATTTGATAGTCGATCAAGAAGTCATCAAATATCCCTCAAACATCCCTCAAAGGTTGCTGTATAGATGCGAGAGAAAAAGAGTCTCCACCTGACTCACATCCACCATGTCGATCAAAGGTTTTTTTGGGGAAGAGCACCTTCTGCAGTATGGTTGAAGACCACATCGAGAATGACTTCAATGCCTCGACGATGAAGCTCTCCTCTGCGCCAAGTTGCTCTTGCAACATCTGGGTATGGCTACAATGGAGTACGCATGGAAACACAAACATAATCTAACATGATCAAACACGATCAAACATAATCAAACATGATCAAACTTATGTTTCTTTAGTATTTGAATGTACGTATGTTACGAATTTTTACTATCCCAAAGTTGGGGTCCATGATTCTGAGGCCGTCCAGCAACGCTCAAAAACACTCCAGCGTTCGAAGGCATCCGAGTCATTTTGAAGCAAAACTATATCCAACACTGCACAACTTCAGAATCTGTTCTCACTTTTCTCCATCTCAGGTGCAGCGCTCAAACACTTCTGATCGCTCACCAAGCGGCGAACCATGGTTTTAAAACCAACGATCGCAGCACCGATCCGATCTCCTCAGGATGAAACTGGATGGTTTAAGCAGACGTTTTAAGCAGACGTTAATGTTTGCCACATGCTCATTGAAGCAATGAGTCTACAAGCTGCATGACAGGGAGCTTGAAGAAAAGCGCTGCATTGGGACAAAAAAGTTTACCTGAAATCATCGCAACTGGACAGATACATCAAACAATGGCACCATTGCATGATTTCATCTTATGTTCATCAACACGACTGGACCGACGACCGAACCGACTGGGAAGCTGCCAGCATAACAATTTCAGTATCTCAACATACTGTTTGTTGATTCGAATGAGAACACAAGGGGGCTCCAAGGTACAGTGGAGTATCCCCAGAAGTGGCAAAGCTGTTCTCCGTTCTCTGGGTTTCTCCTGAATGCAGCGCACCACCAAGAAGCTCCCAAGCACTCTCTGGTGCTGCGGCTTTGTCCAATGGGTCATGCTCTATCTATTCAGCCGTGGCAAACAGTTTGCACAAGCCATCTCCTTGGACAAGCCGTCTCGTCAAACTCGTACACTGGCAATAACCTCAGCGTCAAAACAGCTCTGATCAGCTCTTTTTGTCTGTGTGATAACCCCAGTGTTCTCTGCTGTGAATATGTGGAATGTGTATTGAAAAATCGTCATGTCTTATCAATGAAACAATTTCTCGGACAACTAGAAACACATATTTTGATGTATGCATAGAAACACCATATATCATACAAGCAACACTCACCACTTTAAGCATCATAATTATAATAATCACATGCTATGTCATCATGTATATATTATAATAATCACATGCTATGTCATCATGTATATACAAAATAGGTTTCATTTTAAGCATCATGAATCATAGTCATATGCTATGGCTGCTATATCATCATGTATACACAAAGATAGGTTTCACTTGCTGGAGAAGTATGTGTTTTTTTCCTGTTGCACTGCATATGGCCAATCATACTGAGCCACACTTCTGGAAAACATGAAACAAAATAAATCAACATCTGTCAGACAGAGTGGTGCATCTAAGTTGCTCAACTGCATTGATGCCCATCTCGAGCAAATGAGGGATCTTCTGGATAAAGCCTGCGGGCATGGTGGGCCTGGAACTGACCCTCAAACCAAATTAAAAAAATCCAAACGCACGGAAACGCATCCAAGAATGTAAAACTGCAGATGCAAATAGATGCAATCTATATGGTATAGCCTAAAAAGGTTCCAGCCGTTTGGTCCCAATCGTCCAGTTTGCTATCTGGATTCCTTAGTGTGGGATTGGAAAAGGATGGAAAAGGCACAAATCATTCCAAGAACGTGTTTGCAAGAGGCGGTGCCTTTTGATGACATGGTGTGTAGAGGCGAACTTGGGGTGCAGTTCCACTTAGTATGGCCATGATAAAAGGGGCCCATTGATCCCAACTTGTGGAGGTTATAAAATGTTATTAAAAATCGTTGTACCAAGTTGTATCCATTGATCCCAACACCCTCAATTTCTTCGACTTTCGAGAAAGTCTCCGAGTCATGCCCCGCACGTGGGTCTCGTAGATCACCAAGTCCTTCAAGTGCTTTCCCGGAGGCTTTACGCCTGGGCACCGCTCCAACCCATGGCGTAAACACCAACTCTGACAGTGTCAGTCTGCATCAAAGGACTCATGATGATTCATGATGACCCATGATGATTCATGATGATTCATGATGATTCATGATGATTCATGGTGATCTATGACGATCTATGATGATCTATGACGATCTATGATGATCTATGATGATCTATGATGATTTATGATGATCTATGATGATTTATGATGGTTTATGATGATCTATGATGATCTATGATGATTTATATTGATGAGTCATATTGTTGATTCATGTTGATGATCTATATTGGTGATTTATGGTGATTCGTGATTCTACGAAAGCTATGGCGGTATTTCGATTTCCAGATCGCGAAAAAGCAGGCCTTGCCAGTCAAAGTCGTAGATAGCTCTCCGGTCGGGGATCACCGCCATGGGTGAATATCGGGGACCTGGCATTGTGGCTCTATCACTGCCACTGTAAATCATGATGAACATAAACTAGAGGGACAAGCAGCATCAAGCAGCTGTCCTGTTGGTACATTCAAAGATATTCAAAACATGTCAGGACCCGACCATCTCTCTTGTTCCAATCCTTTGCATAGCGGCTGTCCAGGCATTTTGCACAAGGATCGAGGATTCGCATGGATCCACCCTGGGATGGTGTCAGCTTTTTTTCAGCGACTTCGCGACTTCATGTCGCTTTTTGCGTCCAAGTTCGATCTGCACCAAATCCAGGCTGAAACATTCCATGAATAGTGGATTTTCCCATTAAAAAATGGTGATTTTCCATAGCTATGTTAGTTTACCAGAGGGTAGTCGGTGTAGTGTAGTTCCTCCCTCAAGTCTGTGTAATCAGTGCCTGTGGCATGCCATTCTGATCCAACTTGGGGTACAGGATCCACCTGGCCACGCGATGCCACGTGTGACAGCAGTGTGATATGGACAGGTCAAGCCTAGCGGATTTGTGTTGAATGTGCCAACTAATTTGATTTCAATGGCTGGCAGGAAATTCACCCAACAAATTTGAGTGAGTTCTTATACAGTTCTTCAGAAGGATCTCAGGGTGCGAACGCTCTCGACTTTTCTTTCTCGGACAGCATCTGATGCAACTGCTAGCGCGCTCGCTGCGATGCTTTGCGAAGCTGCAGAAAGGATGATTGCCACGGCCTCTGGCGTCAACAGTAGTGATTTCACCTGTACCTGTACGAGTCGTACGAGTGTGGTACAAATGTACAAGTCGTCGCGTCACCAAACCAAGGACTGGGTGCAATGCAAAGGGCGTCCTTGGAAGGGTTGGATCAACATGTTTCAACCTTACCAGCCTTACATACTTTACTAATCTTTACTAGACCTGCAGTGACCCGCATGTGCTCTGCTCCAGCCCAAGTGATCCAAGTGGCAGGAAGGGCAATGTCCGCAGGCAGAAGACCTTCTTTGTTTCTGATTTCCACACTTGCACGGGCATTCAGCAAAGCCTCCACAACTGGTGCCTCAAGCACTCAAGCACAACGCACAAAGGAGAGACATGCGATCCCAAAAATCCATAAAAATCCCCCGGAGAGCATTGTGACAATGAGAATGATGGCACACTTTTTCCACCAATTGTTGTGAACAGACACCAGCATAATTGTTGGTGTGTTCATCCCCTTCATACTTGAGAGTAGAAGCATTCAACACCATTCAACGGTGCGAAGACGTTCCATGGCAAACACAAAACTCTGCAATAGTTTTCAAGCATTGGCTGCATATGCTGCAACCTTTATCAACCTTTGGCAGCCGTTACTTTCACCAGCTGAAAGCAACTGCACCTTGCGGGTTCTGAGCCAAGTCTCCCCACTTCGGCGGGTTACAGCCAAATGCAGCGCTGTGGAACCATCGGAGTCAACTGAGTCGCTTGGGTCGGAACCGATTCTCTGAAAAGTGTCGCTTTGATTGACCTTTTATTGACCTTTTGTTGAGAATGTTGAGCCGAGTTTTCAAATCCATCTCGACGACTCAGTGCGAGCCTTCATCCACCATTGCTTTGGCCTCCAACAGCACTCTTACTCCAAGGCCATCAACTGCAAGGTGCAAGGGACTTCGGCCTTGTGGATCACCTGGCTGCACTGCTCGAGATATCTGGAAAAACCACCTGGCTGCCCTGTTGAGAAAGCGAATCTTCGTGACAGCTGAACCGCGGAACGAAGAGAACACGCTGAGAGGGGGACGATGATCCACCGCAAAGCCTCTGGCAAGCAATGCCTCTAATGCTGGGGCACCGCAATGAGCTGCGTGGTGGATGGCCAAAGCCTGAAATGGTGACGGCAAAGTTGAGCAAAGTTCAAGTTGATGCAGTTCAATGCATCTTAGATCTGCAAATATCGGCAGGGACGAGCATCCAAAATGGCAGTGACAAACCACACGATTTACTCAAGAGATCATACGTCAGAACTATAGCATTTCATATAGAGCATATATTGCTGGTCAAAGAAGATTTGCTCGACAGTTGAGAGTTGATATAGAATTGATAAGTAGATGGACGGATCACAGAACAAAAACAGTGCTCCAAATCAGAACGCGTATTCCACTGTGCGCTGCACAGCAATAAGCATCTAATCCACCAACATCTCCTGGAAGGTTTCTCAGGAAGTTCTTGTCCAAGCAAAGCATGGATGCAGCCAACCTTGGCAATCCTAAATCTTTCAAATCTTTTAAAAAAACATCAAAGTTCCATCAAAATTGATCAAAACGATATAATATAAAACAATCATCGCGCCCACATAGCGAAACGAAAGGGAGAACGACTGCAGAGACTTTACATTGAATTGAGAAGCTCAAAACAGCTGGTTTAATACATTTTTCAATTTAAAACATATTTAGACAACATCAAAACTTCAAGACCTTCAAGGTTCAGGATCTGCTTTCAGCCGGTGAAACATCACCAAGCTACAAGGCTCCAGGACAACACCCCGCTTTGTCAGTGACTTCTGCTCGGGCCTGTGACTCATCCGCAATGGAAAGAAACCAAATGTGTACTGGGCCACTGGGTAGTGGGTCTCTGTCACACACTTACCTTTTTCATCCTTGTCTGCGTAAAAACCTGTGGTTTGCAAAGGTTGGCAGCCATAGCTTGTCCCGCTACAACATGATGACCACTAGTACGAGTTTGGACAGCCAACAGGATGTGATCTATTCTGAATTTATGAAGCAAAAGAAACGACAAACGCAGAAAATTGTTGTCCCCCGCGAGCCTCTAGCAAGAGTGCCACGCTCTCATTGTCCCTCGCATAAGCCAAAACCGTCTGCCCTGCGGCATCACGCGCCTACCGGGCAGTAAACATCATTGCCATTGCAAAGCTTGGACACAAAATCCTTGGATATCCTGTATATTGAGAGCTTTCAAGTAAATTCGAACTGAGTCACCTGCAACAGCTGCGGCGATTTCTTGAAGTCGAAGCCTCGGCCCAGGTCGCAAATGTTGGAATTACATCAACATTTACCGGGAAGTTGTCCCTACTGGAACGCCATCAACTTCTCTATGGAGGGAGACATTCCTTGTAGGGACACTCCTAGAACATTCCTTTTCATTCATCTTGATTCCAAATAATTCAAATTCATTCCAAATAATTCCATTTCATTCCAAGTAATTATTGTTCATTCCAAATAGTTATTTGTCATTAACACGTTTTAGATTAGTTTTAAAAAGTTTTCAAATATGTGTTGATAATTTTCGAGATTTTTAGATTGTTTGCGAATGTTCTGGACTTCTGGATTTTTTGCATTTGTTTGGAACGTTTTATTTTTTTGATTGTTTGGAACTTGTGTTATGCTTTATTTTTATTTTGTATATTATATGTTAGATTTTTTTGGCTTTTTGGAGTTGTTTCTATATGTGTTTTGATTTTTTGTGTTTTTTTGTAATTGGATCGATGTTTTTGAAGGTTATTTTGTTTTCTTGATGTTTGTATTTTCGTTGTTTTGAGATTTTTTGGATTTTCTTTGAGAATTTGTTTGAACAGATAGCAACCATTAGGAGTAGCCCAGGGCTCTTTAATGAGTAAATCAACGACGGGAGAAAGTCAACTCAGTTGTTTTGCTCCATGTAACTCCGCATGAATCCAGTCATGTCTTAACAACAGGGGTTGTAATATATTTACATCAACTGTTGAAGTTATTTGTACTTACTATATGTTACTCTGGGGAACATCATATGATATGGATTTCACCAGCTTGTTGAGCCCTTTCCTACTGGAACTCCCATCATACTTGCAGCTTTTCACCATCCATCATGCAGAAAGATGTGATGGGTCAGGAGTGTCTCACCTGCTAGCTCCGCCTTTCCATCCAAGCATCAAATTGTCACTCTGCAACAAATTCATTCATGAATCACACATAATATGATGTAAGGTCCCGATTAGTAGCTCGGTTCGCGATTGTGGCTAGAGATTTCCAAATGTCTTCAGAGTACATGTATTGCGGCCTTGGTTCGGTATTGTGGTTAATTTGTTTGGAAAAAGTGAACGGGACCCTCTCATGGCTGGTGGCTTGAACACTTGTTCGGGTGTTGTTCTTTAAGAAGGCTTTAATGAGAGATTGGATCCTTTAGGAAAGGCAGACAAGCAAGACTTTTTTAGAGAAAAAACTAAGAATAATTCAAAGAAAACACTTTTTGTTAGAAAAAAAACAAGTACATACAAGTACTACAAGTACGTTTTAAATTGTCGCCAATTAAAATCCTTACTTAAATCAAATGTATGATTGTATCCTAACAGTTTTCAAGACTCAACTTTAAAGAGAGTATAGCATTTGTTTGAGGGGGGTACCAGCAAATCAGGACGCAACATTAACACATCTTAAAACTAATTATTCCAAACGTCATTTGAAACATGTTGAAACTCCTTGAATCATTGTAATGTGGGTAAAACACTAATAAACCATCCTCCAAATCACTTTTACCATTCCCAAATGGGTGGTTTATTCTTGTTTTTGGTGCCGGGCATCTGAGAGGCTCGCGACTGCTGTCATGTTTTGCATCATACTATCAAACATAACATTGGCACGGCCACACATATGTGATGCTACGCTACTGCACGTTCTCCTGCACTGGCACACATATGTGATGCTACGCTACTGTACGTTCTCTTGCACTTCCACACATACGTCATGCTATGTACGCTACTGTACGTTCTCTGGCACTTCCACACATATGTGATGCTCCGCTACTGTACCTTCCCCTGCACTGGCACACATATGTGATGCTACGCTACTGTACGCTCTCCTGCACTGGCACACATACGTCACGCTCTGCTACTGTACGTTGACAGACATGATGGTGATGATGATGATGATGATGATGATGGCGATGATGTTGTTGTTGATGTTGAGACTAAAGTTTCGTTTTTGGCCCGTTTCAGTTCCCCCCTGTAAAACTTCTGAAAAGTGACAGTGACAGCAGTCGCGAGCCTTTCAGAATCTTTCAGATGCCCTTTTTCCATGTTTTTCCCATACAATTTCAGCAATCTGTATAATCTATACCCTCTGGTAAACTAACAGTTTGCTATTGAAAATGGCCCAGTCGAAATAGTGGATTTACCGATTTACCCATTAAAAATATTTAAAAATGGTGATTTTCCATAGTTTTTGGTATGTTTACCAGAGGGTATACTTTTCTGTGATTGACACCGCTATACACCGGGTCTACTCCAAGGCGCTGCGTGCCTTCAGTAAGGCTTGCAGGGCCTTGGCAGCGTGGCCTTCCGCAGCGTGGTGCAGCAGCGTGCGGCCCTTGTGGTCCTCCCTAAGGCCACGGCGTGGCTATGTCCATGGTGATAACCCCAATAGTTGGGATATAACCCACTATCACTAATAGTTGGGATATAACATTATGATACATTATGTAATATAAATTAATATAACATTGTCCATAATTATGTCCATGGTGATAACCCGGCATAATGTAATATAACTTAATATAACTTACTCTCACCCCTATCAGTATGCCAATATATATCCACAACTTTGCCGTTATCATCCACTTATAGCTGGAACTGCACCCACAAGTGACGTGTGACACATCGGCTCGACGCTTTTTAAGAGTCTGAAACCATAACCACTTCAACCATAACCTGTGTTCCATGGTGCACTTCATAGCATGATTCTGCAAAAAAAAACAGACGCTGGACGGATCTGTACAGTTCAGTGCATCATCGCCCAGGTAATCCCAGGTATCCACGCAAATCCAGTTGTGTCAGGCTTTCTGCGAACGCAAAGCCGGGCTGGGCATCAACTTCTGCACCACGCCGTTCCAACTCCTTCAACGAAAGGAATGGAGGAATGGAAGCCAACTGCATCACTTTTATTCACTTTTTACAGTCAACTGCATGGACAATACACATCAATACATATCAATACACGTTCATAATGTTCATATTCATATCTTTCATCATTTTTGCCAAGCAGCATGCTGGGCATGAAATTCCCTCCTCAGGGAGATGTCATGTCAGATTGCAGGTCCAGGTCCGGATTCGAGGATGGTGAACATGTGTGAAGCTCGTGTCTGCACACAACAATTTGATTGCCATTTGATTGCCATGTTGCAGTTGTGTTGATAGTCGCTGGTGTTGTGATTTCTTTTCTTGGCATGACAAACATGACAAAGTATTTCAAGCCCAACTCCAAGTTGACCTCTTTTTCTTTGCAGAGTTGAAAGCAATTTTTAAGAGTTTCTCTGTTTGTACAAAACTTTGGAACCCAGCTCCATGCACAACGCGTTGCAGACTGCACATACTCCTGGCAAGAGAACGTTGAGGCTTGAGTCTGGGGATCTGCTTTGAAACTGAAGTTTAAACCCTGGCTGGCTGTTGCTCACAAGCTCACGTGTTATTGAGCACTGCACCTACAAAATGCTACAAACCTATGCCTAGTCTTTTGACATCGAAAAGCCGGTGCTTCCTCTTCGGGATCTCCTGGTCCTTCAGACCAGGAAGCAGCCCATGTCTGCAAGACAGAGCTGGCCTGCGGATTGATTGGGAGCTCAAACAGTAAGAGACAACAATGACCCCGAGAAATCCTCTGCTTGGGCCCAGGCAGTTCCGCACAGCCGCCGCAGCGCTTGCCGTGATGGCGAATGACAGTCCAAGATCTGCGCAGAAACTCAAAAGGGACAAGGACGGACACTTGCGTTCATGCAGCAGCGTCACCTTTGAGTCTGGATACTTTGCCAAAGGCGTGCATGCTGGATATCTCTATCCTGTGTGCGTGTCACTCTCATTTGCCTGTTCAGATCTGGCATGCGCAGATAACCATGCCAGCTTTGTATGGTTGCCATGTTGAGACCATGGTGCCACCATATATGCATGCATCTTCACATCTCCTTGGATGCCATGTGAACTACTGCGATCTTGTCGGATTGAATCTATTGATTACAGTAAATATATCCTCTGGTAAACTAACAGTTTGCTATTGAAAATGGCCATTTATAGTGAGTTTTCCCATAAAAAATGGTGGTTTTCCATAGTTATGTTAGTTTACCAGAGGGATCCAGAGGGTATTGAGTATTGATATGTCAATCCTCCTGATCTCCCAATGTACCAACCAAATCGGCAGGAAGAGCATGGAATTTCAGGACCTCGAGTACACGGCAAATCCAGCAGGACCAGTCATCCACCTTCAGCCAAGCATCGGGCCCAATTGAAGGGCAAAGATATCGTACCCACTGGCCACAAGCCCCGGGTGCAACCTGCAACTTCACATGGCGCAAAGTCTAAAATTCCATGGAAATTCCGCGTTTTTTTTCATGGATTGAAACATGGAAATTGCTGGTCTTTCAATATTTCTTCAGTTTCTCTCAGTTTCTTTGGGATGTTCCCATGGATTTGATTGTCAAACCAACTCGCTGCACGTTGCCTGGCAAGCGTCGAACCGTCAATGCAAGGCTCCCTGGCTGCAAGCGTTGCAGTGCCGAACGTAACTTGAAGAGCAACGGCACCGAGAAAGCCTGGTGAACCAAGCTGAACATTTCAAGGGTCACTGAGCATCACTGAGTCACATGAGTTTTCCACTTTTTTCAAATGTTCGATCATTTCGCAGCAAGACTGCATTTCGAATTGAATGAAGAACAAGATGCAGGAACACAAAGTTGCATTTGCTAAGGCCCAAGTTTCATAGCCTCAACACTGAAGAAAAAATCGAACTATCAGGATCCTAATGAATCCAAATGTGCTGAAATGGGCTGTACGGCTGTACGCTGACGAAATTCAGCAAGGAGCAGCAGAGTTCACATAGACCAAGGTGGCGTTGAGCCAGGCATCCACCTTGAGGAAGTCGCCTTGAAATCCCGAGCTTCGGTCGAAGTAACTGTCCAAATATATAATTAATTATTATGCTCCCGTCAAAATCCTTTACATCTGAGTAGATGCTATTGTTATGGTTATCGCTTTGGGGGGTCTATCGCTTCCAGGGTTTTGTAGAAATCTGCATATTCAAGATCCAACATGAAGCCAAAATCCATTCCTAAACAGGCTCGGAAATCGATCTAGGAGTTGTTTTGTTGGTTTCAGCTGCTTCGGCTACAATTCATGTTGCTTTCATTTTGCATTCATGTCCTTTCATCTTCCTTTCATGCTGCATTCATTTCCTTTCATTTTCCTTTCATTTGTATTCAGTATTCATTTCTTTTCATTTTCCTTTCAGATTCCTTTCATGTTTATGCCAAGGTGCATTCATTTCATCTCCCTTTCATGTGCATGCATTTTCCTTTCATGTTGCATTCATTTCCTTTCACTTCGTTTCTAAGGCTATGGAAATGGGTTTCTGGCTTGGCCAGGGGACCGAGTGCAACACATGGTTATCGCTAAGGTTATCGCTAAACAACCCCTACAACACATGACATTGTTCGAAGGAATTTTCCGCAAAAGGACAGAGATAGAGAGAGAAAGAGAGAAAGAGAGAGAGAGAAAGAAAGAGAGAAAGAGAGCGAGCGAGTTGGATGCCAAATGATATGGTACAGTGACTGCAGGAAACAGGGCACCACAGGTTGAACTTGCCTCATCGGTTTTGCCCCTTGGGTGAATGTGTACAACGGTGTTTCCTTGGTTTACACCAAGTTCAATGGACTGTGTATGGTCCCAGGTTATTGCTTTTGGGGGGCCCTATTGCTTTACAGTGTTTCGTACACATCTCTGACAAAAAACGCCTGCAATACTAAAGTGGTCTTCAACCATCATGACTGTGACTCATGTGTATATATATATATAATTATATATCCGCCGACCCTGGCCTTCGCCAAGGCCGGGGCGGCGCCTGGGACCACCGGAGGTGTGGATCCTGTCTTTCTTGAACCTTTGCCACGCCGTGGATCCTGTCTTTCTTGCACCTTTGCCACGCCCACACTCCAGGCAAACGCCATCACAAGGCCACAGCAATGGCTCAAGGCATCCCCCCGGCCGCAGCAATGGCTTCTTATAGGCGTTCACGGCTGCCGTTTGACAGGCTTCAAACCCTTAAAACGCTTAAAATGCCTCGCCGGCCGTTTGCCTGCATAGCGCTCTGTTGTTACGGCGTCCATGCCTCGGGCACGCCCGCAGGCAAAAGCCACCACAAGGCCACAGCAATGGCTCAAGGCATCCCCCCGGCCGCAGCAATGGCTTGTTCTCGGCGTTCAAGGCTGCCGTTTGACAGGCTTCAAACCCTTAAAACCCCTAAAATGCCTCGCCGGCCGTTTGCCTGCATAGCGCTCTGTGGTTAGGGCGTCCATGCCTCGGGCACGCCCGCAGGCAAAAGCCACCACAAGGCCACAGCAATGGCTCAAGGCATCCCCCCGGCCGCAGCAATGGCTTCTTATATAGGCGTTCAAGGCTGCCGTTTGCCAGCCTTCAAACCCTTAAAACCCCTAAAATGCCTCGCCGGCCGTTTGCCTGCATAGCGCTCTGTCGTTAGGGCGTCCATGCCTCGGGCACGCCCGCAGGCAAAAGCCACCACAAGGCCACAGCAATGGCTCAAGGCATCCCCCCGGCCGCAGCCATGGCTTCTTATAGGCGTTCAAGCCTGCCGTTTGCCAGCCTTCAAACCCTTAAAACCCCTAAAATGCCTCGCCGGCCGTTTGCCTGCATAGCGCTCTGTCGTTAGGGCGTCCATGCCTCGGGCACGCCCGCAGGCAAAAGCCACCACAAGGCCATAGCAATGGCTCAAGGCATCCCCCCGGCCGCAGCAATGGCTTCTTATAGGCGTTCAAGGCTGCCGTTTGACAGGCTTCAAATGCTTAAAACCCCTAAAATGCCTCGCCGGCCGTTTGCCTGCATAGCGCTCTGTCGTTAGGGCGTCCATGCCTCGGGCACGCCCGCAGGCAAAAGCCACCACAAGGCCACAGCAATGGCTCAAGGCATCCCCCCGGCCGCAGCAATGGCTTCTTATAGGCGTTCAAGGCTGCCGTTTGACAGGCTTCAAACCCTTACAATGCTTCCAATACTCCGCCGGCCGGTTTGCACCAAGCCCTGTAGCCGTCCTCGCCGTCAGCCCCTGCTGTTCCAGCGTTGCAGCCTGCCGTTTGCCTGCACAGAGCCCAACACGCGCCACTCCCGCATGCACAACGCCCAACTTCGCAGGCAAACGGTACCCCAACAAGCCCAACAGGCGCCACGCCCGCAGGCAAAAGCCACCACAAGGCCACAGCAATGGCTCAAGGCATCCCCCCGGCCGCAGCAATGGCTTCTTATAGGCGTTCAAGGCTGCCGTTTGCCAGCCTTCAAACCCTTAAAACCCCTAAAATGCCTCGCCGGCCGTTTGCCTGCATAGCGCTCTGTCGTTAGGGCGTCCATGCCTCGGGCACGCCCGCAGGCAAAAGCCACCACAAGGCCACAGCAATGGCTCAAGACCCTTAAAACCCCTAAAATGCCTCGCCGGCCGTTTGCCTGCATAGCGCTCTGTCGTTAGGGCCTCCATGCCTCGGGCACGCCCGCAGGCAAAAGCCACCACAAGGCCACAGCAATGGCTCAAGGCACCCCCCCGGCCGCAGCAATGGCTTCTTATAGGCGTTCAAGCCTGCCGTTTGCCAGCCTTCAAACCCTTACAATGCTTCCAATACTCCGCCGGCCGGTTGCACCAAGCCCTGTAGCCGTCAGCCCCTGCTGTTCCAGCGTTGCAGCCTGCCGTTTGCCTGCACAGAGCACAACACGCGCCACTCCCGCATGCACAACGCCCAACTTCGCAGGCAAATGGTACCCCAACAAGCCCAACAGGCGCCACGCCCGCAGGCAAAAGCCACCACAAGGCCACAGCAATGGCTCAAGGCATCCCCCCGGCCGCAGCAATGGCTTCTTATAGGCGTTCAAGGCTGCCGTTTGCCAGCCTTCAAACCCTTAAAACCCCTAAAATGCCTCGCCGGCCGTTTGCCTGCTAGCGCTCTGTCGTTAGGGCGTCCATGCCTCGGGCACGCCCGCAGGCAAAAGCCACCACAAGGCCACAGCAATGGCTCAAGGCATCCCCCCGGCCGCAGCAATGGCTTCTTATAGGCGTCAAGCCTGCCGTTTGCCAGCCTTCAAACCCTTAAAACCCCTAAAATGCCTCGCCGGCCGTTTGCCTGCATAGCGCTCTGTCGTTAGGGCGTCCATGCCTCGGGCACGCCCGCAGGCAAAAGCCACCACAAGGCCACAGCAATGGCTCAAGGCATCCCCCCGGCCGCAGCAATGGCTTCGTATAGGCGTTCAAGCCTGCCGTTTGCCAGCCTTCAAACCCTTACAATGCTTCCAATACTCCGCCGGCCGGTTGCACCAAGCCCTGTAGCCGTCAGCCCCTGCTGTTCCAGCGTTGCAGCCTGCCGTTTGCCTGCACAGAGCCCAAAACGCGCCACTCCCGCATGCACAACGCCCAACTTCGCAGGCAAACGGTACCCCAACAAGCCCAACAGGCGCCACGCCCGCAGGCAAAAGCCACCACAAGGCCACAGCAATGGCTCGAGGCATCCCCCCGGCCCAGCCTTGTTATAGGCGTTCAAGGCTGCCGACAGGCCCTTACAACCCTTAAAATGCCTCGCCGGCCGTTTGCCTGCATAGCGCTCTGTCGTTAGGGCGTCCATGCCTCGGGCACGCCCGCAGGCAAAAGCCACCACAAGGCCACAGCAATGGCTCAAGGCATCCCCCGGCCGCAGCAATGGCTTCTTATAGGCGTTCAAGCCTGCCGTTTGCCAGCCTTCAAACCCTTAAAACCCCTAAAATGCCTCGCCGGCCGTTTGCCTGCATAGCGCTCTGTCGTTAGGGCGTTTATGCCTCGGGCACGCCCGCAGGCAAAAGCCACCACAAGGCCACAGCAATGGCTCAAGGCATCCCCCCGGCCGCAGCAATGGCTTCTTATAGGCGTTCAAGCCTGCCGTTTGCCAGCCTTCAAACCCTTACAATGCTTCCAATACTCCGCCGGCCGGTTGCACCAAGCCCTGTAGCCGTCAGCCCCTGCTGTTCCAGCGTTGCAGCCTGCCGTTTGCCTGCACAGAGCCCAACACGCGCCACTCCCGCATGCACAACGCCCAACTTCGCAGGCAAACGGTACCCCACCAAATCCCTTCACGCTCGCTCGTTCAGGGTTCAAGCCTGCCGTTTGCCACCCCTCCAGCTTCTTAACCTGTCCGCAGCAGCGTGTGGACGCTTGCGCTGCCTTTGCCATGCTTGTTGCGGGTTCAAGACTGCCGTTTGAGAGCCTTCAAACGCCGAAACTGTCCGCAGCGGCCCTACACTGTGTCTTGTTGGGGGTTCAAGAGTGCCGTTTGCCAGCCTTCAAAGCCTTAAACCCCCCACAGCAGCCTTACACACTGTCTTGTTGAAGCTTTAAGAGTGCCGTTTGCCGGCCTTCAATCGGCTCAACCCTCCGCAGCGGCCCTACACAGCACTGTCTTGTTCAAACGGCTCAACCCTCCGCAGTGACGCTACACACTGTCTTGTTGAAGGCTCAAGACTTCAAACCCCTAAACGCTCTGCAGCCGCCCTACACACTGTCTTGTTGACGCTTCAAGGCTACCATTTGCGAGCCTCCCAACTCCCAACCCCTTACACACTGTCTTGTTGGGGCTGCAAGAGTGCCAGCCTTCAAACCCCTAAACGCTCCGCAGCAGCCCTACACAGTGTTTTGCTGAAGCTTCTACTCAAAACTCCCGTTGCCAGCCTTCAAACGCGTCAACCCTCCGCAGCGGCCTTACACACTCTATTGTTGGGGCGTTCCGCCGTTTGCCGGCCTTCAGACGCGTACTGTTCGCAGCGGCACTACACATTCTGCCGTTGGCGGTTCACGAGTGCCATTTGCCAGCCTTCAGACCTTTATTCAAACCGTTAAACCCTCCGCAGCGGCTCTACAAACTGTCTTGTTGCGGCTTCAAGACCACCGTTTGCTAGCCTTCAATCCCTAGCCACACTGCCTTGTTGGTGCTTCAAAGGAGGGTCGGCGGCACCCGGGCGTTAGCCCATTCTATATATATTATATATCAGACAATATGTGACCAATTGTGATCAATTGGAGTGTTTGTGGGGACTTGTATTTGAAAAAGAAACGTGGTCAACTATATATTCATTCAAGAATCGTGGTAATCGGTGCTTTTCGCATGTTTTTGAGGTTTTTTTTCTGCGCATGCACGCCTATCTTGTCCTTGCACCACTATTGCGGCTCAGCGTCCATGTAGCGTCGTCAGCCGTTGACGATCTGATCTCTCCAAACGGTCAGCCACCCGCTTTGCTGTGTTTGCCCTCTTCCTGGGCGTCTAGCATTGCAACAGCTGGTGGTGCAGGTTCGTTTCAAAGTCATGCGTCTTCAAGACATGTCTGATTGCAAATGGATCCTCATTCAAATTCGTTCCTTTGAGCGCTCTCGGAAAACTCTAATGTAATACAAGTGCAAAAAAAAGCTCCCATCTGGCGTGGACAACCTCTTGCATCCTGAAATTGGATGAAGTTAGTAAATTTCCTTCCTGGTACCAGTAGTTTGTATTCCCATGTTTCCAAGTCGGGCCCAGCATCTCTGATAGCTCCACTCCAATGGCTCTCATGGGAGTGTCCAACACGACCTGGAAGCTTTGAGCTCGTTACGACATGTATCGACGTCGAGGATCTGAACATATCTGAACCATGATGCCATGGGTCTTGGAATTCTTGGGAGTAAAAGGTTAGAGTATGTTACAGGAATTCTCGCGGCACAAACTGCACATGTTGCTCAATCTGTACAACAGCCAGTATGACTTCGATTGACTCAAACTCCAGAGCCTTCTGCTGCAACTTGGATAACTTGGAGCCTCACCTGCACCAGCACGCCGCCACGACCAGAGCCCAAGTCAGCAAAGATATCTTCTGATGTCAGAGGTGCAAAGGAGGCCATGAAGTCCTCCGGTGCCACCAAAACAGCGCTTCGCTTCTCATTTTACGCACATTGGACAAGCGCCAAAATGTGTCAAGGTTCTTTGAATTTGTTAAGCAATCAAACCTATTCCAAATATTCTAAATCATTCTATAATATTCTATAATAGTATAATAATGTATAATATAATCTATATTGAACCATGTCTACAGTCTACACCCATTTGTTTCAACGCAGCTTTTCGCTCCAGCAATTGACGCACACCATGAGGTCGCAGCTCCCCGTAAGTGCCAGAGTTTCCAAGACTCGGTTCCAAGGAAGGCCAGGCTTCAGAAGCATAGAACTCCGATACCTCTGGGGCACCAGTTCTACACATTTGATGCGACTGTCGCATGTGGATCATTTTGGTAGACATGCCATGACATGCCCCATTGGATTGTTATGGTTTGTGTGGAGTGCGCCTGTACGTCAGTTTCAACCGTTGTGAAGATGCTTGTCTGACCGCAGATTGTCTCATGTAGCTTTGCCATGCGTTTCCTCTACTCTATGGGTCATTTAAGTTCATTACAGGAAATACAATGTAATTACAGCTCAGCATGGCTTACTTTCCAAATCAGACATCAACAAATCAACAATTAGTTGTCGTCCAAAGTGCCTGTTCCGCAGCTGCAGGTGCAGTGCACTTCGGCTGAAGGTCCCAGCGTGACATGCCATAATCCAAAGCTTATAGCTGATGAAATGGAGGATTCACGCGACAACGCGACTCTCCATCGAACTCAGGCTCCATATCCGTCCGCAAGACAGGGCAAAGTCTCGATTCTATTGGGTAAAAGTCTCAGTGAGAGTAGTCTACTCTGGCTGGCCTTTCCTTAACAAGAAAGCTGTCAAGCATCATAGGTTTGATGCGGCAAGTGTGATGCAGCTGAGCTGAGCAAATATGGCGATGCGACAAGAGGCTAATTGGATGAGGATCTTACTAGTAGCAGTCAAACATGGCCATGGTCTGACTATTGCATGCTGCGCTTCTTTTGTCAAAGCTATTTACATGCGCAAACGGGCAAAGTTCTGGGAAATATTAAGATACATGGTGCAAAAGGTATCAAGTTGAGAAGCAGCTAAAGTACCTAAAGTAATGAACTGCGAAGAATGGATCGCCAATGCATGGTTGCTTGATACCTCATAGAACCCTTCGGTCACGTCAATAGCCACTAAAACGAAGAGAAATATGCATCTACCAAAGCCTTGTGAACTACTGTAACAATATGGACAGACACCATCATTTAGACATGACCGCAGGACCCAACACCATGCTACGGCCAATGAACTTCGGTCATCTTAGGGTTTGAAAGTGAGGTTGATAATGATACGTCATCGTCATGAGTACCGTGACTTCGTTCTGTGCCGACCGAGCTCACTGACTGAAGGACTGAAGTGCAGATGGAGTCAGAGCAAATGTTGCCTCTCTTGGAAAACACAGCTATTCCACGAGATTTTGTGCAACATGTAGGAGTTTGATGGATTTTGTGTGTGTGTGTAACACTCCATGTCCTCAAACACATGTGGCCCATGTGGACATGAGCCTATCTGGGCTGGCACAAAAAGATATGATTGACAACCATTCACAACCTGTATTGCCTATGGCCTCTGGGCAAATTGTAAGGCTTTTAGACACATGTAGCACAGAAAGTATACTAAAAATGACATTGAAAAGCCCTTCGCACATGCCAGGTCAGCTCTCGAGTTAAAGATGACAGCTGGCATCTGCACGAAAAATCCATGGCGCTCGACAGGTCTCTCTGCGTCCGACAGCTTTGTTCTCGTCAACGGACAAGACAAACTCGCATGTGCTTGAAGGATAGCCTTCTTGCAACCAAACATACCAAACAGGGCTGTCTCGGATGATCTTTGATCTTTTGAAGGAATGGAAGACTCAATATCCTTTAATTGCATTTAATTGCCAGATGTATTCATTGAAACAGCACAGGCCGTTTCTCATCACAATGTGGCAAGTGCTTCAACAGGGATTTCACCTCTATGGCAATGTCATTGAAGAATATTGAAGATATGTCAAAGCTGAACATGAACGCAAAGAGCAGAAGGCCATAGGTTGGGAAGAAGCACCAACTTTCACTTCAACCCAGTAGCCACAACTCTCGCAAATGAGCTCAAAGTTTCTATGCCCACTGCTTCCGACTACGGAGGAACTGTGAACTTGTTGGGGTAACCATGACCTATGAATCCTATGAGATTGCCGGGAAACAGCTGAAACTGACAGCAGTGATAAGCAGAGTGTTTAAAAGCTGCATTGAGGTTCCCATGTGTTCAAAGCTTGCGAAGACTTTGGAGAAACAAATTCCGGCGACTCCCAACGCATGGATTTGTTCAGAGTTCTCAGCTCCGGTGAGATAAGCTGCTGAAGCACAAAAGGTGGTTTTCTCTGGCGTTTGGATGGTTTTTAGCCGGGGCATGCCGGCTGTAGCACATGAATACTGTATTGTCTCTCTACCATTTGTGATAAATATAGTCATCGATAATGTATACACGTTCTTGTGACGGCTTTTTTGTGCTTCCGAGTTTTTGACAATCCGGCGAAACGCTTCGGGCTTAGCCCAGAAACGGTCGATGCACTGACAGGACAGATTTCTCATGATTTTGGTTGAAATGCAATTGGAATGCCAAGCAAATGCCAAGTCAAAGGCATGGACAAACGGAGCTTGAAGCTCCCGAAAAAGGATTCACATTGCAACAGCAAGGCTGCGCAAAAAGCATCAAGAAGCACAAGGGAGGTAAACACAGCTTCCCACACTTTTGTGATCTTTTAAGCTGCATTTCAGGAGCTTCCTATGCTTGGCACTTGTTTTCCCCAACGAGACTCAGCTGGCAAGCCTTCAAATCTCAGACACCTTGTCACAGAGGGAGACGTCAGTACTGAAGGATGTAGAGGTACTGTGCAGTAAGAGTAGCGAAAAATAGAAGAACAAATTGCACTTGAGGTTTCTGCTCTTGTCCAGTAGGCATCTGTACGCATCTGTATGTATCTGTATGCATCTGTATGCATGTTTGTTGAAGCTATTTGCGATTGTTTACACTTCTTCAACTGCCTTTCAGGGACGCTAGCCTTTATAAATCAGCTGAAACATGCAGAAACCAAAGACGCAAATGCCACCGACCTCAGCCACGGCGTCGGGTAGGAAGGCCAGCAGCCGGTAGGTGAAGAAGGCCAAGCCTCTCTGTTCGACTGCCAAGCTGATCTGCCGCAAATTGGTTATCAAAAAACTTATGGATGATGTTGAACCAGTTAATGTTAACATCTAATAAACCTCCCCCCTCAAAAGTTGTGGGGCCGTAAAGTTGAGGCGAAACAAACTTCTTGGGACCGCCAACATGGAGTCCGGTAAAGCGTGAAACAAGCAATCAAAAAAAGTACCTCCCCAAACAGACTGCCGTACTTTATTGTGGAGGGGTCATTTAAGCTGCTTTATTGTATTGTGAAGGGGTTGATTAACCTGATGTAAACATTAAACCCCTTCAAGAGCCACAGCACAGAAAATCAAACGACAGAACATGACTCATGTGGCCTCTCAGCGCGCGTACTTCGCAACGGCTCCAAACGCCGCGCACGGGCCTTCACTGGGGCTGTGTCGGCCAGGGAAGGCCTGAAGAGCAGCAATTCAAAGTTGACCGATGTCTACCGATGTCTGCACTGATCGGCTTCAGTTTCCGTGTCATGAATGCTATCTCGCTTGCTGTGCTCCACGGGTAACTATCTGAACATCACCTGTTCAGTTTGCAATTCACAAAACACAAGCGCAACGGGTCCAAATAGATGTCAATCCTGGATGGAAATTTAAGGACAATGCTACAGCTGCTACAACGATGTGTTAAATCATGTTAAGCTGGTGATGTTTCCAAATTTTTGCTCCAGAACCACCAGATTCCCTGCCTGGGAAGTGTGGGATTTGGCAGCAAGGTCCGGTTCTTTGAGCTCGGTCGCGGAGGAGAAGTTCGCATTGCTGGATCCGTATGGTCCAGGTGCATCACCACCTGCGTTGCTGACGCAGCAGTTGAATCACCGATCACAACAGCAATGGATTGGTTTAAGGGAAAATCTTAACCGGAAACCATAGATTTTCCCAACCAATCCATTGACAACAGCACCACATCAAGGAAACTCTGAATATCTCTGAATGTTTGTTTAATCTTGTTTAGCTCAGGTGCTGCAGTGATATCATCTGACAGTTGGCCTTAGCACACAAGCAATGCTACGGACTTCTGCTGGGACGGCCACAAGATTATTCAAGATTTAGTATCAAGATTTAGTATGACGAATAGAATTGAATAGAGTTGTTCATCGACATCTGGCTGCATCATGAACAAACTTTGTGCAAGAACGGAGAATTGGCAGGATTCAAACGTTATAATCAATGGATTGGTTTTGTTGGGAAAATCTTAACCGGAAACCATGATCTTTACCATCAAAATATAGGGGTTTCCTATGGTTTCCTGTAAATGTTCCCATCATCCAATTCAAACGTCAAAAATGCAGCTCCGTTGCCCTGCGTCTCCGCATGCCATCGCTGCCGAGCTATGCTGGCAATCTCCCTTGCAGCTGCATTAGGGTCTGTGTGCTTGGCAGCAATGTCCACTGCCTGCATCACAAAGGCTCATGGCTGAGAAGTTCCAGTACATATCAAATAGTATCAATTCATACCAATTCATATTGATCAGTCAACCTATCAAACGGCTTAACATGGCTTAACTATTATATTAGTGTTTTAACGATATACTGGTTCATTAGGTCTTCCAATGTGCATACGTTTTGGGTCCAATAAACGAATAGCTTTGCTGGCAGACAATGCTTCGATGCCGCACCTCCTGAGAATTGATTCGATCCCAGACACCATCGCTCCCAAGGATAAGCACTTTATCCTTGGGGCACAATGTCCTCTCCGAGACCTGCAGTGAACATAGTGAACATGTTTCCACGGTGAACTCAGGTTGGATGATTGTAGATGCGTAAGAGCAGATACGGCAGTAGATGCGGTGAAATATTTCGACCCTGCCCACTCTTTCATCTCCTCCATTCTCCTACGCCATATTCTTGTAACCACGTACTAGTATGATGATCCTGATATATGATGGACATGCATGCAAAATCATGGCAATAATCATTTTTGGATCCGTTGATTTAGTGACGCTGTCAACCATTCCTCTTGTCGTGGTCTTAGCGAATATGCAGATGTAAGCGCTGGTCGTGCCTCTGGCTGCGCAATAACAAACGGATGCATGGAGAGATCTCCTGCAAACTTGGACAAAATAAAACCACAAAATCACAGAGCTACATGCAATGGAAGCTTCATGAAGCTTCTGTCTCACTGATAGTTACTGTTAGTATCTGTTAGTTGTTTGCAACGGCTTCGTGTTGATGTCTCTATTTTCCTCACTTCTCGCGTTTTCACCATTCCTTTCTCGAAGCAGCTGTCTCATTCTAGCCCCTTGCTCTCCAAGAAGTCTCTCAGAGAAATCTCGAAAGCCTTCTTGGAAACGTGGCTCGCACAGTTCCTCAATCACACGCCCACAGGTACGTTCTTTGGCACATGCAGCGGGCCCAGGGAGGCCTCGCCGGCCTCCATTCTTGTCGCGTTCTTCACGCACTGCCTGACCAAAGGGACAAGCAAATTGACCGTCCCTGAAGATGCATTCAGCCAGGACAAGATTTCCAGCTGGTGCCAAGGGCACCTCAACATTTGCTTCGTTGCTGAGTGCAAGATCCAAATAGTCACTTGGAAGGACTCCCAGTGCCAAAGCGCACACAAGCCCAGCCATGCCACGAATCTGATGGTACAAAAAATCTCTTCCAGTGATGCGGAGCACAGCGAAGGCTTTGTTGGAAAGAAAATCTCTGAAACCAGTGGTAACGCCCGATCTGCATCGATATACACTGCGGATGCTTTTGGGATCAGAGGCGTCAGAAAAGCCTGGACTGAAGTTGTGGAATGACCTCGTGCCGGTCAATTTCTTTAACGAAGATCGCAACCGTTTATGTACATTCTGCAGCAGGTGCATCACAGACTGAGGCAACGCCAAGAGAGGGGCCCGAAAACCCTGAGCATCTGGTGGTCCCTCTGCACCATCCATCTTCCAGCACAGTGACAAAGCAAGGGCTGCATCTTTGAAAATGAGTATTGCAGAACCATCTTTGCGAGAGAATTGGACTTCCTGCAGTGAGCAATCTGTTGCCACAAATGCGTCGGCGCGATCTCTAGCTGATTGATCTGATTGTGGGCTGGGCTCGCAATGCTCGCCCTTCTGAAGGCTTCTCACCAAATCTTTCAATTCTTCGATACTTGTTCTCTCTGGCAAACCTGAGACCCACACCTGACAAGCCAAAGGATCCTTGGATGACATACCATCAGATTGCAACTTGCGCATGGCATGCTGCTCATCCGGCTGCAACAAATAGCAGTAAGGCACATAGTACCAATACTCACGTTTCTGGCACGCAAAACGAGCATTGAATTCCGGGTCTGAGACATCGAACACGTGAATCACTGAGATATCACGTGGAAGGTATTCTTTCAGTGTCTCAAAGCATTGCTTGAGGTCTTTAGATTGACAGCTGAATTCATGAGTGATGCGCAGGCACAGAGCACTCGCAAGAGCATGCACACCTTTGTCTGTTCGTGATGCTCGTGAGCAGATGTCCACGGAGCATCCAGAAACGGCGGGCTGTGCCAGTTCAGCTCGTCGGATAGCTTCTAGCAATGCACCCTCAACCGTGGGAAATCGTGCCTCTTCTGCCGCGGTATTAAACTGACTACCATAATAGTTTGTGCCGACATAACCGTAGAGAACCAAATATCTTCGACTTCGGCGCCGAACGCCGCTGCCACAGCCGTGTTCTCGCAAATGTCGGAACAGAGCATTGCGCGAGGAAAAGGAATCACCGCAACCGGAGCATTGCGTCACACATTTGATATCGCTACCATAACGACATAGTGTGAGTTGTATAGGCCTCTGAAGCTCATCGGAAGGTCCAACCATGGCAGTGTATTGAGTGGACTTGTGTTGCAAATGATGTGGATCTAAATGTTTGATCGAGTCACCTGTCAAATCATGTTAAGTCTGCCAAACAAGGACTGTGTGCAGGCAATCTGTGAATTTGTCATGTCAACGTATGGCAACAAATCAAGTTATATGAGCTGTTGAGACTTAAAAAAAAAAATCCGAGGAATTGGCACTGGCTCAAGCTTATTTGGGCCTCCGGAGACATGAAACTAAACTATGTTGAACTCTCCTATCGTCCAGAATGTCATGTCTGATGCATTTCTGACTCTTCCCAAGTCTTCAGGGTCTCCAGATGTCTCCAGGACATTCCAGGACTAAATCTCCAGCACTTCCCCAGCAATCCTAGTGAGCGTGTCACGCACAAGCCGCAGCGGCCAGTCTTGTCCCATACCCGCTCGGGCCCAACTCGTACAAGCACTGGTGGGCCAAAGCCTGAAACGTATCGTGATCAGTGAAAAGATGTGAAAAGGGGTTTGAACGAACTACAACGAGAATCTCTGTTTCCATCTCAGAACTTTCACAATTGCTCCACTAAACCACAAGAATCCAGTCCTTGTCGCATTGGGATGGCACTCTGGTGCACCAGGCCGCCCTGTGTCACAAGGCGTGAACACAACATCGTCTCTTGTCAGCCATGTCTATGTTGGTTCCAGGCCAAATGTTGAACTCTTACATAACATCCTTTTCGGTAATTTCGTCATTCCTGAGCACTAAAGTAATAATGTAAGATATGTAAGTGTATATTATGCATGTTTGTGATGTGCTAAGTTCAGCTCAATTCATCATATTTGATCTTACTATCTATAACATCAATAAATTCATTTGTGAAAGGAATCTCTCAATAAAACATTCACAAAACACACAACTCAACGTACAGTTGGACACATCTGGGTTTGTCTGATGGGTACCTCAAAATTTGATGATTTATAATTTTTTGTAAACATATTCACATGTGGGGGTTGCCCAAGTCATAGGGGTACCCAATAGTTGGATGGTTTAGTTCATGGAAAAACCCAAAAATCGATGATCACCGAGGGTACCCCACCTGCTGCACGATCCGTGTGCGCTCGTCCTCGCGCATGGGCCGCTGGTCACTGGAGAGGTCCACAGCTCTCAAGCCGGCGTGGGACTCGCCCTGCGTAGCATGGATCGAAAATAAGGTATAAATGTGTACATATTGAATTTTATACATCATTAGGTGTTATTATGTACTACTTATTTGATATACATTGAAATACCATGTAATCATGTAATGATATACTATGTAATTATTCGTTCATCAAATGCTATGAAATGCATGATGTTTCTGCAGGACTCCGATCAATCGTCTCTCGATTGGCAGGCACGTTGTAGTTTCTTCGATGAAAGTGTTGGCATATCTCGTGAAACCTGCATTCCAACTCACAAACTGTGGATGGAAAGCCTCATATTTACACTGGCGCTCCAGAATCCACTGATACGCAAAAATACGCAAAGACTTGGTGTGATATGATCACCGTTGCTCGTAACGAAGCAATATTAAGTAAGCCTAATGGTAAAAGTTTTCCTCCGCAATGAGTTGTCACGCGCGGCCATGCAGAGTCTCTGTGAATTCACCATGGTGAACCAGGTGAAGCAAATGGAAGCTTCATGAAACTTCAGAAAACTGGATGATGAGGGTTTAGGGAGCATATTGAATCAGCCAGGGCATAGACTTGCGATAAACAATCATACAAAATTATCAATATGACAGGTCTGGATGTTTGGCACCTCTCTGGAGCTACATCTTCCGAGCACTGCCCTGGAGTCACCAACGTTGGCCACAACCAGGCGGTCTCGATGTCGATAGCATGCAACAGCCTCCAAACAAGCAGGAAGTCAGCTGCAATTTGCAGCAGCAAGTTCTGTTTCAGTCACTGTACTGCACAGTTTCAATTCGTATCACTATGTTTGTGACTTTATTCATCTTGCATGTGCTTGAATGCCCAGATAAACGTGGAAGCAGCATGTTGGACTGGAGAAAGCACAAGATGATGCAATGATTAGTCTTGCCCAAAAAAAGCTGTTGGCCCTGCAAGAGGGCATACATGTCAATTCCTTCCACCCTGTTGATATGCGTCTTTTGTTCTTAGAAACATGACATTTCAGAAAAGTCACCATGAAAACAGCAGAGCCCAAGATCTAGTCTACTTCTCTGGATCAAACGTGTGGAGTCAGGTCCCGGCCGTCGTCCCGGAACGCTGAGCGTCAATGGTGTGGCTGCGCTCTATGCCACGCTGTGTTTCTGCGTAAGCATTCTCCATGGCCATTGCTGGCTTCGTGTAGAGTTCCTGCCCAGCAACTTTAAGAACATTAGCACGGGACTTGAACGTGGCTTGATGCGTTTCATGATGTTCCATTTATTGAAGCTATCTCACTGGCCGCCAAATCCGCCAATTTCTGAAGGGACTGGACATCGACGGCAGGTCTCTAAGCATGCCAATATCATTCAGCTCTTAGCAGCTCTTAGCAGCTCTTAGCAGCTCTTAGCATGGGGCCTTACTGGCATAAAGGTTCTTTGCCAGCTGCGATCGAGCAAACTCTGAGACTCGTTTGCCTCCCGAATCCATGCGGAATCTTTCGATCTACACGGGCAAGAAACATGAAACTATATGAAACTGCATCTTGAACTCGGCATCACTGGCACCTTGTTCACCGTGGCCATCCAGAACTGCCACCAAACTCTTTGTGCCATTTTCAGTGGCAATGTAGGAGTCCTCAGTTGCTTCGCATGCTTGCTAGTTGACTTCTGAAAGCTGGAAGATGCTGGAAGTACATGGGCACATATGGGCACGTTTGGTTGCTTGCAGCTCCACCCAAGTGCATAGAAGCCATGGTGGAAAGACCCACAGCCAGGCCTGGTTCTCGCCATTCTTTCCTTGATTCTGGAACGTGCAAACCTTGGCTCCAATGTTTAATCCATATGCCTTGAAGAGCTAACAGGGCCAACCTTTTTTGGCGTCAAAAGGCCTGTAGATCTTGTACTGCACGCAGGAACTGCTCAATGCTTAGGATGGGACTCCTATGTAGCAGCGAGGGCCCTCGGAGGCTACGTCCCTGGCAGTGTTCAGAATCACAGACAACCAACCGCAAAGTCTGCATCGCCAGGGAATCTCTCAAACACATCTAGAATTCCTAAAGGCACCTAAGTCAGCATTGTCAGCAAATTCCATTGATTCAAATTTTTATTTGACATTCTTAGCAAACATCTAGAAAGATCCAAAAAGCATTGAATCAAATTTCAGAAGTGTCGAAAAATCGATCCGTTGCCACATTCGTCCTGTGGGAAATCGGTGTCGGTGGCGGCATCAGCTCATCTCGCAGGCAATGGAACCCTTCCCCTCCAAACGTCCTGCAGTGAGCAAAGAGAAAGGATGAAATAAGCTGTCCTAAGATGTCCTTTGGTATAAAATGCATTAGAATGGCAGAAATATGTAGAAATGCAGAATCCTTATGAATCCTTATAGCATTTATAGCGAATGGCGAAGTCATGCGAAGTCAGGGGGAGATATCCAGAAGACAAGAAAATTGAAATTATGACAGCCAGACTGACAATAATTTGGGATGTTAGGGGGACAAGAAAGGGATATTGAGTCAAGCTGAAAGGAACAACTCCGGCGTCATCTCCTGCCCATGGCCATTCGCCCCCGCATGGTGCTGCAGGTGGGGCTGCGGGCAGCCGTGTCACAATTTCACTGCCTTTAAACCATGTTGGCCTTCAAAACGTGTCTGGCTAAGCCCTCACGGGTCAAACATCTTGTGGCCCAGATGGTTCGCTAAGAGTTGGCCTAAAAATGGCTACAACCTTTTTTCGGGGGCCGTTGCAGTGGCCATTTGCAAAGTGCAGTTCGAACTACACCAGCATTGTTCCAGCACTTGACACGGCGCGGCGAAATGGTCAAAGATTTGAAAGAATCAATCCATTGACACTTGCCGTAGTCTTGCCACACTATGCCACAGTCAGATATTCAGTTTCCGCAGCTTGGATCATTTGTCTCAAAAGATTCAAAAGTCCCAACAATGGGCTAAACTTGGTAAACCTATGTAAACCTGGTAAACGTGGTCGGCATCACATGTACTTCACACCCTTGGGGTCAAAGCCCGAAGGCAAGATGAGCTTCACGTGCCAAGTATCTGGCGCTCACCGTGTCACGAGGCGTCCGAAGGATGCAGTGGATCAGATCACATGTCGCGAAGGATGTCGCCTGCCTCCGCTTTTGTTGCTCGGCTCCAACCTCGGACACAGTCGGACACCGTCGGACACAGTCCATCTAAAATTCGAAGCGGATGTAACATGATGTAACATGATGTAACACTAGGTCAGTCTTTGTGAATCTGTTTTAAAATTCTTTAACTGTATCATACTGTATCATACTGTATCGGTTTAGCTCTGCATTGGAGCTTCTGTTTCCTTCTTCGGTTGGCATCAGCCAGCAGCTGAGTCCATGTCTTCACGTAGGCTTCGCCGCCCTGCGAAGACACGCCAAGAGCAGAGGCCCCTGCAGACACAGCGGAACAGAACAAGGAAAAATAGAGAACTTTGGCCTGGAATCTAACCCCCGCCCATCCCTACCCCGTATAATACCAAGGAAATCCAGGGATCTCAAGACGGGCCATTGAAATTGGATGAGTTTCCAGTTTCCTCAGGGGATTCCTGTCGACTTGGATTGTCAGAGTCTGGAGCGTCAGAGACCGTCTCAAAGCTCGGGGAAAGGTCGCGCTTTCGAATGATGCTCTGGCCAGAGAAAACAACGGGCCTTCGTGATCACTGGGCAGCTGCAAGTACAGCCATGCAGATCCTCTTCCGGGCCTTGCAACAGAAACTTGCCATGATCCATTGAGATATCATGAGATATCCATTGAGATACCCTCTGGTAATTTAACATAGCTATTGAAAATGGCCATAGAAATAGTGGATTTACCCATTAAAAATGGTGGATCTTTCCATAGTTTTTTGTAGGTTTACCATTGAGATATCCATAGCTTAGCTTAGCACAGCTGAGCTCTCGACGCATCCAAGGCGAAGTTGACAGATCCGCCTTTCGGAGCCTCGGTGCAGCCCTTGGGCTTTGCTTCGCCTCGCTGCAGCTGTACAGAGCCTGACAGCGGCCATGTTGAGCATTATATAACGTAATATATTATATGTATATATATATATATATTATGTATAACATATATCATCATATATCTTATATCAATAATATAAATATAATATATAGCATATATTATATAATATGTATTATGTGTACAGCACTGCCGAGCGCAGTTGAGCATCGATCCATCCGATCCATCGGCGTCTTGGCCTGGCAGCTTCCCTGGCGATTGACCCATGGCCTGCGACAACTGCGCTGACAGCATCCAACTGTTGCGCAACAATTCACTGATCTTCACTGTGTACAATTGCATACAATACATATGGGTTTGTCTGAAAATAGTGTACTCCTACACCCAATGGTTAATGATCATTATCCCTACTAAATGGCTATAATTGGGAATATACTCTATTTTCAGACAAACCCATATTTTACTTTGGACAGAGATGTTCCACAGCGTTGCATCGAAATCAGATCTGAGTCCATCTTGTCAAATTCTGAGCGGCTGGCGCAAAAGCTTTGAACACGAACGACAAGGCTTGATCGGGCTTGATACCCCTATATTGTGTTGTTTCTTTTCAAACTTTTAGCTAGAAAAAAAACAAAATGCAAGCTGCTGGGTCGTATCAATATCTTCACTGATTAGTAAGGTCCATCCAGGCCATCAAGCTGCTGTCCATAGCTTTCCTGAGAAAGTATCACTGCGCAGTAGCCTGGTTGACACCTTTCAGACGCCCCTGTGGGCCGTTTCTTGTCTTTGAAATGGCTGGCACTGCGGATGCGAATCAGGGTGGTAGAGCATGGCAGTGCTGGCCTCATTTTTTTGTGCCCGATGCTGGCAAAAGAACAAAACGGCATATGATATATATATATATATATATATTATATATATATATATTATATATATCATATATATATATTATATTATATTATATATATATATATTATATATATCATATGCTTATATTATATATATATATTATATATATATTTGTCTATTTATCTATTTATCATACCAGTATCATGTCATCCTTGGAAGACACACGGCAAACGGTGGTCATCTGGCAGATTCGAGAGTTCAGAACATGCACCAGGTTGGATTTACCTGAGTCTCGATGGTCTGTGCAATCTCTGCCTGCGGGGGCTGACCCTGACACCAAGACATTAAGGACAAGTAGACATCTGGTTGGTGGTTTCTAGTTTCAACCCCTCTGAAAAATAATGGAGTTCGTCAGTTGGGACGATAAGATTCCCAATTAATATGGAAAGTCATTCAAAATTCCATGGTTCCAGTCACCACCAGCCAGTTATTGTCCGAGGAGTCAGCCTGGAGGTCGGGGGTGCCAGCGGCGCCAGCCTCTCCTGGCCGATCACAGGGTGCAAAAAAAAAACACTGCGGCCCTTTTTTTGAAAAGCCCAGCATCAGAAAAGTACGTTTACTCAGTTTACTCAGTTTGGCAAGCTTTTTCTGAACATTTTTCTGAACATGATGAACGAAAAATTAAGGCAAACACCAGAGACTGCAGACATGTTCCTCGTTGCAGGGTGATGTTTGTAGTCCATTTGTCCAGAGATGTCCAGCTCATCTGATTTTGGAAACTGCCACAGGCCCGGGCTCACTGGGCCCGGCCCAAAGAGTCAAAAGCCCAAAATCCAAACTTCGAGCCACAGACTGGACAGACATGGACAGACTGGGTAAATGAGGGTAAATGGCAAGGCATTCCATTTGCCATGCAAAATGGTCGTCCAATGTCGTACATGTAAGCATTGTAAGCCAATACACTCAAAGGCCTTTCGCGAATTCATGTGTCACTATGAAGGCCGCATAGGCCACCTACGTGTACAGTATATTTGTAGGAAACAACATGGGCGCACAATGAGATCTAAAAATGTCCCATGCAGCCAGAACCCTCTCGACCTTGTCTCTTCCGTCATGTGTTTTGCTGCAGGGACACCTTGCAGATTCCTCCAAACACACAACAGCTTCATGAGTGGCAATCCGTGAGTGGATTTATCCCGTGCAATGGAGCCAACTGCTGAGCCAAATCTCTTTTGCGACTCAAAGCTCGGCTCTCCCACTGACATGGCACACAGTCAGCACATGTCAGCACTTCACGGCAAATTCATGAAAAAACTTGCAAAAACAACGTTTTAATGTACACGATTGTGAGATATTGTGATCATACTTCTGTCAATTCGTTCGTATTCACTTGCTCTTAATTCCATCAAGCAAATTCTTATGGTGGTGCCACTCTTGCCATGGTGCACGACCCTGTGCTTGGTGAGAAAGCACAAACCTTGCATCACTTCCTGCCTGTGTGGGAGTTTACTGGAAACTACTCCAGTGTCATTCAGCATCTATATAATCTAATCCCCACAGAAGTACAAACTTGAAACCGTATCAAGCATGTTTGATTCCTGACTTTTCAATACACCATGTTCACTTGTTGGGAGGTACGATCGTATCAATTCCACATGGAGAAAACACAGACATGGAACTGTTGAACTTTATCTTGGCAAAGCATATGTAAAGGGTTGAAGAATGCTGTCTCTGAATGCAAATTTTAATGACTGTGTTCTTGGAGCTTTCCATCTGTAAACACACACCTCACTGGCAGAATTTGAGCTTCCGCTGCCAAACTTGAATCACATTGAGCACATGTCGAGCACAGCTTTGTGGAGATGCCTCTACCATGATCCAAGTTGTGCTCCCCTGGTGCTGTTCAGGGCCCTGCGGGTGAAACTGTGAGACGAAGTGATGTCATGATGTCCCCCCAAGGCTTCAAGCCTGTCTTTCTCTCATGAAACAAATTGTCGGACAAGGGTGGAAACCCAGGCTTGGATGCAAAGGGCTCATCCATACAATTTTAACATCAAGAAGTAGATGATGATCACCATGCCGAGCACCTCAGCACGAAAAGCATAATGCTATCTCTATTTATGTATATCATATATACAGTACGCAATTAGTCATGCATCGTAATGCATACATACAATTATAGTGTATATATAAGTTTAATTATATAACACAACTTATAACGCCTCTTTGTTTCTAGAAGTGATCATGCATGGCTCGTGCTCTCAATGGACCACTCTTCAACACGGAACATCGGAACAAGTTCCTGACACTGCCAGAGACAGCTCCAACAACCTCAGCACCAAAAAAGGAGAGCGGGGAGAGCTGATATGATGATTAAAGAATGATTAAAGTAAATAGATGTTAAATAGTATAGCCGTATAGCCCTCTTCTATGGGTGTGCAAGTGTCTCGTTTAAAGCGGGTGCACTTTGAGAGCAAAGTGGACCCTCTCTGCAGCTCCAGACCCTGAGAGTACGATCGTTGGCAGCTTGACGAATCACTTCCCAATCCGTGCGCATGATGAGACCAGCCTCAAGAGCTCCATGCGGCGCTCCATGCGGCGCTCCATGCCATGGCACATTGACATACTTCACATGACTGACATCAGTGGTGGATGTTTCGTTGCGCATTCTGACCCCCAAGAATCTGGACAACAAATTTAAGTGGAAAACACATTGAAAGAGGATGAAAGAGGCATGCTTCGGTATTTTCATAGAGTCCTCAATATGATGTCATAGACTGCAACTGCTTATGCTCCAAGAATGCTGCATATCATGTCACGAAATATTCAATGCCCACCAATCCTGGGCTATTGGCATATGCCATCCGGTGTCCTCTGTAAGATTCAGCCACAATGTTGAACACATACCTCTCGCGGACAAGGCTGGAAGATGTCAGAAACTGCCACAGATGCCTTGAATCCGGTGCCAAACGTGTGCCTTTTGTCCGTGATGACACCGTCGATGGTGGCATTGCACTTTCCATTGCTACACTGATCCGCAGGGATCTCAGTGGCTCGGCAGTTCGCAAAGTCGTCCAGAGAGGCACAATGTTCAAAGCTCGAAGCACAATCAAAAACGTACACACACACAGAGAACAAAGTCACGCATATTTATTTCTTCAGTAAACTTACAAAATTAGGATAATATGAATGTTATTCTTAATTACTCAGGAATATTTGATGCCCTCGACTTCAAAGTGTGGTTGAAGTTGTGCCTCTGATGGAAGCAGTCTCAACTTACTACTAGCAGTCCCCAACTTTTTTCACAGCTCTCGAGCACTCTTAGCTCATGACTATTGAGTACTGACGGTCTGTGTTATTTTGCAAGCCACAAACCTTGGAACAAATATGTCTCGGGTCCAAAAAAATCACACGCGGCACGGGACATGAGATTTTTCAGCTTCCCAAGATGCCAACTGTGTTCATGATCTTGTCCGGCCGCAGGAAGACTGCCATGTTCGTACGGTTGTCCTGCCATCAACAGCTGGCCTGAAGTAGAAATGGAGCTCCCTACGATCATCTCAAGCGGTTTCCCTGTTCCATCGGGGGCAAATAATGGCAAATATTATATATATATTATATTATAATTATATATAATATTATATTATATATATAATATTGTATATAATATTATTTATATATATATAATATTGTATATATACATAATATATATATATATATTGGATATAATGGATATCAGCTGACCCCGTGATCCACCCACAGTCCGACTCCAATAGCATGGAGGAGTAGACCCAGTACTGCTTGGCATCGGAAATGCCTCGTTTCTGCCAGCGGTTGAATCCGGGGTTTAACCAGTTCAACCAGAAAAGTGCAGATTGCACACAATACCGTAAAGTTTAAGATAGATTACAGTAGCCATGCATTACAGCAAACGTCTACATCGGTGTCACTGTAAAATTGCAAGTGCTGCTCTAGCTCCACCCGGAACACTCGGGAGGTCAAATTTGTGAACATCCGCCAGAGCGAACACTGCAACGTGTCGACAGGACTGGGTGCGTCACCTGGTGGAACAAAGCCAGAGGCATCCCAGGAGATCTGAACTTGCAACTCTGACAGCTGCCTGCAATACAGCTGAGGGTCAACTAACCCACAAGTAGTATCAAGCATTGCTTCTCAAAGATATTCAAAGGTTCAGATGGTTAAGTAAAACGAGTAAGGATAATAAAGGTTAAAAACTTCTCAGTCTCAGAAGGTCTCAGATATATGTTTGATTCAAACTGTTTGATCATGTTTGATATTTCATGAATTTTCATGATATAGTCATAGTATGATCTGTCGATATATTTCGGTAGGGTCGAAACGTCGTTAAACATGTCAAAACGCTGGTTTTTAGATCAAGCTGTCGCAGGCGACGTCACCTTGCCGTGAGGCGGCCATTTGCCCCAGGTCGGGGGAAGGCACCGATATCTGCCAGGACCGTGAGGGTGTAAGCCTCAGCGAGGCAACAAAGGTTGGATCAATGAGAACAACGTTTAACATTAACAGCATTGACATGATCAGAAAAATAAGTCATGGTGTATTAATGGTGATGAATAGTGTATTAATGGTGATTAATGGTGATTAATGGTGATTAAGTCATAAGATGTCATAAGTCATAAAATCAAGAAATTCATCAATGGTTGATTGTGATGGATCATGTGAATTGTGCAAAATTTTGCTGTGCTAAAGAGACCCTTTGAGCTGGCTTTTACTACACGATGTGTCAGCAAAATACGACTGGGTCTGATGGACATCCGAATTTCGGCAAGGAACGGAGTTCTCTGGAGCGTAGACCGAGATGAAGTACCTGACTCTGCCGAACTGCGCAGGCTGCAGAACTGGACAGAAGTGGATAGCTATTCTGCATTCCTGGTGGCATGGGGCACTTCGTAGAAGAGAGAGGCACTTCAAAGAACGTTGGAGACCCATCGCGACTGCCATCGATCTCAGACCTCACGAACAGGACACCCGCAGAAGTCCATGGTGTCAAATTGTCACGCCGCAGTTGAACTTGTCACACCCCGAGCCAAGCACATAAAGTGGGTCCATGTGCATTGAGATGCCTTTCATGCGATTCTTTTCGGTTGACCACATTGTGAAAATAATTCCGAGCCTTCCTAAGTACCTGCCTAAGTGCTTTCTCAGCTCTGTTGGTCGGAAGGCTATGAGGATGAAACGGAACTAGTGAATGTAAGTGTTCATCGTCAGCAGCACTCTCCAAAAGCATGATAGCAATGCAGCAAGCAAAGTTTGGTCAGGGGGCCTCTCTTTTTTCAAAGCCTTCTCTCACGTCAATACAACCTCATTCTTTTGCATCTGCATGAGAGTGGTGCTACAAATGCTGCTTTGAGATGTTTTTTGAGAACATGGGGCTACACATTTCAGTGCTTCCCCAAGCTTCAGGCTATATGGGTTTGGGTAGCATCTGCGAGTCTTCCGTACCTTGGCTTTCTCACTTCTATAAGCAGAGCCAATGTTGGCATACCCATATTTCCAAACTGTGGAACTGTGGACTCGATGGTCAATTTGAAGCCACGTGTGTCTGGGATTTTTTTCATTTCTGGGTCAGAATTTTTCAGATCCCCAAAACTTCATGGGCAAAGCACCAAGCTTAGAACTGCAGCGGCACAGCTCCAGGTCGTGACGACTGGCGTGACTGACGCTAAGCGCCAAACAAAGAGATAGACAACACCCCGGCACGGCTCCAGGTTGATGATCAACTGGCGGCAGGCGATGCATCCATTTCCATGTCCCAAACGAGTTCTGGTTGGTGGTTGACCTACCGAACCCGAAAAATCTGAGTTAGTGAAAATCAGTTGGGATGATGAGATTCCCAATATATATGGCAAAATAAAAAATGTTCCAAACCACCAACCAGAGTTGATAGATGTTGGTACTATCTGCCACCTGTTGTTCAGATGAAACACGTCGACTGGCCTTTCTGTACTGGTCGGGTTGATTCCTTGGGGTGATAAGCACAAGTCGCCAAGATCAGCTGGAACTTCAAATCTGTAGATCGAACCAGTCGCACTCTCTCGAACATTCTCTACCTGGGTATCCACACATGACCGTGACATTGTTTGTGTTCTGGTAGAACCACCTGCCATTGCACCAATGTGAGCAAGCTATTGGGCCACAGAAATCTAGACATTCCAAATGAATCTAGCAAGCAGCACAAGTGCGTCTGGTTGAAGCGAATGTCTCTGTAGACAGGCTCCCCATCACGAATCTCCAACGGTAGTGGACTGACCTTCAAGCGAATTCATGGCCAGGTCTGCTTCTCAAACAGAGCATGTAGATGCGTGAAGTGACCAGCTACTAGGATCAGAACGTGGGTCAAAGCCTGCTTCCATATGCTGTCTTGACATGCAAACATGTTAGAGCAATGAGTCAGATTGCCATGCTGTAGGAATACGCATTATTTCGGCATGAATCCTTTCATCCGCGAGTCCAGTTCAATGCTATTTCATTGAACAGGTGACACTTCCGCACAAGGACAACTCTGTGCGAAGATTGAATTTGCTGCAGCCATTTAGAATGTTAGAACAGGGAAACTGCGGAAACGCAAAGCCATCGACAAAATTCCTTTTCTCTGCTGAAACAGGTTCTGAAGAGTCGCAATCACGACGAACACATACAAACACCCAGAGGTGCACTCAGCGCGTACAATCAGAAGACCACTTCTCGGCAATTGCATTGATTGCCTTGAGGCAATTCCACCCTGGAGGCACCTGACTTGGAATAGCAAGGACATCGATTTGATTGGGGGTGTAGAATAGTTTTTGTTTTCTTTTTGCCTCAGGTTTTGGATTTTTTTGGGGTTTTCTTTCCCGGTACCATTTGCCTTGTATTTGCAACAGTTTAGAACTAGAACCTGTCATTTTGCATGGTATTTGCTACATTTTGGCATGGTCACTTTGCATTTTGTATGGTATTTGCTACATTTGGCCACGTTTGCCTTCCATTTTGCATGATATTTGTCATATTTTGGCATTTCAACCTCTCGTTTGCATGGTATTTGCTACATTTTGGTGCTTCAAACGTTCATGTGGGTCTCTTGAGGGTTCTTTATAGGCTTTCATTTAGGGTTTCATTTAGGGTTTCATTTGGGGTTATCGGTTTTATTTAGGGCTTCATTTGGGGTTTCATTTAGGGTTGCATTTAGTGTTTCTTTAGGGTTTCATTTAGGGTTTCATTTAGGGTTTATTTAGGGTTTCAGTTTGGGTTTCATTTAGGGTCTCATTTAAGGTTTCTTTAGGGTTTCATTTAGAGTTTCGTTAGGACTTCTCTAGGATTTCATTTAGGGTTTCTGTAGGGTTTCATTTAAGTTTTCTTTAGGGTTTCATTCCATGGTTTCTTATCAGGATTTTTTTTCGCGATTTCTAAACGTTCCAGTGGGTTCCTTTAGGGTTTCATTTAGGGTTTCATTTAGGGTGTCTTTAGGGTTTCGTTTAGGGTTTCATTTAGGGTTTCATTTAGGGTTTCTTTAGGGTTTCATTTAGGGTCTCATTTACGGTGTCTTTAGGGTTTCATTTAGAGTTTCTTTAGGGTTTCATTTAAGGTTTCTTTAGGGTTTCAATTTAGGGTTTCAATTTAGGGTTTCATTCAGGAGTTCATTTAAGCTTTCTTTAGGGTTTCATTCCAGGGTTTCTTATCAAGATTTTTTTCACGATTTCTAAACGTTCAAGTGGGTTCCTTTAGGGTTCCTTTAGGGTTTCATTTAGGGTGTCATTTAGGGTTTCTTTAGGGTTTCATTTAGGGTTTCATTTAGGGTTTCATTTAGGGTTTCAATTTAGGTTTTCATTTAGGGTTTCATTTAGGGTTTCTTTAGGGTGTCAATTTAGGGTTTCAGCTAAGGTGTCAGTTAAGGTATCATTTAGTTTTTTTTCAGTGTTGTTTAGGGGTTTTTTGGGATGTCATTTAGGGTGGCATTTGAAGTTTCTTTAGGGTTTCATTTATGGTTTTTTTAGGATTAATTTATGGTTTTTGTTTGGGTTCATTTATGGTTTCTTTAGGGTTCATTTAGGGCTTCATGTAGGGTTTTTTATCATGATTTCTTTAGGGTTTCTTTGGGTTTCACCTAGGGTCTCTAGGGTTTCATTTAGGATACAAACAGAACAGAATAAAGCAAAAGAAAATGAAAAACAAAGAGACAGTAAAGACAGGAAGCAAAGAAGCAAAGGAGCAGGAAGTGGAGTAGCACAAACACATGACTGAATAAAAGAAAAAGTATAGTAGAAGTAGAAAGGCGCAGAAATGCAAAAGCAGAGAAGCAGGGAAAACAGAGAAGCAGAAAAGCAAAGAAGCAGGAAAAGCAAAAAGCAGAAAAGCAGAGAAGCAGGAAAAGCAAAAAGCAGAAAAGCAGAGAAGCAGAAAAGCAAAGAAGCAGGAAAAGCAAAAAGCAGAAAAGCAGAGAAGCAGGAAAAGCAAAAAGCAGAAAAGCAGAGAAGCAGGAAAAGCAGGAAAAGCAGGAAAAGCAGGAAAAGCAGAGAAGCAGGGAAAGCAAAAAGCAGAGAAGCAGAGAAGCAGGGAAAGCAAAAAGCAGAGAAGCAGGAAAAGCAGAGAAGCAGAAAAGCAGAAAATCAGAGAAACAGGAAAGCATAGAACCAGGACCACCCCCAAAAAAAAAAGAAACTTCCGCGAAAAAAAAAATAGCCCTCCTTTGATTGGAAGTAGTTCGAAGCGTCAGCATGGAGGACAGAGGATTCCGCAAAGTGCACCGCAAGGATGAAAGTGCCGCAAGGGCAGTGTCTTGCAGAGTACTGCAGATCAACATATCAATTCAGACAAGGCACTTTCCAGTTTGGCAAAGCCTCAGATGTTCGGGAAGGGGAAGTGCCAAGACTATCACTAAATTGGCGGCCTTCATAATCAGATAAATGAGGGACCAACTGTCCACAGTACACAAGACTTGCACACTTTGACTGAAATGCAGGAGCATGCAGAAGCTTTGACCTAACTCAGAAGCTGGTACAAAGCGTGGCTTAAAGTCTGGGATGCTGGCTGAGCAAGCGACAGTTGCATCTGGTTGGCCACAAATGGTCACCACGTTTTGCCACAGGTCGCTGCATGCGGCACTGCATCCTCTGACTTGACCACTTGACCACACGGATCAGTGTAGCAAGAAATCTGCCAAGGAATTGGCGCGTAACAGTGCCAAGTCATTGTTCTTGAACAAATGCCGTTGCAACTTCAGTAAAGCATCTGGCTCACAATGATGTACTGTGCCCTAAATTCAGAATTCAATGCAAGTAGTGATTCACAAGCCTCTCCCTCTCTCTCTCTCTCTCTCTCTTTGTGTAGACACTCCTGCTCGCACCAACTGCCATGCAGTATATGCAGCATACTATGGCTCCTTCTGTATTCTCAGCAGGCCGGTGACAATGAGTGTTGCCGAATGCCTTCACCGCAGCCTCCTCAGTCAGATTTGCTCAAAACCCGCACCAAGCATGTCATCATGGCATCCAAAGATATGTGTCACATTTGAATGGGCAAAAGTCGCCTCGCAGGGTGATGCTGCCACACTTTCAAATGCCGCCGCCAGCGCAACACATCTCAATCCCCTCGACGCCATCATTGGCCCTCTACTTTAGAGAGCTGTTGAGCTTAAGCCAAAAGGTGCCAAGTGGTACAGTGACACAAACCACCATATTGAGCACGGACCCACCTGATCTCTGTTCCTGATGCCCGATGTGGCTGCCTCCATACTTGTTGCGGCCAAGAAGCTGTCTCAGCTGACTCATGGGTACAAACTCCTGACAAATCCTGGCAGACTCAAGCGATGGCAAGGAAGTTCATTGTGATTCATGCTTACTTACTTACTCATATTAATATCAACCCTCAGCATCATCTCAACTGCCTTGCGGTGCCTTGCTGTGCCTTGCTATGCCTTGCTATTCACCAGCCTGAGAGACTGCCAAATGGAGAAGCAACACAGCACCTGCAGTCACACGATATCACATGTGAATGTTCGTGAGCACTGCCGGAGAGTCGGAGTACACTACATGTTTGCACATCCCAAGCCTCCAAGGACCTTCATGCTCGGCGTCCAACTTTGGGAAGAATTACTGTTCAAAGATATGTCTTGTTGCAAAGATGAACTGTACCGTTTCGGGATAGTACATGTTAGGACATGTTGAAACAGTTTTTTTGTGCATATGCATGTTTGCTGTTTTGCCTGCTGCTTTTGGTTGAAACTCTCTGGTGAAGTCTCTGTGCATCTCTTCTTTGAAACGGTTTGAGCCGACTCACCAGGGCACAAGTCTGGTCCCTCTTGGGGTACTCCCTCGTTCTCCCGCAAAAACACGAAAACCACAACCTTCATAGGTATGTATGTACAGCATATTAATATGTATATATATATATATATATGCATGTCACATATATATATACATATCATGTATATGTATATATACTTATCATGTATATGTATATATACATATCATGTATATATAATAACATGTATGCATATATGATATAGTATGTGTGTATATATTATATATTATGTATGTATGTATATATATACACATATCATGTATGTATAGTATATTATGCATGTATGCATGTATGCATGTATGCATGTATGCACGTATACGTATGCACGTATGCACGTATGCACGTATGCACGTATGCACGTATGCACGTATGCACGTATGCACGTATGCACGTATGCACGTATGCACGTATGCACGTATGCACGTATGCACGTATGCACGTATGCACGTATGCACGTATGCACGTATGCACGTATGTACGTATGTACGTATGTACGTATGTACGTATGTACGTATGTACGTATGTACGTATGTACGTATGTACGTATGTACGTATGTACGTATGTACGTATGTATGTATGTATGTATGTATGTATGTATGTATGTATGTATGTATGTATGTATGTATGTATATACACAGATATACATATCATGTGTATATGTGTATATATATATAAAGTAATTTATGTATAGTATATATATAATGTGTGTATATATATATGTATATATATATATATATTATATATAGATATAATGCATATATACATATATTAAGTGTATATGTATATATACGTCAGTGTATATGATACTCAAGAAATGTTGAATTGAAAGCATTAGTATTCCATACATATATACGAAGGGAAGACTTTGCCAACACCCGTGGCAACATCCCTAGCACCGGACCCACATCTGCGAACAGAATTCTCTTTGGTTTTTGGGTCACTCTGCTCCAGCTGCCATCTTGGCCTGTTTGGCCCGCTGCTCCTTATTTTCAACATGTCACAACGACACGGTGGTGACATGTTACTTGCAACTTCAGCTGATGGTACAGCTGTCCTCCTGAAGTCTCTTCAGAAGATCTGGCTTTCTCATCAAGTAGTCAGTCCAAGAACTTCGCCAATGTGAGTTTACCTTCACTGAAGGCACAAACCTTTGACTCGCTTTGATTCGCAAATTCCGCGGAAAGTCACAGCAGCTCCAGGGCATCATATCAAGTAGAATTAATTATGCACTTTTACAGAGGTTCTCATATTTTATGATAGTTTCAAATGATATCCATCTCTTTCTTGCCTGCATATCAGTCATCTGATTGTCCATGATGGAGGACAAAATCGCTGCTCCCAAAGCCACGGCAGTCTCTGGGTCGATGCGGGCGCTGGTAGGCTGAACACCGGTGACCAACGACAGGATCTCGCGCACGGCTGGGTTCCTGTGCTTGGCGAATCAACCACTGATGGGTCGGTTCACCCTGGCTGCTGTTCAGTCCCCCACGAAATATTATATTTTGGGGTGTTCACCCATACCCGGCCCTTGGAAGATGGTACTTCCAGTTAACCATACATAGCAAATACGTAGTAAATGACCCTGTGCCAAGTACTCAAAATATCTCAAAATAATTCACCTCCATTGCAGCTGCCCAAATTCACTAGCAATGATTCGATTCTGTGGATTTCTGGCTTCTCCTTTTTCATCCCTCTACTCAACCTTTGTGGTCTTGCAACCAGTGCAAGAAAGGACAACACATTCTTAGCCACAAGACCGGTAGAGATACTCAACTCAAAGATAGAAGCTGCATGATACATTCCCAAGCATCCAGGTCGCAGCACCAATGAGCAGAATTTCATCAACCATAATCTCAGCATCATCCTGGACGATGACTCAACACGAGTTTCTGTCTGAATAAAGGGAGCATGTCTCTATGTGCACGGATGGTATGTACCTTGGTGATCTCTCGTCTGTGTCAGCCTCGACGTCGCCCTTTTGGTGCTTGGACCGCAGTTGTTTGCTTCTGGTGCGGAGGTCCCTTTCGGTCATTGGCCTCTCCATGGTTGGGATCAAGCACGTCATGCGGCAGCTTTTCCAAACAATTTACATACGAAGGCTTACCTCCAGAGGTTCTACAAACAATTAACTATGATAATTATATGTAATATTACATTACCATGATGTTTAATCATGTATCTCAAGAGCGCTGTTGTTTGACGCTGCTTGGTGCCTTTTGGTCTTCCTTTTGCTCTTCTCGGCAACAAGCATGGCTTCATCCGCCAAGGTTTCAAACGGAAGGCGTAGGTTGGAACCATAGGCCGCTTCTCGAATCGTTTCCAACATCCGCTTCAGGACGTCCAAGCATATAACCCGGAAGTCATCTTGAGTAATGGTTGCCTGTCTGCAAGAAAGACACGGAACAAATGTTGCCAAAACAAGCAGAACCTGTGCACATTGAGCCCTGTTCAGGCGTGTTTGCCTTGAGTCCTAACAACTGCCTTGAAAGGGCCAAAGGAGATCTCGGATGAGTCTGAACTGCTCAATTTCTCCTTTGCCTTAGCAAGATTCTCTTTCTCCGTCCAGTGTGGCAAGAGCGCGTGTGCATTCATGTTGCACTGTTGGTCTTGTGTCCCTGTGTTGTGCTTTGGGTGTTTAATATATGACGCTTCACTTTTGAATACTTTTGCAAGGCGCTGGCCTTGCGTGCAACCTGTCTGAGTTCATCTTGACTTTGTTTGGACAGCGGCCATTTCTTCAATCGCATCATCTCAGGTTTCCTTACATGGTGCGTTAAGAGATATGCAACACGAGATCAAATCACACCAGGTGGGTCACATAAAACTGTATCCACGAGGACAAGCATGACAAGCATCGTTCAATTGAGCAATCATAAGCAGACCAAAAGCACATCATAGGTGACTAATTGAGAAGAGTTTCATCATCTTGAGGCACCATGCTACTAAGGCATTGTCGAAGTCATTTCCACCGAGCCGTTCATCACCACTGGTGAAAAGCATGTCAAGTTGGTCCCACTCCACCCACTTGCGAACGATACACGCATCAAACGTTCCTCCTCCCAAGTCCGCAACCAAGATGTGCTTGGCAGTCGGATCCTCGATCTTTCTCATGGTTTCCTCGCCAGGAAAACCAGGATGCAGCTCTCAAGGTACAATGCCGCCAAAAGGAATTGACTTAGGAATTGACCCTGGACGGATTCTCCCAACACCGTGCAATGTCACAGATGTTTTTGATATGTTTTCTTATGATATATATATATATATATATTTATTCAACCATACCATATGTATATATATATCTCTCTCTCTGCTATCCAATGCTATATTATAAAATGTTATATGACATTAGATTATACTACATATCAAAAAAAATGTTATATATTATAGTGTGGTATACTATATTGATTTTTTGTGCTGTATTAAAGTATACTATGTTAGATATATATATATATAATATTATATTATATTATATTTTATTATATTATATTATATTATATTATATTATTATATTTAACATTCAACATACCATATATAATTTAAAATATTAAATATACTGTACAAATAATGTAAAATACAATTTATGGTATAGAAGTCTTAAAAAAAAAAAAAACACTATAAATTAATAAATCTTAAAATACATAATATATAGGATATGATTTATATGATGCAAAGAAAATAAAAATATAATTAGTACACATTGTATACCTATTAAATACACCATGTATATTATTTATGATATAGTTAATATAAAGATATATATATTTTTTAAAAAAAAAGTATGTGTAATATATAGTATATTTACATCTAAATATAGTATATTTAAATATATTAAATGACTGCAAATAGTATAGTATATAGATATAGTAAAAAAAAACATTCGCATGTAATAAAACACAATTAAATTCAATATAACATATTACAGTATCATAACAATTTTAAGCATAAGCAAATTATTTTGCTGAAAACTATATCAAATGGAAAAGGAAAAATATAACATCATAAAATACATAGCAAAAATATTATGTAATTTAGTTCAAATAATTTATATCTATATATATATACACATATGATTAAAAAGTAAAAATATATTGTGCATATACCCATATATATATATATTGGAAATTAAATCGTGTCTAAACATAACACTGTATCTTGAATACTATATACTATGTATGGTATATTATGTATAATACACTATTTGTCATATTTTGTATTAAATGTTATATATCATATCTGTCATGTCTTACATTATTTTGTATTATGTTGAAAATATGAATGAAATGATATATTAAAATACATGTCATTTTACATATATATATATGTTAACAATATTGGAATATGTTGAGATGCTGTTCGGGTTCGTTCCTTGGCACCCCTTATCTCGCATCAAGATGATGATGCCTCCAGTTTCTTGCTCTGTGGATTCATTTCCGAGGCGCTTTGAATGCACTCAGCTCTTCAGCAGAAGCTGAATATGGATTCTCCTCCAGTCCTTACAAAGAGAAACGTGAAACCCATCTCAAGTAGTCTGGAACTTACCCTCTGTCAGAGCAATAGTAAAACTAAAAGCTGACTGGATTGCCCCCCAAAAACCATCGAAGAACGGCCACCTGTCCAGAAATATTCGCTTGCCACCAGGTGGCTCAAGCGATCTTCTTTAAGCTCCA
>CAMXCT020001305.1:140632-162583 GCA_947184155.2 Cladocopium goreaui
CAACCAGAAGTGTGCACAACCTCCGAAGGAAAGCTCTTGCCACTGGTGTCGCCACCACTGATTCCACAAAGTTGAATTTTTCTGAGAGCAAGGCTCAACTGGAGAAAATCTGCCAGCCACCTTTTGGCTCATCTCTACAGCCAGGCATTGCAGCCGTCTATGAGCAATTTGTGCTCGGAGATGCTGTCACACCAGTGGTTTCAAGATGTTTCAAGGCTAAGGTCAGAATCACAAAGCTTCTGCAAGCTATTTCAGGCGAAAATCATCAACATTCATCAACACATTGCAGAGTAGCTCCACAGGAACCGTTGTCACCCTCCAACCCTAGCAAGTTTGCTTCACTTTGGTTTGATTTAGGCACCTCAGAAGTGGAGCTGTTCAGCTTGATTTTGAGACATGATCATACTTTGGACATTGTCCGGTTGTCAATGTGGATGTTGGGCGATCCAGCTCAGGGTGAGCCCTTGGCTGCATGCGAAGAAGTTTCCAGCTTCAATCAACCAAAAGCTGTTGATAGCTGTTGCTCCACAAATCTTGGCCTCTTATGCTGAAGTGATAGTGTTCACGCATTGAGATCATGTGGAAATCATCACAAAATGCAAAAAGCTTTGTTGCTTGGAGTATCCAGCCCTGCTTCCCTGGTGATGAGAAACGAGATGACAGAATGTAGAAGTTCCACATCTTTACAGAGAGTTCACATGTAATACATGTACAACCGAACATATTCACGCACTGAATTCGTCAAACCATCTGGAGTCATCAACCAGCATACCGCGCATCGCTCATTGTTTTGTGCGCCTGTACTGCGTCACAAATTCACATCGAGGCACACCTTCGGCTGGTCAAACAACGAGAATGCGAGAATGTTCATTGTGGAAAAAGTGCATAGAGCAACTTTGCACACACAATTGTGAGATATTGATGATATTGTGAGGATGCACACGTTCATACAACTTCATACAAGTCCACATGTAACATGAGCCGTGATGGATGGCCGTTTGGGCCGACTCTCTCCCTAAGATCTCAGGCATCTCGCCCAGGCGATATGGGCCTTATGCAGGCGATGCTGCAGGCGCTGGTGCTGGTGCACCTGCCTGAACGCAGGGCCAAAGTTTGCTGAGCGCACGGAAATAGATTCGTGATAAGATGATTTTTTAGAGAATCTGACTATGAATATGAATGTAAAATAATGTAAATATTCATAGATATCACTATGAACAGACATCTATTTGTAAATATCAATATGCGTCTCAGTATGGAAATTAATGACAACGATCCTTACCAGTCGAATAATATATTAGAGAGGGAGGATAGTCAAGATAGTCAAGACCACCCAAGCGGATTCTTGCAAGAGGTGGTAGGAGAAAGTTAGGAACCAAACAAAAGGAAGAGAAACAATGCTCATGAAAGATATGCAAGGAAACAAAGAATTGAGAGCCTGATGAGTTTGAGGCCACAGTGTCCCAGAATGACATAGATAGCTCAGTTGCCAGTCTCCGGTCTAATCTGCCACACACCCACACCTGCTGAATATTGACGAACCTGGAGTGAGTCAGACAGTTCGGGGAGCAAACCGGCGGAGCACCAGGGTGGTAAGATATGATCAATGATGCAATCCAACATTTACGCAGGTCCCACCCTGCTGCACCAAGAATACCTGAGCCAACGATTGGGTCAGGGAAAGTTCAGCATGCGAGGCACTGATGGAACGTTTTGAACCAATCCTCGAATCGAGACATACCGAGCTGGTCCATCCCCTGCTCCCTGCTCTTTGGCAGGGTGGTACAGTATTGCTGTGCCAACTTGAATCTTCTCAAGCAGCACTCTACCAGCTAAGACAAATAGATTCACCATCGAAACTAAAACAGGACATCTTCCGGCACATTGCCAGGTGAGCTATTCAACAAACGAACGTGCCGCGCCGCCTTTGGCCTTGAGGATTCCCTTGGTAGGCGAAAGAGAAAATTTCAAGATTGTTCTGATGTTTCACTGCTACTCTGTGAACGTGTTCATTTGTCGCATGGGTAGCATACCATTTACTGTGATGCGATCGTAGGATTGAATTCGATCCCAGAATCTTATTGTTTCGCTGGGGTTCCCTGCACTCCCACTACAGCAGCGCAACCCTAGCACTGTCTAAAGCTCACACCGGCCACAATAGCAACATCTCTCGGCCCTGTTTGAGCTCTCCTTGAACCTTTCCTAGGACATCCTAGAACAACTTTAACACTGCATTCTGTGTTGAAGAGCATCACATTGGCCTGAAAGTCCAGCACACCCTTGGCTCCTTTTGTCAAGGACCGCAAGATTTCAACCTGGCAAAGTACACTGGCACATCAGGCATAGAGAAGTCGGAGGAAACGGCATCGGCATCCATCGGCATCTTGTTTTGATTTTTTTGCTTCAAAAAATGCGCCCCAGGTCGCCTTGCGGCCGGTGGTGTTCGCCAACTCCTTGCAATGGGTCGGAACGTCTGCCAGAGAAAGTGCAGTGTGCAAATGTAGATGATCTACTTAAACTTTTGTTCAGCACTGGAATGCATGATACTTTGTGTCCCCTGATCAGAGAACAAAACGCTGCAGCAAAAGACAATATAAAGGCATATAAAGGCCACATCTTTGAGTTCCCCACCGCAAAGCGTTTTGGTCCCAGCTGCTGCAGGTGTCCGGGCTTTGCCCCCTGCACAGATACAGCGTACACTCCGCTGTGTTGATGGGCAAAACAGTGCCGACGCAAAATTTCTTGCAGCTCCTACCTGGAAAGTGGAGGTGAAATATTCGATAGATGTGACATCTGTTTGCATCAGCCAATCTTGTAGTGTCTCTGGATTTTCCCGCTACTTGTGACCTGCCTCTTCCCAAAACAGACGCATCTGCATGTCCTCCACTTCATCCTGAGCCAATCAGGGCTTCACCCAGCAAGGCAACATGCGGTCCATGGGCCTCATCTTCTCGCAGTTGCCGGAGGGCGCCTCAACCCCGCTTGTGGGAACTACACTCGAAGCTGCAAAAAAGAGATCCGAAGGTCACACCAAAATACTCCAAGGGTGAGATGCGCAGCTCTTGAAAATCCAAATGCAACACATGCCAATAGGAAAATGTCCAACGTACTCTTACTAACTGTACTTCGGATTTGATTCACTCTCATGTGCTGCCAGCACCTGGAGTATCCAAGGGGGTGGAAATTGTAAAGGCTCAAGATTGCGATACCAAAGACAACAGAAGATTATCGTTTTTGACTCTGCTTTTTGCGACTGAGATTCTTTCATGAATCTACCCAAGGACCCAACCTTTCTTCCGCAAACGGCGCCGCTCCTCCTTTGCCCACTTGGCCGCACCGCAAGCACTGGCTGTGAAGAGAACTGCCTGTGCGCATGTGCTCAAAGTTACAGAAATTATGAATCTTCAGAAACTAACAGACATTACGAGCTTGAGAAATAATTAATGATTCAGTTTTGGGTGCCTCTGTAGCACCGCCCCACCACTCATCTCCTTCCTCCTGTGCGCAACATCGATTGAATCTCTGGGAGAGCACCCGGGGCCCGAACGATTTCTGCGCCTCCGATGGTTCTGGTAGGAGCAATCCATCCTTGAAAAGAATCAGGCGCACATCCTGCACCTGAAAATAGCTAAGGATGGGGATTGGCATTGAACCCAGCCACTCAAAAATGTGTCATATTCAACCCTAAATATGATTCATAAAGCTACCCATATGAAAAGGATTGAGAAGGATTCACTCAAGACTTGACAGAGTTTTTATTCACCTGAGGCACCGACGCCTGACTTCTCTAAGGAAGAAGCCAAAGCACTGGCAATGACGCCTCGCCGTCCACGTCCAAGGATCACACGTACAAATACGGGGAGAATTATGACTCATAGTATGCCTCACACAATATTTAAATTTATCATATCATATATATATATTATATTATATATATATATGTATGAGCCGCCGTCAAAATCAATTGTTGATGCTTGGTACGAAAATATGGGTTATCGCTTTTTGTTGGGGCCCTATCGCTTTACAGTGTTTTGTTCAAGTCAACACTAATTATGCAAAAATGCAGCGGAATTGGCTTCACGGATTCAGATCTCTAAACTGCTGGGAATGGATTAAGTAGCGCTCGTTGTCTTTGCGTTTGCAACCATGTTGGGGAGCTATCTAAGCACATTCCTAGACTCTTTCCTAAGGAAGGATATTTAGTATTACAATTAAATAAGATCAACGGTTCCCAGCGGTTATAAGATCACTAATTCTATGAAAACCCCAAAGGGTCACCTCGCCCTTGTCCCTCCTTTATAGGCCATGGCATCAGAAAACGCCACACTTCCCCGCTCAAAAACTTTAGAAATTGAAGATGGGACCTCATAGTTCCAGTACAGCAAGCGTTCGTAGCTATGAAGAAGTGCTTAAGGCTCCCCAAGTCTCAAAACAACCTGATGAACAAGTGCTTGTTGGGATCAAATGAGTCTATCCCTCGTCCGGGGTTCCTTTTTCAACAAAAGGTTATCGCTAAATTAGAACACCTTGATGACCAAGAAAAGAAAAGAAAAAGGAACGTGGAACAAAAAGGACAATTGAACATAAAAGGAAAAGGGAAGACAAATGAAATGCAGAATTGGATTCAAAATCAATTTTGATTTACTTCAGAATTCAAAAGGATAACAAAAGGAAAGAGGAAGGAAAGACAAAGAAAAGGAAAAAAGGAATACAAAACTCAAATTAAAGTAAAGCACATAAACGGAACTCATAATTAGATCAAAAACAATGATTTAATTCAGAATTCGGTTGCATATTTGTTGAGTTTAGTTCTACTGCTTTGGGATCTGGAAGGAAAAAAACTGCCTGCAGAAAGCAACGGTTCAATCACCTTGGACAACAAATGGTATGGCAACTGCAAGAAACGTGGGCACTGCAGGTTGAATTTTCTCCATCAATTTTGCCCATCGCGTGAAGGCATACAACAATATTTGCTTGGTTTACACCAAGTTTAATGCACTCTCATATGGTTACAAGTTATTTTTTTGGGGGGGGGAGCCTATCGCTTTACATGGTTTGGTGCACTTTCTCAACACAATTGGACCCTCCCTTACTAAAGTAGTCTACGCTTATTTTGACTGCATCTCATATATATAATATAATATATAACATAATATATATAATATAGTATAATATAATATAATATAATATCATATAATATAATATAATATATTTATTATTATATATATATCATATTATATATAATATATAATATATATATAATATAATATATATAATATATATAATATATAATATATCATATATATCATATATATATAATATATAATATATAATATATAATATATAATATATATAATATATAATATATATAATATATAATATAATATATAATATATAATATATATAATATAATATATAATATAATATATAATAATATATATATAATATATATAATATATATAATATATAATATAATATATAATATAATATATAATATAATATATAATATAATATATAATATAATATATATAATATAATATATAATATATAATATATAATATATAATATATAATATATAATATATAATATATAATATATATAATATATAATATATATAATATATAATATAATATATAATATATAATATAATATATAATAATATATATATAATATATATAATATATATAATATATAATATAATATATAATATAATATATAATATAATATATAATATAATATATAATAATATATAATAATATATATAATATAATATATAATATATAATATATAATATATAATATATAATATATAGTATATAATATATTTTTATATATATTTTATTTATTTATTTATTTTATTATTATATATATATATATTCTACTATAGACTATAGAATGTGTATACTGTAATTCAGCTGCCCCTCTGTTGTGAAAGCTTGAGGCTTCGACGGCTGAAGGACCAGGCAGCAAGAGCTAAGGGTTCTCCTTCCTGTGCTAAAAAAAAGCAGAGCATCTGGCAAGGAGTGCAACCTCTGCGTCAACTTTGGCGCCCTGCCCCAACAGCTGAGACTGGAACAACAGCATCTGGATAGATCATGCGATGTGCATTGACCTGCTTGCTTGGAAAGAAGCTTCGTATTTGACAGATGCGTACAGTGCACATAATATGTACACATTGAATCTTGCATTTGAAGCGTCCAAAGATGTCCAAAGTGTTGAAGAGAAGTCTACAGAGTCTACACTGGCTGATGACCTGAATTTCCTGATCCTCAAGGTCCTGGGGCCAAAGCCCTGCGCGTGTACAGCCTGACCAACTCGGCCAAGTTCGCGCATTTGCAAGCTTCCTGGCCAAGCGCTAGAGCCCCTAGAGCCACAATTCAAGCCGGGAGTGGCAGGTGAGTCAATTCATGAGGGCATCTGTGCTGTCGGAGTGCAAGTCTTGAAAAGACACGGACAAGAGATGACAAGAGCAAACTGGAGAAAATCTTTGCAGGTTGGAGAACTTGCCTCGTCAAAAATCAAAGAGCAAACCGTGCAAGGTGCCAAAGCAGCTGCAAGTTCGGCGCGTCGCTCCTGCACCTCCGGCAATACAGAGTGATATGCATGAAACTTGTACGACTTTACCAAACACTGAACAAAGTAGCTTTGCACTGACGTGTACTGACGTGTCTGCCACTGTATGAACAGCACTGAACTTGTATTATAGATGTATTAGTTATTAGTACATGTCATCACTTTGCTTATGATTTTTTCAGTGGAAAACATCGCTTCGGCTTCGCAGGATCGTCGGCCCGTCGGCCCGCCTTCTCCAAGCCTGCTGGCTCTTCGGCTTCGGGAGGGTGTGCATCCCTTGGTACAACTTCAACTGTGTTCAACGGTGATAGTTCTGATAGAGGGTGAAAAGCACCTTGTGATGATGAGCTCATGAGGGTCCGAAGGCAAAGTCCGCACATTGCAGCTTGATGAATTTTGGGCCTCTGCTTGGAGAGCTTCCAGAAGCAACTGGGTCCTGCACACTAGGAACACCCGTGGGCCGATCCCTTGTCGATGAACTCGAACCCCCGACACCTGAAGCGAAACGAGCAGGTGGCTGTTTGCAGACAGTATCTGGATGAGGGAACAGACTGGAACAGACATAATTGAGAGTCCCACGGAAGCAGAGCTTTGTAAGGGTTTGGTCTCGACCTAAATTGATGCGCACTTTCAAATGTGCAGAATCCAAATCTCAAGATGCACAGCTTTTAAACAAGGGTCAGACTCCTTGCTTTGAACGTCTGGCCTGTACAGGCAGGCTTGGACCTGCTATTGAAAATACTGTATGTTAAAATGCTGAACTTTCGCAGCGCCCGCACTGCGCCTGCGACGCTCTCTTTGGCTTCGATTTCTTTTTGGGAGCTACCGGTGTTGAAATTGGCGCCTACACATCACATTCGGAGTTTTCACCATCAAAATGTGACAATGTGCACTCCGCTATACTCCGATCAAGGCATCCATCTTATATTTGTACTGCCGTATCAACATCGCTTTACTGGTGGGCTGTGGGTGCACAAATCGGACAGGACCAAGGCCTCCATGTTCATGGGTTGCTGAGTGATGACTGCTAAGTTCTTTTCTCGACGCAAAAAAGGAAAAAAACTAAGCTCTTTTACCAGGTGTGCACCTGCTCTTCCACCAGGCCAGTCACAAACTTCGTGAGGTCTCCAGCGGTCTCCATCTCCTGGTTGAATAATACTTGCAGAGATGCTGAAAGGATCTGAAAGGTAAGGTTCCAACGCTAGCGAAACAACAGCTCCTACGAGTACTCACCACATACAGTTCTTGTTCCATAGTTCCTTCCCTTCCAAGACTCTGTCCCTTGAAAATCTTGAAAATGGTCATGCGGTCGCCATGTTGTCATGTGGACAGTCCATCCAGGATGTGATGGAGAGTGTCACTCCAAAGGCCGCTTGGATATTGTTGATCACCAGCCTGTGCTTCAACGTACAGCGTCAACACTTCCAACCGGATTCCAAGATGCTTCACCGACAAAGTGTGACAAAGTGTGGCAAAATAAAGTGTCGCCGCATTCGCCACGTTCAAATCAGCTGGGGCACGTAGAGCCCAAGGAATCAATGCCATCCGTCAGCGCGGTATCCAAAGACCTCGATCGCACACAGGAGAGCGAAGATCGCAGACTTTTCACTAAACATCATTATCATCGGGTTATTTAACATAGCCATGGCAGCCATGGTATAGATTATCCATTTATAGCTATTAAAAATGGTGATTTTCCATGGCTATGTTCAATAACCAGAGGGTAAACAAGACAATACCATACAATACCTACCAATAGAAGAGAACACACCCAGCATCATTCTGCTGAGAAACAGTTTCTCATCCTCCTCTGCCACCTGCCAAAGGAGCTCTTGGTGCGCCAAGATTTACACCGCGCTTTCCAACGAACTGCTTTCAATGTCGACAAGTGGCACCTCGTTCAAGATGGCCAGTACCTGCAAATCTGCTTTCCAGTTCAAACTCACGGTTTGTAAATGTTTGCAGTCGGTGAATTTAACCATTGGCAGTCGGTTTTCCAGCAACACATCAGCGGCCCGCGGCCTTCTCGGAGATGTCCGCTGGACTCGCCGTCGGCCCAGTCTGCACAGTCTGCACCTGTTTGAGACTCTGGAGATGTGTGGAGATTCTCGGACTTGTCTGGTGGGGGCATTGCAACACAGGTTTTTCCAAAGGTTCTAACTGCCTCACAGATGTGGAAACCTAATGAAACCTACTGGGCAATGAGATGCTTTTAGTATCTTTTAGTATCTTTTAATCTTCATAGCAGTGTCAACGTGACACCTGGAATCATTGACCTGCTGGCCCCTTTCAAACGCTGCGCGGGTAGGTGAGACGCTTGCACTTGGGAGTTCAAATCGGCAACTTTGGCCACAGGATTTGCTTGACAGGTTTTGGCTAACAGCTGGCCATCAAACAAGACGACTCGGAGACTCTGAAGATCAACGTTCAATTCACGGGCAATTCGCTTGTGCAAATCCCAGACTGGATCAGGCCCATGTGCAGTCAAGGTTAACTTCTCTTCCCCTGCCAAAGTTGAGCATATCAGTGCCACTGCGTCATCTATGTCATCTGCACAAACAAAATTGACTTGTAAAACAAGGTCTGGCCCAATTGGCTTTTGACGGCCGAGGTAGCAAATTCCAGGCTCCAATGGTGGAATTGCGCATTGTCCATGATCATTCCGACCGCAAGCAACAGCATTGCCGTCACTCTTGAGCAGTACAGTATGTTCATTGCCTGCGAACACCTCGATGTATTTCACCCTCTCTTCCAATGATGGAATATTGCATTGTCTATCACAATCCTCTCCGAAAGCCACAGCGCGGCCGTCGTTCCTGAGAAGGACTGTATGAAGATTGCCTGCACAAACCTGGATGTATGTCATTCCCTCATCCAAACATGGAACGTCACATTGTCCACATAGATTCTCCCCGAAAGCTACAGCAGTGCCATCGCTTCGGAGGAGTACAGTATGAAGGCCACCTGCCGAAACTTGTGTGTATGCCATTCCCTGATCCAACCGTGGAATGTTGCAGCGTCCATATAGGTTCAATCCGCAAGCTACAGCACTGCCATCACTTCGGAGGAGCACAGTATGATCTGCTCCTGCAGAAACTTGTATGTATGTGACTCCCTCATCCAGTTGCGGAATGGTGCATTGCCCACAATTATTAAGTCCACAAGCAACAGCATTGCCATCGCTTCGGAGGAGCACAGTATGAGATCCACCTGCGCAAACCTGGATGTATGACATTCCCTCGTGCAAGGGTGGAATGTCGCATTGTCCAAAGAGATTATCGCCACAGGCCATGGCACTCCCGTCACTTCGGAGAAGCATGGTGTGAACATAGCCAGCAGATGCCTGGGTGTATGTCATTCCCGCATCTAACTTTGGAATATCGCATTTTCCAGCCGAATTCTCTCCGCAAGCCACAACATTGCCATCAGTCCGAAGAAGCACAGTATGAAACATGGCAAAGGATCTGAAGGGATTTGAGCAGTGACTGGATTTGCAGCTGTTCTCTACTATCCCTACAAGTACTTTCCAAGCACAAGTACAAAGGCACCTCCTCCTCCATGTCAACCTCCATCCGCTTACGGCCTTGGGCGACCGGTTGAAAAAACCTTGACAGAAGTTCAAAACAACAGAAGCACCAATTCTGAATCCCACAGCATTGTCATTTAACTTATTTAATTGATACAGTACCCGATTGCCTTGGCTGAGCTTTTCAATCCCTTCCAAGTTGCGTGCTCTAGAATTGCACAACTGCGCCACTGCGCTGCGTAAATCAACCCACCAAAATACTATATCTGAATTGTTGGCAAAATCAGAGTGACCTGGAGATGAAGGAGAAACGAAACAACAGAGGCAGTGGAAAAGGACGTACAGAAGCAGGTCTTCCAGCATATTCCAGCTGGCTTGCTTGCGCCACCACTTCACTATACATTTGCAACAATCTCAGTCCCGTGGCTTTTTCGCTGGGGCTACAGGCACTTTCTCAAGGCAAGAATGAAACAAGAACAAGTCAAAGAGGGCCCGTATTCATATATATATTTTTTATCATCATATATATCATATCCACACATATTCGACTTATCCATACATATCCATACACCTCCAATCTATTCAAAACTATTCAAAACTGCTCAAAACCTAAGAATCCTAAAGGAATTGACGTGGTCATGGCATTCCCTTGACCTCATCTGCCCTTCCTTTGTCTCGGAGGCTGGAGTCCCGGTCGTATTTTTCGCTTTGGCGCCACCGGTGCTGGCGCTGGAAGCTCCTGTGCTAGTCATATTTGTGGGCAAGACACACAGCCAAGGAGATGCGCAACATGGAGGATGTTTTGATGTATCCTTGAGCACGCGATCGACGACGTCCGAAACACGTTCCATCTCCTCAAACAACCACTGCATTGTGAGGCTGGAGTGTAAGCAGCTGTTCCATGCTGTTTTTATTCCTAACATACAAGTTCCTATTGTGGGCATTGCCGGTGAGAGACGGCAGTAGTCAGCTATGCAATTGCTGGTGGAAGTGCCGCTGTCCATCCAGTCAGTGACGGAGATGTTCACTCCCAACTGCATCTGGAGATTGTTGAGAACCTTGGCTCAAATCCGCCGCAGCTACACATATACACATGCTACACTCAGGCTGTACATAGATTTGGAAGAAGTGAGAACTGGAGTCTGAGGTATTCTGAGGTCATGGCTAGCGTTGCACCCAAAGAGTCAATGCCATCCTTGGATGCAAATAAAAACCATGGCCTTTTCAAAGGATGTTCGGGTTCTTTCTGAAACTTCAACCATCTTTAATTTCTACAGCATCGGGCATTTCAATACGAAGCCTACTTAAAGACAGGCGTTTTTTCATCATATTAATCAGTATGAAAAACATATAAAAAAATGTGTCCTGTCATGTCCATTTTTTTCAGTACAATTTCAGTGGCCCATGTGGCTACCAGCTACCAAATATATCCGCTGAGATCGTTGCCACCAGCTCAGAGTCCAGCGTCATCTTGTCATCGGCCACCTGAATCGGCCACGACGTTGCGAAGAAATACGGTGGCCAATGTGGCCGGCATTCGGGGATGCCAACTGGACGGGGACGGGGAGGTCCTCATGACTGTCAACGTTTCGCATTGTTTCACAGTTTTTTTTGATCATAAATCGATATCAAAACATATAAATCAGATCTTCTGTAATTGTTCATTCACATAATTTATCATAATTTTATGTTGACGAGCCACTGGGTTTGAGATGGTTTGAGGTTTTCATTTTGCGATGATGTAGCTTGCCATTCCACGAGCGCCTCTGATAGAATGGCAATCACTCTCTGCGGGACTTCCTCCAGGAGTACCAGCCAGTCAGTGAACGATCCGTGCACACTATGATGAGATGATGAGATGATGAGATCCAAATCACCTCATATTGAATATTATTGTATCCTTAGTATCCTTAATCAAAACACTTGATTTGGCCTCCGCAGCTGCTGCAGTCGTGGCAGCTAAGGCGCCTGGAATGTCCTCAGTCAAAATGCCAACAGAGGACGTACTTCAACTCGTCTCTCGACATCTCTCGACTCTGATTGTGTGATACAAATGCTGCAAGTAAGCAACGCCATTTTGTGAGTGCAACTATGTTCGTGTGACACACACAAAAAAAAAACAAAACACAGCGCCACATTATCACCACCATCCTCATCATCATCGTCATTGTCATGGTCGATGGCAACATAATCAATCATACTCATCATCATCATCATCAACAACAACAACATTGTCGACTTTGGCAGGAATGTTCATTGGCATCTGACCTCCTCGTCAGATTCCCAGCTCTCATCCTCATCCTGTCACAGTAGCTGAGTGTATCCCAGGTCCGTGTATTTCATATGTTGGCTTCTGGGCGTCTGCATGTTCCTCTCAAACATGTTCTGCAAGTTGCTCCCCCCTGTTCTGGCCTCGGACAGATCATACCTGGAGGGCTTGCCAGAGAAGTGAAATCAAATTACAAGACCCACATTTATTTATTTATTTATTCATTTATTTTATTTATTTATATGTATATTTATATTTATTTTTATATTTATATTTATATTTATTTATTTATATCTATGTATTTACATATATTAAATATATATATATACATGCATATATATATGTATATATATATAAAGTATATGATGGTTGATCAAAATTCCTTTATCCGGGAACAGCCATTCTTCACGAATAAAAAAAATATGTCGCGAAACTTTCGCGAATAAAGGAAAAAAACTTTCGCGAGGGTTTCCAACATAACACGCACGGCTTTCGCAATTAAAAATCCTTACAAGGACCTTTACATCGACTGCCATAAACATTTTACGTCATTTTATCATCAGAGTTTTCTCAAGGATACTAAACTGATATCCAATGAAGCTTTTTGTATTGGACATAGTCTTGATATGTCTTGATATTGTTGCTGTCCTGGTTGTTTCTCATTCTTTAATTTAAGTATCACACATGCTACCCACAGTGGCCACTGCTGGCAACACGTCCGGCAGACTGTATCCGCCTGTAAGGCGAGATGGCTAGGAGCTTTGCTGCTTCTGACCCAGCGGCCGGCCACTCCTGCCGTGGAATCTGCTCTCAGGTGCCTATCCTCAAGAAACCAAGATCTTCAGAAACTGAAGAGACATCACATAAAAAACGGTGGAAATTTGGAGCCTTCCAGGGGACAAATTCCACGCCCTCATAGGAGACATAGATTCGGCCATCCGGTAAAAAGCCATCACCTGAGGAGCTGCAGGTGGTTCGCATGTCAGATGCCCATCGCTGAGCCAACAAAGATCCCTTACAAAGGAAAAAAATCTGCTACTGGAACATATTGGAACCATCTTGAACCATCAACATCCCCAATTCCAGGAAGCAAAATCACATGTCAGTTCATTTCATGATATTTATCATGCCCTTCTCTTTCACAAATTAGCGCCTGCACATCCAGACTGAGTATATACAATGTGCACCCTGTTCTGACTGAGTCGAGCGCCAAAGTCCATAGGGGAGTTTCCTAATCCCGCGTTCATCTTTACTGCAATGACACGTCTTGCAAGTAAATGGAGTCGTCAACATTCTGCCGCTCTAGAGCCCAAAGAACTCTGAAAACATCAAGATTCCATTCGAAAGCAAGAAAACAACAATTAAATGAACATGGTCTGCTGGTCTTCATTCGGCGAAATCTGGCGCAGTAAGTGTGAAGAGGGATTGGCTTTGTTCCGTTCAATCCTTTTGCGGCAATATTCTATGTTCTACTAATGTTCTACGCTTTGAGCCAAAGGCTGCTAGGGAAACTGTCACAAATCGCAAGACCTGCATCTGATGATCCATTTGTTGAAGATTCAAAGCTGAACAGCATCGGCATCAAAGTGCTCAATGCTTCCGGATGTCGCTGTTCTCTTCCTTCAAAACTAGCAAACAAGTTGCTCGAGCCTTGAAGCTGAAAGCTGTGCATAGAAGGTGGCCCTTGCAAGCTCATGCGCCTGCCCACATAGACTTGGACAGTGTGATTATCCTACCATCAGCATCCCACACGAACACTCTGCATTCGTACTGTTGATCATGTCGTTTCCTGAACTAAATTCACCAATAGTCAACTAGTTGCCAAAGGCTTTCATGAGCAACTGGCAGCCATCATGATGTGCTGCTGCCAAGCAACAAACAAATCATGACACGTTCACCAACCACATGTGCAGCCACGACCCAGTTTTTCTACGAGAGCGCTGTTCTTCAGCATCCCTCACCACAAACTTTGTACAAACTGCAACGAAATGCTGGCATCAAGGCACCAAAACTGCCGATCTTCTTCTGTTGGATGAGAATGGCAAAGGTCGGCTCCGAAAAGCTGAAGGTTTCTGAAGTGAGCAAGTTTCGGATCAACAAGTTGGTTTCTCAGAACCTATGGAAACTTTGAAAAGTCTGAAACATACAAAGGTGATCAGAGATGCATCTGAAATCAGTTCAGCATCGGTTGCAAAACTCGCCACAACCCTTGTTTCTCCATGTGACTGCTTTTATTTGTTTGAGGCTATGCTATTCAGCAAACGTGCTGGGCCCAAGGTCACAACTCAAAGACATCAGTATGGGCAGCGGATTTCCCAAGTCAACAAGTTGACATTGAACCAAACGAAGCTCTTACCGCTGTTTAAATGGCTTGACACGCCTTTCTCAAACAACTCTTTACAGATTTAAGCAGATTCTCTGAACATCGAAAAAGGAGAAAAAAAAACTCCGCAAAATTGGTGCTTTGGTGCTTTGGTGCTTTGGTGCCCTGCTCTACAGTGCTCTACAGTGCCTCTCTTTATTTCTTTCGGACGCTTCTGGTAGATTCTCTTGTGCCGGGTCGGGACGAGGACTGTTTGCTGAGTCCTGGCAGCATAGTCCACTGTCAAAATGGGTCCAACATCACGGTGGAAAACAGACTCTCTTCAACCCCCCATCCTTGACACTCAAATAGGTGCAATTGTTTGTTATTTGCTCGGTGGCACCGTTTGTTATTTGCATCTTGATACTCATGAATTGAAAGGCACTTCTCGGACTGTACGTGCTATACTAATCATGGCACACCACAAGAACATACACTTCAGTCAAATCATTGGTTTCCAATTTTTGAGGTTTGAGGTTTTCAAACAATCTGAGGGATGGCCTTGGTTCCTGAAAAGTGTAGTATGTTACAGTATGTTGTATCTCCCTTCTCTCCCGGAGTCAGCATGGCTGGCGCACCGCTGCGCTTGGAACCTTTGGAACCGGGCCTGCCATTGCCGTTGGACCATGAGCAAGGCCGTTTCAACTTGGACGGTGCAAACACAACCAAAAAAACAAAACAGCAAAACACTTCTTATTACTGTTCGTACTAAATTGGTAATATGGATGATGATGATGATGATGATGATGATGATGATCCGTCAAACTCTTCCAGACGCGAGGCAAATGGTGGGAGTTGATCGTATTATTACTATTACTACTATTATTACTATTATTACTATTATTACTATTATTACTATTATTACTAGTATTACTATGATTGCTATTATTGCCATTATTACTATTATTACTATTATTACTATTATTACTATTATTACTATTACTACTATTATCAATATTATTACTGTTGTTAAATACTACTATTATATACTATTATTATATATTATTATTATATACTATTATTATATAATATTTTTATATACTATTATTATTATATACTAGGACAATATACTATTATTATATACTATTATTATTTACTGTTATTATATACTATTACTATATACTATTATTATATACTATTATTATATACTATGATTATATACTATTATTGTATAATATTATAATATACTATTATTATTACTGTTATTATATACTATTATTATTACTGTTATTATATACTATTATAATATATTATTATTATATTCTATTATTATATACGATTAATATATACTATTGTTTTATACTATTATTATATACTGTTATCATATACTGTTGTAATATACTATCATTATATACTATTATTATATACTACTATTATTATATACTATTATTGTATACTATTATTGTATACTATTATGATTTACTATGATTGTATACTATTATAATATACTATTATTGTATACTATGATTTCTATGATTATTACTGTTATTATTTGTCATTCTTGTTATTGTATGTTATTGCAAATATCGTTGGTCGGTTCAGGACCTAACGGCTCTGCCGGTACCCCAAAATTGATGGTTTATCCCACTAGAATGGATGATTTGTTGGGAAAAAAAAAACATTTTAGGAAACCTCTGAATGGCCAACCAAGCAAGAGTTGGTTGGAGATGACCAAGGGAAAGCAATGAGAGACTCTAGAAGCATTGAATTTCATCTGACATCAGCGATCACAATACAGGAAAATGCTTACTGTAAGGTTCTTCCAGCATGGTTGCTGCAATCCTTTTCGCACTTTTTTTTTCTCATGGAGGCCCGAGCAACTCCCACAGAAATTCTTGTTCTGGGCTCAGGATATCCTCAGGTTGGTCCGCAAACGATATTTCCTGTCCTTCAGGCAATATCCTCAGCAGCTGGTGAGACAGCATGATACAATTATTCCATCTGTTTAACTGTTTGAGAAATGCCACTGTTGGGAGTCACAGGATACCTTGTCCCAAAACTAAACAGAACAGAGTCACAGAGTACTGCAAATGTTCAAACATATTCCGACAAAGTTGCCACTTTGCTCCCGTTTTTAGATTCCAATCGAATTGAAGCGTCCTTGGCACGTTGGAGTAACAGCTTGGGGAAGCCGAAACCCGGTTGTCTCGCAAATAGAAGGGTTGATTTTCACCAAAGACAAGATGCTGTGATGTCCAACATGTGCAAGCAAGCAGACTGCTACAGAATGCAGAAATGGACCACTAGAACAGTCGTTCGTTTTGGTATGTATTAGTAGAGTATTTCAACTTCAATCCCTACAGTGGCCCTACAGCTGCACTGGAGTTGCTAGAGTTGAGACTTCACTCAAATTTGGCCCAGCAACTGGTTTCCACTCTCTCCCCAGGGCATCTCTAGGTGAAGCAATGGCCCGTCTGCAGTGTCAGGCCGAACCTTAGTGGCAAAGGAACTTGAAGCCCAGCACACCATGTCCACTTCCACATCACCAAAGTTGCGGTCACAGTTTGACGGTCGTCATTTAGTAAAGGTGTTTTTTCGACAGCAAAGTCAACATTCTCATGGTCTCAATATGTCTCAATGGTCCCAGAGGCCTCACCTCACTATCCTCACTGTCACTTGCAGCTAAATAGCATGGCTTCTGCAAGTCAGGACTTTGCCAGCAACGACGTCTACAGCTTTCGGGAGTGCCAAGAGCATTGCGCTCCAACTGATGTCGATGTCAATCAGGGAATTCCTGGCCGACAGCTGAGCCGCCGGCTAACACTGGATCGTTTTGAAATATCCATCGTTTTGTGTACCCTCTGGTAAACTAACATAACTATGGAAAGATCCACCATTTTTAATGGGAAAATCCACTATAAATGACCATTTTCAATAGCTATGTTAAATTACCAGAGGGTATCCTTCGTACATCTTAGGACTAAGTCTTAGGAGCACCGCGCCCAAATTCATCCAAATTCCAAACCCACATCACATACATGTCGTGAAATATCCCAAAATGTCCCTGCGGAAACCAGACATCTTTTTCGGCCAGGGACAGGCAGTCGCTTTCATCTCCAGATGGAAAAACCTGACAGGCGGAGGATCAACTATTTCCATCTAATTCCTCAGAATCTGCGGGCAAATCAAGCCAAACAATGGTTACAAAATGTTACAAAATATACTAAATTCTCAAAACACTGGAGGTTTGGTGCTTGCATGTGCTTGCGAATAAACTCTGCGCGGAAACAAGCTGGCCTCAACCCAGATCAGAAAGCCCTGCAAAGAGCCAGAAGAAGTGATCTTGAACTGTGCTTGCCTTTCTTGGGAAAGCATAGCCTCCTGAGGAAAAAAAAATGTCTACTGAATTGACTAGTGTCAGCAAAATCTTACTGAAACATGAATGTCTTACCAGTAGTACACAGGTTCCAGCATGCACAGCATGCAACATTCCGGCACCAGCTCCGAATCTCCTTCCAGCTGTTGAAGTCGTACGATTCCAGAGTGGCAGCTTCTGACAAGGCCAGCCTTCGCCAAAACAAGGCTGTCTCTGCCTCTGCTTCAAAGATCTAAGAGTGATCTAAGTCTGCTTCAGCTCAGCTATGGGAAGCTTGCCGCGCTTGCCTGCTGCACTTTGCATCACTTCCCAGCAACCAAAGCCCAGGAGGTATCTTGCATTCCCAGGGAGGAATCTGCACTGGCATATAGCATGTTCGCACCTTGGTAATGCAATGGTAGTGCTGCAAACTCATGCAAATGCAGCAAAGATCCTACCATAGACTCTACAGTACCAAATACCCTGCCAAAGATTGATGTTGCACATGAATATGTCACGTTGATGTAACCAACATGGGGTGAACAATTCACACAGTCGCATACTGCTATACCATACTTGCATCAAGGGTGATCAAAATTACTCGGTAAACTTACTCTTGACACGGCACCCTTCCAGGTATCCATCTTGCGCTCCGAGAGCACAGTCTGCCAGATGCATCAAGGAAAGTGCTGACCTCATGCGACACAGGGCTGCTTGACATCTGAGGATCGCCGAATTTCGATGCCAAGCGGCCATGAATTCATTGGCAGCCCAATCTCCGATGGTTTCCATGACGACCACCTCTGGCTCTAAGTGCGTCATCACTTTCTGCAAAGCTTCTGTGATGGCATTGGGTCACATAAAAATGTTTTTTGAGATAAGCCTCGAAATTAGCATGAGATTCTTTAAGATAAGCCTCAGAATTAGACATGACAAACTGACACTTGCTCTAAGTGTTGAAGAGTTTCTCGGGGTGAAAGTGATTCAACTTAAGGCCCAGGAGGGTACACGAAAGCTAAGGTTCATGCATATATATATATATGTATATATATACGTATATATATATATATATATACGTGTATATATATATACATATACACGTATATACATATATATATATATATACAATCACTGTGTTGGACTCAGAGCTGCCCCTCCCTTGCTGAAGCAAGAGCAAACTCCAGCTAGCTACCGCTAGCTTTCGTGAAATATTCAAGTCATGCTTTTCTGCGTAACATTCCAAATTGGGTGGCGTCAAGAATTCGGTGAATATCAATCTGAATAGCACCTGATTTTGCGGGATTCTCCCGCTGCGGGACAGTGAGATTCTGGGCTGAGTAGCTACTGTGGGTTGTTTGAAATGTGGAGCACCAGTACGAGTTCTAATGCAAAGGAAACTTGGCGGAAACATCTGGCAAAATCAAGCTCAGTCGTAGCAAGATGGACAAAAACGATCCAACATGAGTAAAGGAATGTGTGCAGGTCATGAGTGCATATTTACGGCCCTTGGTGGTCTACTCAAAAGCAATTCCAAACCAACCATGCGTAATCCACACATACCAGGATCTTCTTGGTGAGCGAAGGCACGTTGGGTTCTTGAGGGAGTTCCTCCGGTTGCAACTGTTGTGAAAGACCTGCAAAGACCTGGCACTGAGGAACACGCTCCGGAAGAACAGCTTCCCACGTCCTATTCAAACATACCCTCTGGTGAACTAACATAGCAATGGAAAATCACCATTTTTCATGGGAAAATCCACTATAAATGGCCATTTTCCATTGCTATGTTAGTTCACCAGAGGGTATTCAAACTCCACACCACCACGAGGGCCAGCCTGCACTGTGTCCGGAGTCAAAGATGCAGCACGTGCAGCTGCCCAGCTGTTGCCCTCGATGGCGAAAACCTCCAGGTGCTGTTGTAATCTAGCTCTCATGTTCTCCTGGTTGGTGGTATACCTACCCCTCTGAAAAATCATGGACTTCGTCAGTTGGGATGATTATTCCCAATATATGGAAAAACGTAAAATTCCATGGTTCCAGTCACCACCAACCAGTCCCTCTTGAAACTTTCCTGAAGTGTGGCCTGCTTGGCCCCTGCTTCAGCACACCATCTTGCGAAGGGAGCATATGCACCGCATCCAATCTCCAGCACAATGCTATCCTCTCCTAATTTGTGTGCTAAGTTCCGGATGTGATACAGTAGGATCTGTGGCAAGAGTCTTCAACTAGATCCTCCTTCTGCAGAACTTCTGGCAAACTGCAATACCCATGAGTGATTCATAGTGATTCAAAAGTTCAAAACAAACTATTTAGTGCTCATTCACATTCTCCAGGGCGCTCTGTTGCTTGAGAAAGAGGGTAACTCTCCAAGAGTTGAAGATCATCACAGTCCAAGAGACCCTTGCTCTTGCAGCGCTCCAATGACTTCTGGATAGCCCGCTGGAAAGATGTGAACTTCTTGTCATCACTGGCCATCATGGCGTAGCTGAGCAAACTGTAACCTGGAGCAGAGTTTCCACCAAGCATCTGCAGGGGCTGTCTCTGGGTTTAATGTTCAGAATCCCAGCACTATCATGCATGCGCATAGTCTATGGCATATGGGCATCTACATATGTGTTTGTTCGAGGATCTTTCAGATTTGCCGAAGGACATTCAATTCTTCATGTACGTATTTTCTAGATATGTGCCACTTGCATACAAGTAGAATTGGTGAAGACGGCTGATAAGTTATATAAAAGGAGTTTTTCTCACACTCTGAGTGAGTTCATACACTGTCACTGGTGAATTTGCCAGACAAGATTCGACTGTTGAAATCTTCCACGTTCTGTCTATCGGTCCTGCGAGACATTTCTAGCAATGACATGTAGAAGAATTACAAAGATCTTCACAATCATTGAGTTGGTTTAAGGAAAATCTACAGGAAACCATGGTTTTTACCATCAAATATAGGGTTTTCCTATAAATTTTCCCATCATCCAATTCTTTGACACAAGCAAACCCAGATTTCGGCGAGGTCTCCAATTTTGCCGAGGAACCGGTATTTCTTTCCAGCAGCAGATCTACCAGAGCGTCGAAGCCACCAAATCAGCAGCGCCCAACACCATGTCGCTGCCTGCGCCATGAATCGAACCAATTCATTCAAAGTTTCCATAGTGATTAGATAGATGATTATATATACACGATTATATATCATATTGATATGTATATATATATATATTATAGAGAGAGATGCATATAATATATTACATTATATATATAATATGTGTAATATATATATGTATTTGTAATATATTAATATATATATATCAAAATATATATGCATGTGTGTGTAATATATTGATATCTATATATATTATCATATATTGAGATATATATATATATAATATATTAACATATATATATATATGTAATATATCAATATATATATGTACATATGAAAATATATATATGTATGTGTGAGTAATATATTAATATCTATGTATATATATATATGTGCGTCATACGTGGATATATATATATATATGTAATATATCAATATATATTTATATATGTGTAATATATTAACATATAATATATATATATGTAATATATTTATATATGTAATATATATATATATATTATATATATATGTAATATAATATATATATAACATAACATAACATAATATAATATAATAAAATATAATACAGTAAAATATTATATAAATTAATAAAATATAATATAATATAATACAATATAATACAATATAATATAAAATAATATAGTATAATATAATATAATTATGTAATAAATGATAATTTATATATATATGTGATATTATTTATATATATATGTGTGTAATATAGAAAATATATATATATGTGTAATATAGAAAATATATATATATAATATATTTACATTACATATACATATATATTATGTGTAATATAT